>OZ030391.1:56523652-56931463 GCA_964023965.1 Melinopterus prodromus | reverse complement strand
ATGCGATGGGAGTCATATGAATTTAGACTAAAAAAAAATACAGTTTTACAGTAAACTAAAAAAAAAAAACTGATTTAGCTGAAAGTGATAGTGGACAAAAGTGGCTGTGGTACGCAGTTTCATGTGCATCTGTATTTTTTAGTAGTTTTAAATTTAATTCTTTATTTTAACTGAAATAGAAATTAGCTCTAGGACGCTTAAAATCATAATGAAAACTTATTCTAATTAAAATAACCTTTCTAGAAAATCTTTAGAACATAAAAGTAAAATTTATCTTAAAATTTAACGATATAATACTATACTACAACATAACTCAAAAAGCAAAACGAAACAGGGATGATTATAATACCTCATATAACCATTTTCCCTTTGCTGTTTCTAAAGTTGGTACTATCTTTCGGCTCTCTTCAACTCTTTACAGCTTTAAACTTTAAATTCCTCAAAAAGTTCCAGCCGGTAGAAATATTGACCAATCAAAGAAAAATAGAAAGGAAAATGCATATATCCAATATCGCAAAAACAAAACAAAATACCTGTATTTGTTAACATTTTGCCTTTTCCGATGAACTCATTAGATGGAATGATTTGTTGTTGATGTAGCTAAAATATGTTAGAAAGCACTACACATTCGTAAACTCAACATTTTACAACTGTTGACAAACGTAGATAAAGTAAACGTCCCAAACTCAGACTCTGTCCTAAATTCCGACACATTTCTGTTTAGTTGGATAAAATAAGAAATCTACAACATTAAACTTTATTTTAGAACATCCGGTTTGTTGATTTGACATTACACTTATCAACCCACAATCGTTTCTAATTCTACCAATGTTCTAACGGTCAGAATATAACCTAAAAGTTTGACTGATCTAGATAATTGAGTGTTCTGATAAACGTTGATTTTTTCCTTATAAGGTAATTGCAACTCGACTTCTGTTTACATCGCTACAGGATAACAGTAACAAAGAAAATTCTAATAATATTTATTTAGGCTGACTAAAAATGCTTTATATTTTCATAATAAAACGGCGTACAACTCTGTTAACCACTATTATTTATAAATTTAGGGGTGTCGGAATTAGGTACATATAAATATAGCACGTCCTTAAATCAGACATGTGTGTCGGAATTGTGTTCATGGTTAGAAGTAATACATATGGCTCTATTGCTGTCTTTACACACAAAAATAACATATTTTACATCGTTTGCTATATTACGATTCATTGTACGCATTTTGTCCAAAAATTACGGAGATCAATAACCGTAATTATTACACTAGCCGCAGAGAGTAGCGATTTTGGCATTAATATACACACAGAGAAAGGAATGCTCAATTCAAATAAAATTGCTTTGCATCAAAACAACGGTTGATTTCCATATCCACGAAATAACTATCCACTTCAACCAAGACAATAGTTTCTCAGTACAAATGTGTTAAGTGCTTCGTTCGAGATAAAATTAGTTGCAACGAGTAAACTATTGACTTGCACCAAATAGTCATCAACTCGAAAGGACTATAATGTTGTTTTGAATGAAACTTTGTAGTATTATTTCAAATATTTCAACATTTGGACCAAACTAATATTGTTTTAATGCAACCATATGATGTCTTAAAGAGAGTAATAGAGCTATCGGAATAAGTAATAGGTTATTTTGCTTGGAAGAACCAATGTTTCAGAGAAACATTTGTAATTTTGGTTCAACACCTTTAGTGTTCTGAATAGAGTATTTTGTTCTCAAAGCAAGTAACTGTCATTTTAAACGAAGTGCGTTAAAAATTCAAAGCAAGTAATAGTAATTTACATTCAACATAATATAAATTGATTTGAAGTGAATGTTTTTGTTGTTTTGTTAAAACTATCTACCGCTGCTGCAAAGGTTACATAAAAAAATAAGTCTATCAAAACAAATGCAGAAAGAACTACACGATTATAATAGCACATTACTTTCTTAATCATATTTACTAGCAAGAATAATTCTTCTGGCTGACAAATCTAATCAAAACATAATATGTGGTATTACATCAAAGTTCGTTAAGCAATTATTTTGTAAGACATATATTTTTTTAGTCATGTAGCAAAGACAATGGGCAAAAAAAGTTCATATATACCAATACATTAATTTATTATAAAAATAAAAATACATTTCAAACAAGTAGGTGTCATACACCCAATAACTTGTTATAAAAGAAAAAAATACATTTAAAATACAATCAAAAATACAAAAAAATGTGAACCTGATACAGTAATTAGTACAGTTAAGAGCTAAGCAGTCAACAAGACTTGATGGGCCTTTCTGCAACTGGCCATTATAATACGGTTTCTCACCTTAGATGTTTCTAAATCTCCTCTTAGCTTCACCGCTTCCCGGAAAACAATCCGATCTCCAATAGCCGGAATAAGTTCTTTTATCTCTTCTTCTGTAAGTTTTGTTATGTTTTGCACAGTTATATTATGGTCTGCAAACATAGAATGCACATAGTGTATTAACATTCGCATAAAAAGTAGATATACGCATATACTGTCAAATATCGTTTTAAGATGATCTGATGAGAAAAATCATCCACGCTGTCCATTATCACGTAAAACTGCAGATACAATCAAGCGTATATCAAAGCGACACTGCTTACCACTATAACCAATATATTTGCATGGAGTTAACGTTGTGAGGGTTGTGAGTGAGACTGGAGAATGTAGTCCTCATATACTGCGTATCTAAAAACTGTCGCCGTTCTACGGCGCGTCTGTCTGGTGCCACAAACCGCGCAAACTCTTAAGTTTTCGGCACAATAAAACCACCCGATATTTTAAACTAAGCATTTGGTTATTTGGTTCACACAAAACGTCTCTTGCATCAACCAACTAATTTTACTTGTTTTGAACACCATATTTTACATATATGATCTTGTTTCAATGCAATAGTTGTTTTCATTGGAATATATTGAATTGTTCAATGCAACACACTATATTCTTAAAAGAACTCATAAGAACTTTTAAAATTATCCAATGTAGTTTTACTTGGAAACAAAATGTTGTCGCTTCAAAGGAGCAATTTGTGAGTTTTGATTCAAAAAGCTCATCTAAATTGAAAACTTTATTGATTTGTTCGGAGTAAATTTCGGCAAGACAACGAATGTCTTAAACATTTCTCTGTGTGTACATTACCTTTGGAGATAACAGTTGAACTGATGCCATCTCCATTAAAAAAGTCATTATTCTGCCCTGAAACACCCAAATAAAGTAAAAAGAAACTGTTCTTCTGTAACATTATTATATAATGCTTGGGGAGAATATTGGTGAATAAAAGAGATGAAAGCACAAAAGAAAATCAATCTAGAGAAAGCGCCAAGTAAAACACCAAACATTCCAGATGCAAGAAACATTCAAATACAGATGTGGGAGAGAGGGCAGACTGAAGAAGACTATAAGGATTTATTTTATGTGTTTACTTAAAAATTTCTGAGTTTTGGACGTTTACCTTACAACAGTTATTAAAGACTATCCTCCATAAAAATCGTCAAGGGAAAGATGCCCAGTTTCATCTAAAAAATTAAACTTTTCATAAAATCATCAAAAAACATCAACTAAACAGACTATATTAGCGAATTACGCTAGCCAAATAAATACTTTAGAGAAAAACGAGTTAAACTACCATCAGGTGCATCGCAAAGTATCAAATTTTACGAGTACATACCATCATATTCAATTATTTGTTTCCACACGTGTACCGTATATGTGTAATCCGTGACGGACAGCTCGCAGCCCGCGCTCATCTGACAGGTTTACTTTGCGAGGGCCGAGGCTCGCCGGAACGAAAAAGGCCCGTCAACGATCCGACGACTCCGTGGGTAAATACACACGCACCGTTCTATGTAAATGTTTATCCATCCACTGTTTAGTCCAATTATGACGTTTCTCGCACCGATGTCCGAAACGCCGAACCCAAATATTATCCTTCTTTCAATCCAGGTAGTTGCTTGCTGTTATTCCTTCGCCATCCGCACTCCAGACGGATCTACTAGATATACATAGTCTCAGACTTTGAAGGAAGTTTTGTATATCTTGACTCTGCGTGTGTTTACTCTGCTAATAACGGCTTCTCATAGATCTTCCATTTGTAGTGAATTAATGTTAATTGTGCCGAATGGACGATGTAGTTAGGCTGAAAGTTTATAATTTTCTATGGCGATTGATTATTCTGGTCCGAAAAAACGACCATTGTTTGGTTTGGCAATGTTTAGGTTCGCGTCCACCGTTATGGTGATTAATTTGACGCTGCTGAGTGGATGTGTTTACGGTGTTGTCATATTAAAATGCCTTTCGTGGAGTTCATATAATTTGACTCCATTGTTGGAATTGTTTGGATGAAATAGACGAGAATAAAGAACTGATGGGTCTTTTTGTACTGACTTTTTAATGTCTTTTATTCGACTAGACAATGATCATAAGCACACGCATATAGGTTCTGAAGAGTTTCAGAACTTGCTACTAGGTGTATATCAATTAGAGTGGTCCATATTTGGTAACTTTTAGTTCTAGTAGCCAGGTTCTTTTCAATTTGTTTCTTTATATCCATACTTAATTCCTGTGAAACTTGAGATTGATCAAAAAAATTTCACGTTTTTCCACAATCGAACAAGTGAACTGTTGTTAGAATGCTTTTTTGCAGAATCTGAAAAACATCTTATTTCATATTTATTTCTCTTTTGCCACTGATTTAAAAAAAAATCTGATATGGCCAGACACATGACTTTATCATACTATACAGCAGCACACAAACACACACCCGCGCAACTTAAAAATTAGTAAGGAATTAAAAACAAAGATACTGAAATATTGGCTCTTCCAGAAAAACAAACCCAATTTTGGCAGCACAGTCATATCAAACGTCCTGTATATGCAAAAATAATCATTAAATGTGAATAGCAATGTGAATATCAATCATCTCAACAGTGAATATTATACTATATAGTTGTAGAAAATACAATGGATTTGTAATAAAATGTGTGGGATTTATAAATTGGCATTTTGGGAAACTGAACTCATACCTCATACAGGGTGTTTAATAAACATGCCGCAAAATTCGAGGGGTTATTTTCTAAAAAGCCGCTTTGTTTCGATTATACAGGGCGAGACAACTTTTCGACAAAACCAAATTTAATTTAATTAATGAATTTAATTTTTCCTAGCTGGTGGTAGCCATTTTCAACGGTTCCTGTAAAAAAAACATTACATGTAATTCTGGGTATTAAAATGTTGTTATAGCCGACCATTTTTTCGCCCTGTATCTTCAAAGTAAAGCGATTTTTCAAAAATCATAATATCAAATATTCTTAGAATGGTCCAGAGAATAACCCCCGTATGTCTTTATGTTTCAAGTACAATTTTTTTACAGAGGTTGGATTTTTTCTTCATTTTTAAGTGTGAGCGCAATGCAAACCATGAATTTGAAATGTCTATATCTAGATATAGAGTGTGAATATATTGTGATCGCGCAAGGTATGGAAATACGACAAACTCTGAAATGGGTTGTTTAAAATTGCTAAAAAATCTTCGAACATTTTTTAATTATCAAAATATACATATTTATATTAAATTTAATTCCGACCTTTAATTGTTTTTGACTTCATTTCTTTAGCAAATATATGTAAATTTTTTAAAACAGCTCTGTAGCCTACTGTTGTAGAAAACTTTCATGAAGCTGATATGGATTGTTTTCGGTCACGTAACGAACATTCTAATTGTAGTCATACAACGAAACGTGCATGGCCAGCTCAGTGATATGACATTTTGTAACAGTGAATGAGTATTACGAATAAAGGTTACTCGAGATTATAACATTGAAATTTAATTTCAAAACTACCTATTATTGAAAACAAACAACAAACTAAATAGCATTTACCATGACATAGCATTTACCATACTATTTATATACTCAAACGTTTACAGCCTGGTTTTCAAGTACATTTTATTACGGAAACAGGTATTTGTTCATTGATGTTGAGGTTTTATTGAACAAATTATTTATTAGGTTAATGAATGAAAATGTTTAACGACATATTTTGTCAAATTAATATTATAGGTTAATAATATGGTGAAATACAGGCGGGATGTAAATTTTAAATAAATCTAATAAATCTGGTTCAAATCCAGGTTGTGGCTGTGTAATTATCGATTTATTTAAAATTTACATCCCGCCTGTATATCACGATATTATAACCTATAATATTAGGTTAATGTTTTCATTAATTTTTAAGTGTATGCCCAATGTAAGCCCTGAATTTCACCGTCTATGTCTGAATATGGAGTGAGGATATACAGTCAGCACGCAAAGTATGAAAACATGACAAACTCTGAAACAGTTTGTTATGTCAAAGAATCCTCTAACACGTCGTTTTCTAATAATCATTTTTTTAATGATAAGCCCATACTTTCCGTATTAATTTTGATAGATCTGTTAATTCTCTTAATGGTAAGATACAAATTTTATGGCCTTCGAAAAATAGTGCACGAAAGTTGCCTATTATCTCAAGTTATTGCATTTTTTGGTGGTTCTTTTATTGGAGTCCGCACACCAGTTACAGAATCGCTGAAATTCTTCAAAAACAAACTCAGGATTTCTACAAAAACAAACTCAGATTTCGAAAAGTCAGGATTTGTCTTTAGTGCAAATAATTGTACTCAAATCGCAATTTCATATTTACCTATTCACAAAATTCGTGTTTCTTACCAATATTTTACAATTTTCAGTCTCTTTTTCTAATTTTTTTAATCCAAGGCCATAAAAAGTTTTCGCTAATGTAAAGGCGATAATTAACAGATTAGTAACCAAAGTACCAAAATGAGTAAGAGAAATATGTGATTGCAATAAAGAAAAGTGTCCATGACATCATAAGTCAGTAACAATATTCACGATACTTCCTCTTTTATATGTTCTTATTTCGTCTAAATATACTATAATTTGCACATCATCATTTACATAAGCAAACATCTAGTTTTAATAGACCGCAGTTTAATGGTAAGTTTTATTTACAAAATCTCCAAACAATGATTCCACAAAGTCATGCTAGTTGTGTCCCCTGATATTAAACACACACACACACACACGCACATACCACAAATTTACATATTCCGAACATGTGTTTATTGGCGTGCTGGGCAATTGCTTAGCGGATCAGCATCATAGTAGGTGTGATTTACCATTTTGGTCGTCAAGAATGTTCCACTGTCGTCGATTCGACAAACCATTGTTTACAGTTTTGTAATACCACCAGAGGGCATACCGCCAGATTGACAGGAGGTGTGTCCGTTATTTTCCATCGCCAATTACAAAGTTACGTAACACGCAAAAGAAAAATAATCATTCGACGATTACCAGTGTTCGGAAAACCAAATGACGTAAATAATCCTGAATTCAATTACACAAAATTCTAATAATTTCTTTGTAAACACTAGACTAGGTTGTTAGGTTACGTATAATACTTGTTTAATCGCTCTTACGTAATGTTTGTTCATTGGCGATTTTTTATGATTGCAACTTTGTAACATTTGTAAAACTGCATTATAGTACTTATATTATATTTTGTCGTATACTTAAATGTACCTTATGGCGTTTCTGTTTTGGTTGTCGTTTATTGTTTTCAATTTAAAATGCGTTCGCTGGTTTCCTTGACGTAGGCGTATTCAAATGAATAGATGTGATTACAACGGCCGCTTCTGCAAAATTTATTACATGAGGTGGGTGATAATTTTCTATGGTAGGCGGAGACTTCCGTTTAGGGGACTTTTTATTTTGGCATCTTGAATTGAATACAATGAAATAAATATTGTCTAGCAGACGTTTGCTTCAATTCGGGTCCATTAAGCCGCTTATGATTTACGTATTTGTGCGGTATTTGTCGTTTAACAATAGCAGAAATCGATATACCTACAAATGAGACATAGGAGGGTATCTGAATAGGGTATTATGCGTATTGGTTTTTGATATAGAATGACTATTTTATTGACCGTTTTCGATATGCTTTCTAAGATACAGATATGTGGTAGGATTGAAATTATACAGGGTGTATATAAGGCTTATAATATTTTGAATTAAAGTTTGTAAACTGCAACTTTTGGCAAGAAATGTATTAAAAGTATTTCAGGTAAAATGAAATCTGGTATTTTAACCTATTATCTCTTTCGTTTATTGTAAATTAAAATACTTCGCAATTAATTTTTACTTTATCATACGCAGTATGTAAAGTATTGTAATCGTGCCGAAAAAAATTTTTGAGATTTTAGCGGAAATAGGTCTTTATGGGTCCCCTGAACATTTTTGACCAAGGTCCAAAAAAATGTCTGTGTGTGTGTGTGTGTGTGTGTGTGTGTGTGTGTGTGTGTGTGTGTGTGTGTGTGTGTGTGTGTGTGTGTGTGTGTGTGTGTGTGTGTGTGTGTGTGTGTGTGTGTGTGTGTGTGTGTGTGTGTGTGTGTGTGTGTGTGTGTGTGTGTGTGTGTGTGTGTGTGTGTGTGTGTGTGTGTGTGTGTGTGTGTGTGTGTGTGTGTGTGTGTGTGTGTGTGTGTGTGTGTGTGTGTGTGTGTGTGTGTGTGTGTGTGTGTGTGTGTGTGTGTGTGTGTGTGTGTGTGTGTGTGTGTGTGTGTGTGTGTGTGTGTGTGTGTGTGTGTGTGTGTGTGTGTGTGTGTGTGTGTGTGTGTGTGTGTGTGTGTGTGTGTGTGTGTGTGTGTGTGTGTGTGTGTGTGTGTGTGTGTGTGTGTGTGTGTGTGTGTGTGTGTGTGTGTGTGTGTGTGTGTGTGTGTGTGTGTGTGTGTGTGTGTGTGTGTGTGTGTGTGTGTGTGTGTGTGTGTGTGTGTGTGTGTGTGTGTGTGTGTGTGTGTGTGTGTGTGTGTGTGTGTGTGTGTGTGTGTGTGTGTGTGTGTGTGTGTGTGTGTGTGTGTGTGTGTGTGTGTGTGTGTGTGTGTGTGTGTGTGTGTGTGTGTGTGTGTGTGTGTGTGTGTGTGTGTGTGTGTGTGTGTGTGTGTGTGTGTGTGTGTGTGTGTGTGTGTGTGTGTGTGTGTGTGTGTGTGTGTGTGTGTGTGTGTGTGTGTGTGTGTGTGTGTGTGTGTGTGTGTGTGTGTGTGTGTGTGTGTGTGTGTGTGTGTGTGTGTGTGTGTGTGTGTGTGTGTGTGTGTGTGTGTGTGTGTGTGTGTGTGTGTGTGTGTGTGTGTGTGTGTGTGTGTGTGTGTGTGTGTGTGGTGTGTGTGTGTGTGTGTGTGTGTGTGTGTGTGTGTGTGTGTGTGTGTGTGTGTGTGTGTGTGTGTGTGTGTGTGTGTGTGTGTGTGTGTGTGTGTGTGTGTGTGTGTGTGTGTGTGTGTGTGTGTGTGTGTGTGTGTGTGTGTGTGTGTGTGTGTGTGTGTGTGTGTGTGTGTGTGTGTGTGTGTGTGTGTGTGTGTGTGTGTGTGTGTGTGTGTGTGTGTGTGTGTGTGTGTGTGTGTGTGTGTGTGTGTGTGTGTGTGTGTGTGTGTGTGTGTGTGTGTGTGTGTGTGTGTGTGTGTGTGTGTGTGTGTGTGTGTGTGTGTGTGTGTGTGTGTGTGTGTGTGTGTGTGTGTGTGTGTGTGTGTGTGTGTGTGTGTGTGTGTGTGTGTGTGTGTGTGTGTGTGTGTGTGTGTGTGTGTGTGTGTGTGTGTGTGTGTGTGTGTGTGTGTGTGTGTGTGTGTGTGTGTGTGTGTGTGTGTGTGTGTGTGTGTGTGTGTGTGTGTGTGTGTGTGTGTGTGTGTGTGTGTGTGTGTGTGTGTGTGTGTGTGTGTGTGTGTGTGTGTGTGTGTGTGTGTGTGTGTGTGTGTGTGTGTGTGTGTGTGTGTGTGTGTGTGTGTGTGTGTGTGTGTGTGTGTGTGTGTGTGTGTGTGTGTGTGTGTGTGTGTGTGTGTGTGTGTGTGTGTGTGTGTGTGTGTGTGTGTGTGTGTGTGTGTGTGTGTGTGTGTGTGTGTGTGTGTGTGTGTGTGTGTGTGTGTGTGTGTGTGTGTGTGTGTGTGTGTGTGTGTGTGTGTGTGTGTGTGTGTGTGTGTGTGTGTGTGTGTGTGTGTGTGTGTGTGTGTGTGTGTGTGTGTGTGTGTGTGTGTGTGTGTGTGTGTGTGTGTGTGTGTGTGTGTGTGTGTGTGTGTGTGTGTGTGTGTGTGTGTGTGTGTGTGTGTGTGTGTGTGTGTGTGTGTGTGTGTGTGTGTGTGTGTGTGTGTGTGTGTGTGTGTGTGTGTGTGTGTGTGTGTGTGTGTGGTGTGTGTGTGTGTGTGTGTGTGTGTGTGTGTGTGTGTGTGTGTGTGTGTGTGTGTGTGTGTGTGTGTGTGTGTGTGTGTGTGTGTGTGTGTGTGTGTGTGTGTGTGTGTGTGTGTGTGTGTGTGTGTGTGTGTGTGTGTGTGTGTGTGTGTGTGTGTGTGTGTGTGTGTGTGTGTGTGTACCCAATTTTTGTTAATTCATTTCCGGAGAAACTACTAAAGGTATCGGCACGGAACTTCATATTTAGAAGTTTCATGACCAAACTTAGAGTTGAAAAGCTTTTGGTTCAAAAGGGTCCAAAGGAACTGGGTGTTTACTCTAAGCCTTTTTCAAGGATTTTAGAAATCAGCCGCCATTTCTGTAATTTCGTCAAAATAGCTAAATAATAAATTAAAGCAGAGGAAATTTTGAATAATTTATGCCTATGACATTTTTTGGTAAAATTAATAGTTTAGCTTTTTAGTTTATTCTAAGCCTTTTTCAAGGATTTTGGAAATGAGCCGCCATTTCTGTAATTTCGACAAAATAGTTAATTAATAAATTAAAATAGAGGAAATTTTGAATAATTTATGCCTATAACATTTTTTGGTAAAATTAATAGTTTACCTTCAAGAGCAAATTCTATTTGATCGAGATCGGTCGCATCTGCATTGACATGAAATTACATAGTAGCCAGGATTTTGACAAATATTTTTTTGTGTTGTCACATTCGAAAACAGCTGATCTCATCAGAGGCAAGAGGTTGGAGAACCACTATGGAACGTGCCGCTGTAGTGCGCAAAATTATAAAATACAAATTTCAAATAAAATAAGATCACCAATTTGATTGTTTGTTGATAAGAAATATCAACCCGTCTTTATATCTAATTCTAAAAATGATACATTGAGAAAATTATAAATAAAGTATAGCGATGAGTGTAGTTTTATTTTAGTATGTTGGTAGGGATGTGTCATGAACAAATATAAATCTGTCAGAATTTGAATTACCTTTTTAAGGTTCGTTTTCATTAGTGATAATGGCAGTGGTAGCAGACGCCGTTATAGTATTTCCAATAGAAAATTGCTAGTGACTCATGTTTATGTACATGCAAACTAATATGTGTCATTATCACGATATGTAAGAAATACTATAATTTCGCAGTCTACCACCGCCATTAGCTACCATTACCTACCAATCGGAACGCACCTTTCGTCAAAGTGGTACCAACCTAGCATTTACTACACAGAAATCATTTATTTTTTTTTAAATACGTATTTCTTAAAGAGCAACACAATAAACGTTGATGTCGCTCCTGCCAAAAACTAGATAGCGCGACTCGCTCATATGCGACGGCGACACTCCGCCTTCGGTGACGCGCCGTATCACCGCTCGTCGCGCTATTCCGTACTTTCGGCATTTGTGACATAAATAACTATTATTCTAATGACGTAGTTTAGGTAGTGTCAAATGCTGATGCTTTGACAATAACTATGATTTATCTCTATAGAATAGATTCTCATGCAGCTAAACTATTAATTTTATATATTGTATGATAAAGTCATGTGCCCGGCCACATCACATTTTTTTTTATATAGCGACCTTAAGAGTAAATGTCAGTCACCGGCCTCGAAAGTTAGACGAAACTGAGGGGCGAGAGGAGGAAATAAGCCGCGCCCATTGTACACTCCGCAGAAAATGCAGAAACACTTATTAAGGTCCGTTTACACGCTCATGCCCTTTGCGCAAATTGGCTTGTACAAATCGATTTGCACAGTTAAATCGTTGCGTGTAAACGCTGGCATGAAGTTTGTGCAAGCCAAAAATGTTGGCATGTACAAAATCTGTCGTGACAGAAAATCGCCTTGTGGTTGGTGCTTTGCTTTGGCTTGAGCGTGTAAACGGGGCACAAGCCTCAGTTCCAACTTTGAGCATGCATATCAGCAGTTAATCGAACTCGTCGACTGTTGACAGCACGTAACCTACGTGAAAGATGTTTGTTTGTTGACAGCACGTTGTCATTTACCAAAATCTTAATTTGTAGTCATACCTACTCCGTTTAAAAATCGAAAAAAATTGTTTGTGAGTTTATAGGTATATACACATATATAAAACGAGTAAACTTGTCTTATGACACCTTTCCTGTTTTGTATATTTATATAACATTTTCCGAACTATGAAGAAGGACCTAAATTGTCCGAAATATTGGTTAAGGAACAAAAAATTAAAAACAAAGAAATATTTGTCTAATTTCCCACTATATGTTTTCTCGTTCAATAACACGGTTAATCTTCAAATTACATAGTTCTAATCTTTTCTATATTTATGAAAAGGTAACAGTACAGAGTATAGTTACCGCAACGCTAAGACGGACGCGTATAATAGTTTAATAGAAAAAATTCAACTCTTCGAACCAGAGCCAAATAGGGAAAATATAGTGGAAAAAATGAACTCTTTGGGCATCCCCTACCGAAGGAACTTAAAATAAAGTGTTAGCATCGGAAAAATTGGGTGCCGGAGAATAAGATATGTATGTTCCAAATTTATGGTACTTTGGTCCATGCGTAAGTAGTTGCAAAAATCGTCTGGTTGACTACGTAATTCAGCAATTGAATTGACATGAGAAAGCAGATTCCTTTTTAGTAACCAATGTTTAGACCATTTCCTTTTGTCTACTTTCGATTTCCAAATTTTCATATTATAGGTACAAATATCAGCAGTTGCAAGAACTAGTTCTTAGTTCTCCAGTTTTGAAATACTGTAGTAAAAACACAGTAAATACCACGTTTCGTGACGATTCTCCATAGTTAACTGATTCACATTTGCACCAACTAAACTGAACATGTGAACGCGATCATTTCACTCAGTTCAACTGCACAAATTGGCTTGCGCAAATCAGTTTGTGCAAATGGCATGAGCGTGTAAACGGACCTTTAGGGGAACGTCGGCTTCACTTTGAACAAGGGCTGCGGCGAAGATCAAAGGAGCCGGCGGTGTTGACTGGCGCCGAGCCAGTCTACGGCACCGTCCCAGGTATTCCGTTTACTAATAATTTTGTATGTGTAATTCTATCGCATATTGGCTTGATATTCACACATAATATACTTATGTTCTGAAATGCGTTTCTTGTACATTTTAAATGCAAATACAATTCCACAAAATAATACAATGATACAAATTAATTAATTGCTTTATTATAACATTCCTATTTTACTACTAACTATGGTTGAACATTTTAGGTTTTGTATGTTAAAAAATTTAGTTTTGCTAAAACAAAGGTTTACTTACATAAATCATTTATTACTTTACATTTATTATTAGACAATAAACATTTATTATTAACTAATATTCAGCTCTGAAGTAACGAACAGCATGGTTCGCTAAGACAGAAATTATGAATTTTGACTCACGGCATAACCCGGTAACTATTTATCTTCTAAATGATTCTGGCCGTAAAAGCATTTGTACTAAGTTACTTATTTAAAAACATTTAACGTTTTCCTTGTGCATCAATAATAATCAAATGTTCAAATGATCAAATGTCTCGTTCATACTTAGCAGAGATCGATACTTTCAGGTAAAACACACCTCATATAAAAATTCCATTTTTTTCACTATGTTCACTAACCAAAAGTTATCTCTTTTGAATTTTTATTCGTTCTACTTTTAATTCCTTATCGAGTGACGCAACTAGGTGTAAGTATTGCCTATCTAAAAAAATATATACAGAAAACAAGTAGGACATCCTGTATGTTCCTGGAATGAAGCAACCACCGTAAAGACCCTAATATTGCGATAATTAAATTTTGACAGAATCTCGTCTGATACACGTGTTCAAAAAAGCAAGGATTAAGTCGTTACAACATTCATATTTTGTTGCGATTTTTTTTACATAAGTTCACGAAGGTTCAATACAAAATGTTGTAATATTGCTTTTTTGATATTTAGCTCTGATTTGGAATAAAAAAATAACAAAAATTACCAATTATTGGCTTCTTTAGCAAGGTTTTAAAAACAAACTATAACAAAAATGAAAATGGCATTAGTAGCCTCTGTACTATACCTTTATCTATAATTTAATGTATTACACGTGAATATTAACACACAATTAAGCTCAGTATGTTTGCTTTTATGTAGTGTTGTTTTGTAGTACGCTACTACCTCTAGTGATTCCTCTTAAACCTTTTAAAATGCAATTTGAAATTAAATTAAACTGGCAGGCACTTATTTCTTAAATTGAATTTTGTTTTTCGTTTGGTGTATTTAATAATTTGAAACCCTTAAACCCTGATTTGACTGTGCACTAACAATACTTTTAATAGTTTTTATACGTTTGAACGAAACGATGCAATAAGTATTAACAAGAAAATGGAATGCTTCAAAGCGGTATGTCGTATAATTATTCAAACAGACATTTTATCATCATTAAACGCGGTTTCAAAATTATTATAATCGAAAAACTACGACTATCAAAAGGCCGCTCATTTGTTACACACAGCGTATAACAATGTGGTCAAGTTGAGAAACGATTTTTAATCTGCGTTAACGACAGCAGCAAATTTAGCAAAATTGTGGAATATAGAGATTAAATTTGAAAACAAAAGGGTACGGAAAGTAAATCGTCAGTTTGAGGAATTGTGTGATGACCAAAGATTAAATAATGGCGAGAATAACTTCCGAATTAATATATTTAATTCAACATTAGATATTATAATTACACAATTAAAAGATAGATTCAACAGCGTAGAAAATGTTAGTAACTTATTAAATCAATTATTCCGGAAATTTAGGCCAGAAGTTAATAGAAACGTATGCAGACGATTTATCTGCAAATTTCCATTCACAGTTAATATTTAGGTTAACATTCAGTTAACGATATATTGATTTCCGGGTGGAAACAGCTTTGATGACTTTGAAGCAGTCCTCAAAGTGCTTCAAACTCCTCAACGCGGTTTCCACCCGGAAATCGGAATATCATTGACTCAGACCGCGGAAGTCTACAATCTAGATATTCAGTTAACATTCACAGCTAACATCTAAATGTCCTAAGAATGCGTTCAAAAACGATAATAAAAAATAAATACTGTATGTGAGTTAGCCCAATTGTTATTAATTCAATATTCTTTTTTGTGTACTACGTTTTCAGAAATAAGCACAGCTATGTAACACAGCTATGTCTCTATGTAACAATAAATATATGGTATTTTTTATTGACGTTATACTTGCATCTTATTGCAGCCCAGTGCCCCAGAAACTGCTCAGATCTCTTTTTTAGCCCAAAACCGTATCCCGCGCTCAGAGGGGCCCTCAGTTTATTTTTTAGAACAATAATCGCCGGCTATTACTCGTAACCAAATGCTTATAAATGCCAGTATTATTATACGAGGAAGAGATCAATAAGTGTTCTAAGTTATCTAAAATCCATAAAATCTCTTGAAAATAGGATCATATTTATTGGCTTTACTTCTTAAAGTCAGGTTCGCGAGACCTCCCAAACACCCGGCCGGCTCCAATGGCCCCCCCTGGCTCGTGGGCCCGTGTGCGCCGCACACCTCGCACACCTGCTATTTACGCCACTGAATATGATGCTCAATTATCTTTTCAAAAAATTGAGACGCGGAATTGATTACCCAGCGCATGAATACGCTGTTACTCTTACATGCTTTAGACGTAGGTATAACTTTAAAACGCCAACGCGCCAACTTAAAGGATTTGTAGATTTTTTTTTGTAGATACCTACTAAATCTAGAGGTTTTGTAATATTGTCCATTACCGTCCGATCAATAGAGAGCAAGATATTAAAAAAAAAACAATTCGGTCATCTTTTACTGTAAATAACTCGCAGCGCCGCCGCGGCAGGGGTTTGATCAAGATTCATTCGCAAATTATAAGATTTTCGACTTATATATACACGGTGTCTCAACAGTGCGATCTCGGATGATTGTGTCTCTGTTAATGAAGATATTTTAAAACTGATTTCGCTCATATATACCTACAGAATGCGGAGGCGCTCATTTTAAAATTATTAGCGTGTGTACATGCTGTTCCATAAGGTACTACCAATAGAAAAGAAGAACTTATGTTTTTTTTTTAATGGAACACCTATATTTCGGCACAATTTTGAATTTCTCGCAAAATTTTACGACAATGAAAAATAACATTACCTACACTAAACTTTATACTTTTTGATTTATTGGCATTTTTATGGAAAAAACAACAGTCTAAGAAAAGTTGTATACCACTTTACCTGTTTTTAATTTTATTGCGCACGCTTATTAACCATACCCAAATTATGTACAGGTACAGGCTGGTTATAATCTGCAACAAAATATAGCAAACAGTTTTTCCTAAGATTTTTTTTTAAATGGCTTGCTTATATCTATTTTTTTAATTTTACGCTTCGTTCTGTACAAAAAAGTACTAACACACACCAGTGCCAAAGATAAGAGAATAGAAAGATACGACGCTTCGGGTCGACTCCGTTGATTTAGTGGGGTCCACATTCGTTGACCTTGAACGCATGTGGGCTTTAAATTGTTGACCAAACAATGCGGGAATTGGCGGGACTTTTAAACTAACGAATACAATGCACGATGGGCGGCAACGTTACCGACCATTACCGACATTAGAGGTTATGTAATGCAAATGAAAACAAATCAATATTCACATATATAAATAAAATAAAACGTATCCGATAGTCGCCTAAATGGAATATTAACAAACTGACCACTCATTAAAATGCTTATTAAAACACTGCATACACAATCTTGCACAATCCAATAAACTTAAACACCAAAGCAAGGTTATGTCACCCGATGTCACCCGCTAGTATACAAACACAATCAGCTGTTGCTAGCCATCTTTTCGTTGACCAAATCTATCTCACTCTCGAACCGCGTTTTCTTGTCTAGTGACGTATCTTATAATTCTTTTATCTTTGCCAGTGCTTTAAACAGTTACAGAAATAACGCCTTCTTCGTGAAAATTTATATAAAATTACTTTCTTAAATTCTTTCTTTTATACTATTATATTATTTCTTATAATACTTGTTTCTTCTTAAATTTCAGTAATATACCTTCATAAGAATAATTAAAGATATAAATAGGTAATTGTAAACTGAATAAATAATAATTATTTCAGTACGATTATCAACTGGGCTCATATCAACCCTCTCAGGTGAATGCGATTAGGTCTAACTTCTAAGTCTCCGAGGATATATTACATTTTCCATGATTTCCACAAAAGTATTTTGTAAAATCCCCCTTATTTTATTCTTCATTTATTTCATTTATTATTTCATATTTCATTCTACGGTAAAGAATATTTGTAAATTCTCATAAATTTCTTCCGCAATATGTCTCCAGAGTAACATATCAAACGGGGTTACGACAAGCGATCTAGTTTTCTAAAGCGTAGGACCACCATGAACAATTTATTGTTTTTGATAACTATTACTTAAACAATTTGAGAGTGGTATATAAATTACTAATTCTTTGACTTTGAAGAAAATCAATATCACAAATTATACGTTTCTGTAATTCAAAATTGCAGAATGTTCTTACTAAAAACCTCTGCACGAAAAGAAGTATTATTATATTTGTGAGATTGTAAAATTTCGTCGAGCCATCTAGATATTTAATAAGTACGTAGGCTTTCACGGCCAGAATCATTTAGAAAATAAACTGCTTCCGGGTTATGCCGTGTGTCAAGATTTGTTAATGCTGACGTTTCGCGAACCATGTTGCTCGCTTCTTCAAAGCTAATTGAATACTGATGACCTACCAAGACAATCTCCCTTATATACCTAAGTTTGCACCTCACTGCGCACATCTGGAGAACCGCTCCCATGTGCTTTTCCACCTGACCGCGTTAGGATCGATTTCCAGACCCTACTAATGTCAGTACCGTCCTCGCGATTGATATTGTCAGGATGTTTGTAGATTTCGATTGCTTCTCTAATAAGCCTTCGATGATAATTACCTACCCTTGCCAACATCTTCGCGTCATCGAAATTCATTGTGTGTCCCGACTCGTGGCAGTGTTGAGCAACAGCGGACTGCTGAATCTTGCGTAGGCGGGTGTCTCTACTGTGCTCCTTGACTCTACATTCGATACTTCGTCCTGTCTGTCCTACATAGCATGTTCCACACTCACATGTTATCTTGTATACTCCTTCGTTCTTCAGGAGTGGTGTGATATCCTTTGGGTTAGGCAAAAGATCTTTTACCTTTGCTGGCGCTCTGTACCTTACCGTGATACCCGATTTCTTCAGTATTCTACCGATTCTTTCCGATACCCCACTTACGTATGGCAAACAAGCGAACCCCTTTGACTCTTGCCGCTCCTCTGAGACTTGCGGTTTTCTCTGTGTGACACCCCGTATGTCAGACTTGGTGTATCCATTCTGACGCAGAGCCCACTCCAAGTGTTTCCGTTCGTCGTCCAAGCTGCTGGCGTCGCACACCTTTTCGGCTCTGTTGAACAGAGTATTAATAACACTTCTCTTCTGTTGGGGATGGTGGTGCGATTTGGCGTTCAAGTACCGATCGGTATGTGTCTTCTTACGGTAGACAGTATGTCCAAGCGCACCAGTTGGCGTTCTGTATACCAGCACATCCAAAAATGGCAGCTTGTTATCCTCTTCTATTTCCATCGTGAATTTGATAGAAGGATTGACATTGTTCAGGTGGCTAAGGAACTCAGTAAGTTTATCTCTACCGTGTGGCCAAACCACAAAGGTATCATCAACATATCTGACCCAATGCTTGGGTTTGTAAGGACATGACCTAATGGCTTTTTCTTCAAACAATTCCATGAAGAAATTGGCGATTACCGGTGAGAGAGGAGATCCCATGGGAGCACCCTCTACTTGCTCATACGTCGCTCCCGCCCACTTGAAGTATGTGGTGGAGAGACAATACTCTACAAGATCCGGTACATCGGTTGGTAGACCTAGGGGAACAAGTGTTGTCCGAAGGCCTTCGACCGCCTCCTTAACCGGAACACATGTAAAGAGTGATGTTACGTCGAAACTTACAAGTATATCCTGCGGGTCAATGACAATTTCCTTCAAAATCTGAATAAAATGTTCAGAGTTCTTAACAAAAGATGTAGTTTGTCCTATAAACGGTTGGATGGTTTTCGACAAGTATTTTGCCAACAAATAGGTTGGGGAGCCTATTGCGCTGACGATTGGTCTTAAAGGTACGTTATCCTTGTGTATCTTTGGCAAACCGTAGATCCTCGGTGCCCTAGGGGCTTGAACAAAAAGGCCTCTTCGTTCCTGTTCGGGAATCGATGACGATGATTTAACCAACTCCTTCACTCGCCTTCCTATCTTATCTGTTGGGTCCTTCGCAATTTTACGGTAGGTATTTGGGTCCAATAGATCATTCATCTTCCGGTTGTAGTCCTCCTTGTTCAATATCACCGTTGCATTCCCTTTATCCGCTGGTAGTACTGTGATGTTCTTGTTGTCCTTGATGGTCTTCAGAGAGTACTTCTCTTCTTTGGTAATATTGCTCTTCGGCGGAGTAGCTTTCCTAATTACCCTTGAAACCTCTTGACGAATGTCCTCTGCTAGTACACCTGGAATTTTGTACAATGCGGCTTCTAATTCCGTAACAATTTCCTCCTTAGGTATTCTTATCGGTGCGATTGCAAAGTTCAATCCTTTGCCTAGGACCGACAATTCACCAGTGGAGAGTTGGTGATTAGACATATTTATAACTACTTTGTCCACAGTAGTAGATTTGGTCACAACTTTCTTAGCCTCTAACTTAACAAACTTGTTCTTTTGAGATTCAGTTGCTTTGTCAAACTGGAACTCCGCTTTTCTCCATGTGGTGGAATCAAGCTTACTCCAATCTTCGGCTGACAATCTATTTGCTAATTTAAGATGAAGTTTTAGCAGTTTATCTGTAATATCCTGTAAAGATCGGTACGTAAAATGTACCCTTTCACGTAATAAGGCAGTCTCCGTTCTCCTCAAAATCTTCTTGGCGGCAGCGGTGTTGATATGGTGCTTGGTACGCAGGAATGTTGGTACCAAACCTTTGTCCCTACACCTTCTCAGAAAAGC
Source organism: Melinopterus prodromus (assembly GCA_964023965.1). NCBI lineage: Eukaryota > Metazoa > Arthropoda > Insecta > Coleoptera > Scarabaeidae > Melinopterus > Melinopterus prodromus. The sequence goes on along the minus strand of OZ030391.1, from coordinate 56,911,159 downwards.
AAGATTGGTTAACATCTTGCTTCGTTTTGTTCGTAAAGTGTCAAAATCCTTGGTAAGTTTGTAAACTTCCTCCCCGTAGAGTGAGATTAAATAAGTACGTAGGCTTTCACGGCCAGAATCATTTAGAAAATAAACTGCTTCCGGGTTATGCCGTGTGTCAAGATTTGTTAATGCTGACGTTTCGCGAACCATGTTGCTCGCTTCTTCAAAGCTAATTGAATACTCATGACCTACCAAGACAATATCCCTTATATACCTAAGTTTACACCTCACTGCGCACATCTGGAGAACCGCTCCCATGTGCTTTTCTACCTGACCGCGTTAGGATCGATTTCCAGACCCTACTAATGTCAGTACCGTCCTCGCGATTGATATTGTCAGGATGTTTGTAGATTTCGATTGCTTCTCTAATAAGCCTTCGATGATAATTACCTACCCTTGCCAACATCTTCGCGTCATCGAAATTCATTGTGTGTCCCGACTCGTGGCAGTGTTGAGCAACAGCGGACTAAGAAGACACATACCGATCGGTACTTGAACGCCAAATCGCACCACCATCCCCAACAGAAGAGAAGTGTTATTAATACTCTGTTCAACAGAGCCGAAAAGGTGTGCGACGCCAGCAGCTTGGACGACGAACGGAAACACTTGGAGTGGGCTCTGCGTCAGAATGGATACACCAAGTCTGACATACGGGGTGTCACACAGAGAAAACCGCAAGTCTCAGAGGAGCGGCAAGAGTCAAAGGGGTTCGCTTGTTTGCCATACGTAAGTGGGGTATCGGAAAGAATCGGTAGAATACTGAAGAAATCGGGTATCACGGTAAGGTACAGAGCGCCAGCAAAGGTAAAAGATCTTTTGCCTAACCCAAAGGATATCACACCACTCCTGAAGAACGAAGGAGTATACAAGATAACATGTGAGTGTGGAACATGCTATGTAGGACAGACAGGACGAAGTATCGAATGTAGAGTCAAGGAGCACAGTAGAGACACCCGCCTACGCAAGATTCAGCAGTCCGCTGTTGCTCAACACTGCCACGAGTCGGGACACACAATGAATTTCGATGACGCGAAGATGTTGGCAAGGGTAGGTAATTATCATCGAAGGCTTATTAGAGAAGCAATCGAAATCTACAAACATCCTGACAATATCAATCGCGAGGACGGTACTGACATTAGTAGGGTCTGGAAATCGATCCTAACGCGGTCAGGTGGAAAAGCACATGGGAGCGGTTCTCCAGATGTGCGCAGTGAGGTGTAAACTTAGGTATATAAGGGAGATTGTCTTGGTAGGTCATCAGTATTCAATTAGCTTTGAAGAAGCGAGCAACATGGTTCGCGAAACGTCAGCATTAACAAATCTTGACACACGGCATAACCCGGAAGCAGTTTATTTTCTAGATATTTAATGTTATTTTATGAATTATTGTGCATAAGTTACAAATGTCAAATTAGATGCTTAATAACTTTTTAGCTGTTGACGATGGACCTACCGAGTTAGACATTTTAAGAAAGCTGATTTATCGATACTTTGAAGTATGAGAGATCTACGGGCTGTTCCATTTAAAATTCCTATTTGTCATTTAGTAAATCTCCAGTTATGTGGGATATGTCATATTAGAATAGCAAATCAATAATAACTTTTAAAAAGTACGTTATTTTTGGTGAAATGTCACAACCTGAAAGACCATGGTTTGTCCCTCCCTCCTATTTTTTATCTTGTGTGCGCCCTTGGCTACAAGGTAACCAATATAGTCATAGAGTGGCTATCTGTGGGATATAATGAACTTATTAGTCTTATTACAAGTGAGTCGTAGATACAAAGAATTGTTTTGATTTTCCTGGTATAATCAGCTGCCACTTTTTTCGAAATTGGAATAGCTTAGCTGAATAGCTTAGATTTTGATTTGAATTCTGAATTTCTTTACAATATTCCGAAAATTAATAGTCATACAAAGTTTACACAGTTTTTTTTTTCAAAGTCGTTGAATTCAAGTATAAACTATATATAAAGTCAGGTATGCGCAATAAAACACGGTTGCCGCTAATTGGTCTATTCTGTTTATTCTGTTTGGCTAAGCTCTTAGGCTTCTTCAGGGGTTGGTATGTCAGGTGAGCTGGCGAGAGAAATTAGTAATATTAAACTTAGAAACACGGGTATAAACATCACTAAAGTTAACAGGTTTTAAAACGAACAGATTTTAAATACTATATGCACAATAAGATGGCGGACGCAAGATATAGAATCGGCTCGGTTCTATATCTTGCGTCTGCCATTACACTGTGTCATCATTCGATTGTTACACCCGGCTAATTGTGTATATAGTATTTAAAATCGGTTCGTTTCGTGTAGCTGTTACCTTTAGTGATGTTTATACCCGTGTTTCTATGTTTAATTTTTCTAATTTGACTCTCACCTGACATAGCGAGCCCTGAAGAAGTTTAGACCTAAACGAAACGTTGGCAATGCTGTACAAATAGGTGCAGAATGAACAGAATAGACCAATTAGACTAAAACCGTGTTTTATTGCATATATCTGAAAACTGCCTAGTCGACAACTATTTTACTATATATAAAGTATTACCATACTTACTATATATAAAGTATTTACTTTACTCCGCTGCAACTTGCACGGGACCGTTGCACGAAAAAATATCAGGCAATAAGTGGGCCCCACCGATTTGCAATAAATTCATGTCGGCATGTCAACAGTGTAAATACACCGAGTAAACAAACACTTAGCACGGCTATTGCAATCGCTGCCGGTGCCGTGGCTTCTCGGGCGTCGCGCCGTCCCTGCCAGGATAGATTTTTTTTACTATTTCGCTTTGGTTGACTAGGTTCTGGCAATAGTATATTGTGTACCAAGCCGAGAAAGTGGTTCTTTTCCGGGCGAGAGAAGAGTTGCACAGGCGAGCGTATTGAGCCTGGGCACTTCTTGAGGCCCGGAAAACTACTTTCTGGGCGTGGTGCACACATATTTTTTTATCCTACACAACAATATCGTAATAAAATCACCCGTTTCTAAAGACTAAACACTGACATATTGGCTTTTGACAATAAAATTTATCATAAAATCGATCTACAGGGTGCTATAAAAGTTATAGATAATCATTCGCCCTACAGCCAGAAAAGATTTTCATGCTTACCTACAGGCGGTCCCACAACAACGTACCAACAACCTTATGTTTGTTTAAATGGAACACTAGGTATATGTACTATTGCAATTTATGATGAAGATTTTTAGCCTAATTGTTTTGACATCAACTTGTATTAGGTTATTATGAACTGTTTCTGAGATTTGTGAAATGATTGGCATTTTCAGAAAATCATTCTAAAGTAACTAATAAGAATAAAGAAATAAAAGAACTTGTTTTGGATAGTAAAAGTATCGAATTTTTTTACAGTTATTGTTCATTTGCGGTTCTAATATGACATCCGGAATAAATTGAGATTTGCTAAATGTCAAATAACTTTAAATGGAACAGCTTGTATATCTTGACATACTTCAAAAGATCGATAAATCAACTTTCCTAAAATGTCTAACTCGGTAGGTCTATCGTTAACAGCTAAAAGGTTAGTAAGCATCTAATTTAACATTTATACGCATGCAAAATATTTCATAAATTAATATAAAATATCTACTTGTCACGACGAAATTCAGCAATCGCACAAATGTAATGATTCTCCTGCAGCAACATTTAGTCATTGCAAAATGCTACTATGAGTTACACAAACGAATAATTTATGATCATCCAAGACTTAGTTTTGTTAGTACCAGTCTAAACTTATTTAAAATGTTTATCATTTATTTACGTAATGTTCTAAATTATTTAAAGAATGTTAATGGATCGTTGGGTTGGTTGTAGAGGTCTAACGCCTTAGCCAGCTAAATCGCCAGTTCAATTTATTTATTTCGGGACATGTTAAGGAATAAGTTTATGGGGATGTTCTAGTTACTACTGATAACAACAAAGCGTGCTTCGGTAGCAATGTGGTGTTCTACAGAAATCCTAACATTTATGTACTCTCATAAGAATAAATAATTAAATAAATGGATAATTGTAAACTGAATAAATAATTATATTATTATTCAGTCTTGCTTCAAATTCTCGGTGGAAATATTACATTTTTCATGGTATCCACAAAAATATTTTAATACCTCCTGATTTCTATTCTTCATGTTTGCTATCGCAGTTGTAATATCCCCATAAATTTCTTCCTCATTATGTTTCCAGAGTACCAAATCAAACTCGATTAAATCAGGCGATCTATAGTTTTTCAAAGCGTTTGTTCACCATGAACAATTTAATACCTTTGATAAATATTATTTAACCAATTTTATATTTATACACAAATTACTAATTCTTTAACTTTGAAGAAAATTAATACCATAAATCAATAAATCAAAATAAATCAGCCTACGTACTTAATAAATATCACAAATTATACGTTTGTATAAATTAAAATTGCAGGATGTTATTACTAAAAGCTGCTGCATGAAAAGAAGAATTATAATTGAGAGATTGTTGTAGTTCGTCGAACAATCTGGATATTTAATAAAAATTTATGAACATTGTGCATAACTTACAAATGTCACATTAGATGCTTAATAAGTTTTTAGCTGTTGATGAAAAAAATAACACTGCATACCTTATTTAAACGTAGCTAGAGGATTTTTGTTGCAAATGTCTAGCTACATTTGGTTTTGAATATAAAATTAAAAACGATATCTTAACATTTGAGTTTTTTGCGGATATCTTCAAAATGATAAATGATAGCTTAAATTTCTTTTCAGAACTTTGCCAAATTTAAACATCTCCGCTACTAGTCCGGGAGGTAATAACAGAAATTTCCGACTCATTTTCGCAAGCTTCATTTTTTGTGTATGAGTTAAGTGTGTAACGTATAATAGTAATCTGAACGTCTGCCGGCCCACCTCCGCGACAGGGGGTTACAGGAGTGTTACAACCCCAGCAAAAAAATAATTAAAAAAAAATATAGCTGCATACGCGAAACTGATTGTATGTATCAGTTGAAACATAAGAAGCTAAGAACATATCGTCTGCCACTTAAATTCCTTACCAAAACTCGTCTGCCACCCATATAAGTAAACGCAAAAAAAGATAAAAAATTATGCCCGCAAGGATGAAATTGATTGAAATGCTTCTTTTTATATCAGCAAACCCAAAAATAATAGTCTGCCACTAATAAGATACCACGAAGGTCGTCTGCCAAGCCTATGAAGTTGCGCTCAGCAGTCAGCATGCACCGCGCGAGCACCACGGCCGAGACGGCGCGCCGTATAGCCGCCGCAGCGGCTACGACGCTGCATTTTTATCGGCCTGAAAGACGATCGTTATTATAAATTATTAAACGGCTAATATGAAGTCCTTTTTTATGTTATATAGGTATATATCGACTCATCCAAGGAAGACTGTACCAACTCAGTTTATTAACTTTTGGAATAGAGCAAGATAAAGACTTAATAATGAATACAAAAAAAGGCTTCTTATTATTGAATCTGTTTTTTGTACTTACCTATTGTGGTTACGATACCATTTTATTTTAACTTTTAAAAATTTTGATTTTTTTCTTTAAATGGTTTTTGATTGAGTTAGTACAGTATTCGCGGTAAAAAATCGGGAATATAATGAACGATACATGCTATATTTTTTATGAAACTGTATTTATTATTATGATCAAGAGGTAATTTACAAAAGTATTAAACTAACGCTTTCATTCCAGTTCTTCCTATTCATCGTCAGTGCTTTTATTTTCTTCGTAATTTTCTTCAGAATGTAGACTTAGATAAAATCTGTAATACAGGATATTTTGCCGGTATCGCAAAGCCATAATAACCCATTTAACTATTTCTGTTGTTTATTAGATGGTCGTCCCCTTCGTGCTTTTTTTAGGTCACACCTTTTAGAGTCTGAACACAGATCATTCTTGAAAAAGACGATGTTTGGAAGACGGTGTATTTATTATAAGAAGTACTGATTTCTTTTGTTTGTCTGGCTTTGACTATGCCTTTCTCATTTTCTATTTTCCAATTTTGGGTGTTCGCAGGGCTTTCAAAATCTAAAAAGTCTTCATGTGATATTTCTGTTCATCATATACTTTTCCTGTTGTTTCGGACATTCTAATTAAAGTAATCCATTGTTCTGGTACATACAAAACGGACTTAGTTTTTTGCGTTTTCAATAACAGCATGCATGCTGTCTCCCTTATTTTGGGTGTGACCTTTTCCGAGAAATCTATTAGTAATACTAACATGAAAATATATACCTGCATAAGCAAACATTGAAAATATGGTGTGAATTCTGTTTTGCTCCCTGTATGCCTTCCTTTATTTTTTTGAGTCATTAAAAACTTCCACAGGCAGCTAGCTATTTCGTTTGAACCTCGTTTCGCAATCTGTTCATGCCATATATTATTTTTTATTTTCTATTTCATTATTTTTCATATCTCTAGTAACTATTTTATTTCGTGTGGGACGGTCATAGTTTTCACGTAAGTTAGCCCTCACAGTTTCATCAGCTAGGTTAAAAACTGAGCACACATCGCACTGGTCTTTTTTGGGTTTAAAGAAGCTGATGTTAAATTCAGTATTATAAATATTTCTGTACTGGCGAGGAAAAGCAAGTTGTCCAATATTGTGTCCACCACCATAATATTCTGTGTAGAGTCTAAACATTTCTTGGATGCTTATACCTTCCTCAAGATACATCGTCTTTGATTTTTTCCTTATGTAATGTGAGGGCACCAAAGGAAATAACTTTATGTGCTTTCTGACACTTTCTGCTTTATCTGGAGTCTATGCGGTCGGACTTTATGTTTTCCACGCTTATCTGCTTGTAAAACTCCAGTTTTCTTTATTTTAGCTAATGCTGTATTTGCCCAAGTCTGCGAAATACCAAGGGTTCGTAAAAACATTATTTTACAAATTTGTTTTTGTTCACCGCCGAGCTGAAGATTTTATTGTCGAGAAAAAATTCCAACGAGATTGTAAACCAGCAGAAACAGTACTGTTTTTTCTCAATCTGTCTCACGTGCTGTACAATAAAGTCCCATAGCCTTGTGTCGTCTAGCAAATTATAAAATTCTTTAAAGATAGTCAGTCTATCGTCTTCAATTATTTTTGTGGTACACTTAAGCCTGCATGTTTTTTTGCATGGTTCGCCTATTTGTTTTCCCTTAATAATTTTTCCTTGTCGATTTTTATGTTCCAACCAACGACATGTCTTAGATTGTACATCAATCCATTCTTCTACATTCTCAACTCGTTTTCTCCCCACTTTTACTCTTGCAATACTCTTTCTTTTAGTCTTACGTATTTTTTGTTCTTTGTTTTCCTTAATATCATCTGATGGAATTATCTTTTTGTTACTTTCTTCTGAAGGCAAATAGTCTGGGTCACTGTCTGAGCTCCAATGAAAAGAGTCTTCATCATCAGTATTAGCTACACAATTTTCGTTAACTACTTTAATTATTCGAGAAATTAAACATCATTATCAAAATCTTTACTGAAGTTATGTTAAGACAAACCTATAGGTCTTCCGACATTAGCAACTGTAGCTTCAGTTGTTGCACTTGGAAGAAATTCATCAGAAACGTTTTCTAAAATAATATCATTATAAATAATTCATGTTCCTGTGCATATTAAAAGGAAACTGACTTGTTGAACAATGTACAAGATGAGAATCCATTTCACGTTGTTTGTCGGCTTTCTTTACTAAACTTAATATTAATTGTCCTCTCGAGGACATTATTTATATATTTTTAATTATTTTAAATTATTATTTACAGAAATTTACACGCTTCACGACCTTATACCTAAACAATATTTTTAAAAGTACGCTAAATTTCATTAACCTAAATAAACGAACACCGTACTATCTCCAGATAGAACAACGGGGAAGACAGTCCTAACTCAAGATATAACAGTTTTCGTTGGAAATTGTAAATTATGTACAAGTTAGTACAATATAGAAATGCAAAGTTGGTAGCCTAAATGCGGCTAATTCAAGTTATGCTTTTCATAGCTGAAAGATATTGTGGTAATCTAATTCTTAATGGGCCTAACTCAAAAAGGCAAAAAAATGAGTTAGTACAGTGTTCCTTGGACGAGTCGATATGCAAATGATTGTTCAGTAAATTAATTTAAAGTCTGGTGGACTAATGTGGGTGGCAGACGAGTTTTGTTGCGGAATTTAAGTGGCACACGATATTTTCTAAGCTTCTTAAGTTTCAACTGATACATACAATCAGTTTCGCGTATGCAGCTATATTTTTTTTTAAATTATTTTTTTGCTGGGGTTGTAACCCTCCTGTAACCCCCTGTCGCGGAAGAGCGCCGGCAGACGTTGAGATTACTATTATACATTACACACATAACGCATACAAAAAAATAAATCTTGCGAAAATGACCCGGATATTTCTGTCGTTACTTCCCGGACTATAATAATCGAGATCCCCACGGTGAGCCTCGAAATTGAAATTGAATCACCCGGTATATTTAATATTTTAATGAATATTTTTTATTTTTTTACTAGGTAATAAAATTTTTGTACACCAAAAACAGTTTTATTTTTAATATTTATTCGAACATTCTATTTCATAAAATTTTTGTAAGTTTTTCTTTGTAACGCTTTCATTTTTAACTTTCTCGCAGCAATTTTTATCCAGTATAGTAAATGACATACTGAGTATAACGTTTCATATGGACCTATTATGTTTTCAATTTAGAACAAAGTTACAACCGTTTGCGTTATTAACAAAACCGCATTTTAATCGGCTCAAACTTCTTAAGCAATTGAGAAAACCAAAAAATCCATATGATACTTTTTCCTCCAAATGACTTGAATTGTTTTCTAGAAAAAAAAAATAATAAAAAGCTTCATATGAATTATTTTGTACATTTACTTACTCTATTTGTTGATTTTGTTTTAAGTATTTTTCATTATTTTTTTTCTATCGTTGTAACGTGTACTGGGTGTATTCAAACGGCTGAAACTTTTGAAAGAATTGAGAAAACAAATAAGTCCTTATAAAAAATTTATTCAGAATGACATTTGCTTTCTAAAAATGATGGTGCGGGTAAAAAGTGGGACACCTGTATACGTATATACCGTCAGCATGAACAAAAAAATGTGGGCCCCCCCTAAGTTCCTGGCAACCATTATTTTTGGTCCCAGTCCGCCACTGGTCTTATGTAAGGATTAACTTTTGCAATAAGGTTTCGTTAATTATAACAAAATATTTTTATTCAAAAATATACAATTGCGCCATTAACTATCTAACTACACTACCAAAACAATACCACACCTTGTATATAATCTTTATTTTATATGCTGGTGTTATTGTTGCTAATATGTTGATAATTCCAATTTTCCTTAATCAAAAGGAAAATGTTTTATTTAATCATAAAATAAGAACAAAAAAATCAAAAACTTACTAAAATAAATTTATTTTAAAGAAAATACAAGTATAAAGAAAAGCACACGCCAAAGCAAGAAAGAAAAACAAAAAACCGTAAGCTTTTCAAAATTTCGGTAATAATAATAATATAATATTAACAATATATCAAATTAATGCACAAACAAAATAAATATCACATGGTTAGAATTGATATTAGTTAAAATTGATATTAGGGGTATGAGTAGGTACAGTCAACAAAATAAAATTATTGCAGCATTTGAGGAAAGAATCAATTGGAGACAACCGGCATGTAAAATTTATGTGATTTGGTATCTCTGGTATGTTTGAAGGGACCTTTAGGCGTTTCTACCATGGCAGCAGGACAAGGTCCTATGTTCCTAGGCGAGTATTCTTTTTTATACGAAGTAACGATAGAAACGTTGCTATCCCCTAGCGTGATATGCGATGTATTGGCACTTCTAGACACCCGTTCAACCTTCTGGATGTTCTGCTGTTTGGTGAAGTTTCCATACGATTTTGCTTCCGATTGTCCATAGAAGTTACCACCAACAGTTAAGTTATCTTTCCTGATAATCTTCTGGGGCCGTTCGATGGCCTGGTATGTATTCGATGACCAATTTTGACCTCTTCGTGTAACATGCGACTCTTGGGCTTCACGATGCATGGAACTCAAACTTTTCCTATCGCTATGCAATGTGCTCGATACGTGCTGGCCTTGATCGTGAATATTGCAAATCGACTTTTTCAAGTCCAGAGCTGAAGAACTCGTGGCATGCAAAGCTTCACTAGATGTATGCATACCCTTCCTATATAAAATTTGATTGGATACATCAGCTGCGGTGGTTAAGGTACTTTTTCTGTGATGGCCCTCTGACTTGGAGACATTTTTACTGACGTCAGTATGGCTGGAGGAATGTTTTATTATGTTAGTCATGTTGTTAGTCTCTTGGTGCATATTCCTGGACACGTTTCTGTGCTCTGTATGTCTTTGCTCTTCGTGTACACGCGTTTGTGATGATGATTTTATGATCCCGCCTGTCCGTTGCCCGCCTGTTGTTGTCGTAGTAATTTGTTTCGTTACTTTGACAATGGTTCCATCATCAAGGCTCTTTGTGTCGTGGGAAACTTCGGTTTTCTTACTAGTTTTCACATCTTTAACGTCCGTTTGATCAACCTTCGAAACCATCTTAGTATCAACGTCTTTCTTTGTAACCAGACTGGTATCGGTGACATTTATTTGTTTCCTTTGATCAGATCTTCTCGTGTACGTGTTATAGTTGACTTGGTTTGTGGTTTGCATTGATGTGGTATCGCTACCCAAGGCAATACTTGACTCCATGTGTCTTCGCTTATTAATCGTGCTACGTCCTGCAGGAGATACTGAGGATTCTTTCTTTGGAGTCTTGTCAAATGTCTGCTTGCTCGTGGTGATACATTCCATGGTGCCTTCGCCAACTTTCAGAGTATCCTCGTGTTTCTTAATAATAGCTCTTTCGCCCCTAACAACTGTAAACTCGCTCTTGGCAACGCTTTTATCTTGGAACTCTCCGGTAATTTTAAGATTATCCTGCGGTTTTCTAATTGGTGCTCTTTCTCCTCGGGTAGGCTTAAAATCATCTCTACTCTTCGGTGTACCAATAAATTCGCCTTCTGGTTTGAGGTTATCAGGATGCCTGACAATATCGGCGCGTTCTCCTAGGCCGTAAGCTGGCTTCTTGGGTGTTTCAAATTCTCCTTCTGGCCTGAGGTTATCCTTCGGTTTCGTCGGCATAGGTCTTTCGCCAGGACGGTAACCTGGCTTTTCTGGCCTTTCAAAGTCACCCTCTGGGAATAGATTATCACCATGTCTGATAGGTGTTCTACGTTCACCAGGTCCAATTTTAGTTGGTGATGGTCTCTCAAAATCTCCTTCAGGTTTAAGATTATCTTGAGGCTTCTTGGGCGACGGTCTCTCTCCATGGTGATAGCCTGGTTTCTCTGGTCTGTCAAAGTCACCTTCGGGAAATAGATTATCGCCATGTCTGATCGGTGTTCTACGTTCACCTGGTCCAATTTTAGTTGGCGATGGTCTCTCAAAATCTCCTTCAGGTTTAAGATTATCTTGAGGCTTCGTGGGAGATGGCCTCTCTCCGGGCCGATAGCCTGCCTTTTCGGGTCTGTCAAAGTCGCCTTCTGGGAATAAATTATCACCATGTCTGATAGGTGTTCTCCGTTCACCTGGTCCAATTTTAGTTGGTGATGGTCTCTCAAAATCTCCTTCAGGTTTAAGATTATCTTGAGGCTTCTTGGGCGAAGGCCTCTCTCCAGGGCGATAGCCTGGTTTCTCTGGTCTGTCAAAGACGCCTTCTGGGAATAGATTATCACCATGTCTGATCGGTGTTCTACGTTCGCCCGGCCCGACCTTAGTGGGCGATGGTCTCTCAAAATCGCCTTCAGGCTTGAGGTTATCTTGAGGTCTTTTAGGAGTTGGCCTTTCGGCTGGAAGATATCCAGGCTTTTGAGGCCTATCAAAGTCTCCTTCTGGGCGGAGATTGTCGTCACGCTTGATTGGTGTTCTTCGCTCGCCAGGGCCTACTTTCGTAGGTGTTGGTCGCTCAAAATTGCCTTCAAGCTTCAGATTGTCTTCATGCTTCACTATTTCAGTCTTCTCGACTCTTCTTGTTACGTAGTCATCACGCTTCCTGTACTCATTAAATTCACCTTCCATCCGTAAATTGTCCTCTCGAATAATCACTTCAGCCCTCTCTCCACGAACTACTTTGTAATCATCTCTCCTACTGATATCTTGGAATTCCCCTTCCATTCGCAGATTATCCTCATGCTTGACAACTTGCGTCCTATCAACTGTTTTTGTGCAGTAATCGTCTCTGCGTCTTAGGTCCCATTCGCCCTCCATCTTCAAGTTATCTTCTCGACGAACAATATCAACACGTTCTCCTCGTACAACATTGTAGTCATCTTTTCGCCTAACTTCCATAGTGCCTTCTGTTTTGAGATTATCTTCATGTTTGACAATTGTTCGGCGCTCAGCCGGACCAACTTTTGTTGGAGTTGGTCTTTCAAAGTCTCCCTCTGGGCGTAGGTTATCTTCAGGACGTATTTGTTTCGGTCTCTCAGCAGGAACGAATCCTTGCTTATCTGGAACTTCAAATTCTCCTTCAGGTCTGAGATTATCCTCTGGCCTCTTCTGTTTAGGTCTTTCACCTGGTTGGTATTTTGGTTTATCCGGTCTTTCAAATTCGCCTTCAGGTCGCAGATTATCACCATGCTTAATTGGAGTTCTGCGTTCAGCTGGACCAACCTTGGTTGGCGTTGGTCTTTCGAAATCACCTTCTGGACGTAGATTATCTTCTGGTCTTTTTTGTGTAGGTCTCTCGGCTGGAACATATCCTGGCTTCTCTGGCCTTTCAAAATCGCCTTCTGGTCGGAGGTTATCACCATGCTTAATAGGAGTTCTCCGTTCGCCAGGTCCAACTTTGGTTGGCGTAGGCCTTTCAAAATCGCCTTCTGGTCTCAGGTTGTCACCAGGTTTAATAGGGGATCTTCGTTCCCCAGGACCAGTTTTAGATGGCGTTGGCCTTTCAAAGTCACCTTCCGGGCGTAAATTGTCTTGAGGACGTTTTTGCTGTGGTCTCTCGGCAGGAACGTATCCTGATTTCTCTGGCCTTTCAAAGTCTCCTTCTGGTCTGAGATTATCGTCATGCTTAATAGGAGATCTACGTTCGCCAGGGCCAACTTTTGTTGGTGTTGGCCGTTCAAAGTCTCCTTCCGGACGTAAATTGTCTTCAGGACGTTTCTGCTTAGGTCTTTCAGCGGGAACAAATCCTGGTTTCTCAGGCCTTTCAAAATCGCCTTCTGGTCTGAGGTTGTCCCCATGTTTAATCGGAGATCTACGCTCACCAGGGCCAACTTTGGTTGGCGTTGGTCTTTCAAAGTCACCTTCTGGACGTAAATTGTCTTCAGGTCGTTTTTGTTGTGGTCTTTCAGCAGGAAGGTATCCTGGTTTCTCTGGCCTTTCAAAGTCGCCTTCCGGTTTGAGATTGTCACCGTGCTTAATAGGGGTTCTTCGTTCTCCAGGGCCCACTTTGGTTGGAGTAGGTCTTTCAAAATCACCTTCTGGACGTAGATTGTCTTCTGGACGTTTTTGTTTTGGTCTCTCGGCCGGAACATATCCTGGCTTCTCTGGCCTTTCAAAATCGCCTTCTGGTCGGAGGTTGTCACCAGGCTTAATAGGGGATCTTCGTTCACCAGGACCAATTTTGGTGGGCGTTGGTCTTTCAAAGTCTCCTTCCGGACGTAAATTATCTTCGGGACGTTTCTGTTTAGGTCTCTCAGCCGGAACAAATCCTGGTTTCTCAGGCCTTTCAAAATCGCCTTCTGGTCTGAGGTTGTCGCCATGTTTAATCGGAGATCTACGTTCACCAGGGCCAACTTTGGTTGGCGTTGGTCTTTCAAACTCACCTTCTGGACGTAAATTGTCTTGAGGTCGTTTTTGTTGTGGCCTTTCAGCGGGAAGGTATCCTGGTTTCTCTGGCCTTTCAAAGTCGCCTTCCGGTTTAAGATTATCGCCATGCTTAATTGGAGCCCTACGTTCGCCAGGACCAACTGTGGTTGGCGATGGCCTTTCAAAGTCACCCTCTGGACGTAAATTGTCTTCGGGACGTTTCTGTTTAGGTCTCTCAACTGGAACATATCCGGGTTTCTCTGGCCGTTCAAAATCGCCTTCTGGTCTGAGGTTGTCGCCATGTTTAATTGGAGATCTACGTTCACCAGGGCCAACTTTCGTTGGTGTTGGCCTTTCAAACTCCCCTTCCGGACGTAAATTGTCTTGAGGTCGCTTTTGTTGTGGTCTTTCAGCGGGAAGGTATCCTGGTTTCTCCGGCCTTTCAAAGTCTCCTTCTGGTCTGAGATTATCGCCATGCTTAATAGGAGATCTACGTTCGCCAGGGCCAACTTTCGTTGGTGTTGGCCTTTCAAAGTCTCCTTCCGGACGTAAATTGTCTTCGGGCCGTTTCTGTTTAGGTCTCTCAGCTGGAACATATCCGGGCTTCTCTGGCCTTTCAAAATCGCCTTCGGGTCTGAGATTGTCGCCATGTTTAATTGGAGATCTACGTTCGCCAGGGCCAACTTTGGTTGGCGTTGGTCTTTCAAAGTCACCTTCTGGCCGTAAATTGTCTTGAGGACGTTTTTGTTGAGGTCTTTCAGCAGGAAGGTATCCTGGTTTCTCTGGCCTTTCAAAGTCGCCTTCCGGTTTGAGATTGTCACTATGCTTAATAGGGGTTCTTCGTTCTCCAGGGCCAACTTTGGTTGGAGTAGGCCTTTCAAAGCCACCTTCTGGACGTAAATTATCTTCTGGACGTTTTTGTTTTGGTCTCTCGGCTGGAACATATCCTGGCTTCTCTGGCCTTTCAAAATCGCCTTCTGGTCTGAGGTTGTCGCCATGTTTAATTGGAGATCTACGTTCACAAGGGCCAATTTTGTTTGGCGTTGGTCTTTCAAAGTCACCTTCTGGCCGTAAATTGTCTTGAGGACGTTTTTGTTGAGGTCTTTCAGCAGGAAGGTATCCTGGTTTCTCTGGCCTTTCAAAATCGCCTTCCGGTTTTAGATTGTCACCGTGCTTAATAGGGGTTCTTCGTTCTCCAGGGCCAACTTTGGTTGGAGTAGGTCTTTCAAAATCACCTTCTGGACGTAGATTGTCTTCTGGACGTTTTTGTTTTGGTCTCTCGGCTGGAACATATCCTGGCTTCTCTGGCCTTTCAAAATCGCCTTCTGGTCGGAGGTTGTCACCAGGCTTAATAGGGGATCTTCGTTCACCAGGACCAATTTTGGTTGGCGTTGGTCTTTCAAAGTCACCTTCTGGACGTAAATTATCTTGAGGACGTTTTTGTTGTGGTCTCTCCGCAGAAACATATCCTGGTTTCTCAGGCCTTTCAAAATCGCCTTCTGGTCTGAGGTTGTCGCCATGTTTAATCGGAGATCTACGTTCACCAGGGCCAACTTTTGTTGGCGTTGGTCTTTCAAAGTCACCTTCTGGACGTAAATTGTCTTGAGGACGTTTTTGTTGTGGTCTCTCCGCAGGAACAAATCCTGATTTTTCAGGCCTTTCAAAATCGCCTTCCGGTTTGAGATTGTCATCATGCCTAATTGGAGTTCTACGTTCGCCAGGACCAATTTTAGTTGGCGCTGGCCTTTCAAAATCACCTTCTGGACGTAAATTGTCTTCTGGGCGTTTTTGCTTTGGTCTCTCGGCAGGAACAAATCCTGTTTTCTCTGGTCGTTCGAAATCCCCTTCTGGCCTAAGGTTATCGCCATGCTTAATAGGCGATCTTCGTTCACCAGGACCAATTTTGGTTGGCGTTGGCCTTTCAAAGTCACCTTCTGGACGTAAATTGTCTTCTGGGCGTTTTTGCTTTGGTCTCTCGGCAGGGACATATTCTGGTTTCTCTGGTCTTTCGAAATCACCTTCTGGTCGCAGATTGTCACCAGGTTTAATAGGTGATCTTCGTTCACCAGGAGCAATTTTGGTTGGCGTTGGCCTTTCAAAGTCACCTTCTGGGTGTAAATTGTCTTGAGGACGTTTTTGTTGTGGTCTCTCAGCAGGAACATACCCTGTTTTTTCTGGCCTTTCAAAATCACCTTCTGGCTTGAGGTTGTCTCTTTGCTTAATAGGAGTTCTTCTTTCGCCAGGCCCAACTTTGGTTGGTGTTGGACGCTCAAAGTCGCCTTCTGGACGTAAATTGTCTTCTGGGCGTTTCTGCTTAGGGCGTTCTGCAGGCCGATACTCTGGCCTATCCGGTCTGTCAAAGTCTCCTTCAGGTCTTAAATTATCTTCGGGGCGTTTCTGTTTAGGTCGCTCTGCTGGCACAAACCCTGGCTTCTCAGGAACTTCGAAGTCTCCTTCAGGTTTCAGATTATCTTCCGGTCTCTTTTGTTTAGGTCGTTCACCAGGTTGGTATTTAGGTTTCTCTGGCCTTTCAAAGTCGCCTTCTGGTCGGAGATTGTCACCATGCTTAATTGGAGTTCTACGTTCCGCTGGCGCAATCTTGGTTGGCGTTGGTCGTTCGAAGTCACCTTCTGGGCGAAGGTTATCTTCGGGACGTTTCTGCTTCGGTCTCTCTGCTGGCGTAAACGGTTTCTTTTCAGGTCGTTGGAAATCTCCTTCCGGTCGTAGGTTATCTTCGGGTTTCATCGGGCTCGGTCGTTCGGTAGGTCTATAGCCAGGTTTCTCTGGTCGTTCAAAATCACCTTCTGGTCTAAGGTTATCTTCAGGACGCTTTTGCTTGGGCCTTTCAGCGGGAACAAATCCTGTTTTTTCTGGTCTTTCAAATTCACCTTCTGGTCTTAAGTTATCGTTGTGTTTAATTGGTGATCTTCTCTCACTAGGTTTGATCTTCTCAGGAGTGCGCTTAACAAAATCACCTTCAGGTTTAAGATTGTCCTGTGGTCTCTTGGGAGATGGTCGTTCGGCAGGTGTAAATTTAAGTTGTTCTGGTCGTTCAAAGTCGCCTTCCGGTTTCAGATTGTCTTTCGGTTTAGTAGGTTTAGGCCGCTCGGTCAATTTTGGAACAAAATCTTCTCTGGATTTCGGTATTCCTTCGAATGGACCTTCAGGGCGAAGGTTGTCTCTATGAATTATGATTGACTGGCGGACGTCTTTGTTATCAAAGGTTTTATAGACTTCTTGAGTTGTCGTGGAAGTTACATTGTTTTGGGTTGAATAGAACTTCTCTACGTCGTCCTTAGTCCATGTTCTCTTTCTTCGTGGTTCGAATGGAACAATTTTTTCTGTGTAGTCGACCGTGGTTGATGTATCGAAAGTCATGTCGCCGGTAACAGTTAGATTATCAGTTCTTCTTTGGACCGTGGTTCTATCGACTATAGTGGAATAATCGATGAACTCCGTTTTGTTCGTGGTGACATCAGTAAAGTCACCTTCTACCTTGGTATATGTGTTACGTCTGACAGGGCTTGGTCTCTCTACTAACTCACCCGTGAAGTCAACACGCGTTGTAGTTTCACCTGCAACATTTATTTAAGAATAAAAATACTTTTACCCAAATCAATAAAAACTACTTACCGGTAAATACTCCACCAATTGTGATGTTGTCTTCATGGCGAGTAATGTCAGCCCTCTCACCTCTTGTAACACGGTAATCTTCGATTATAGTCCTGGTTCCAGTAAAATCGCCTTCAGGTTTGAGGTTATCCTGTGGCCTCTTAGGTTGCGGGCGTTCTGCAGGTTGCCACTTGTCAGGTGTCCGACTTTCAAAACTACCTTCAGGTTTTAGGTTATCTTGAGGCCTTATTTGCTTTGGACGCTCTGCTGGTTGCCACTTTTCTGGTGTGCGACTTTCAAAGTCGCCTTCAGGTTTTAGATTATCTTGAGGCCTTTTTTGTTGTGGACGCTGTGCTGGTTGCCAGTTTTCTGGTGTGCGGCCTTCAAAGTCGCCTTCAGGTTTTAGATTATCTTGCGGCTTCTTTTGTTGTGGACGCTCTGCTGGTTGCCATTTTTCAGGTGTTCGACCTTCAAATGATCCTTCAGGTTTAAGGTTATCTTGAGGTTTCTTCACTGGTGCGCGGTCACCTGGGGACCATTTCTCAGGTTGTCTTTTGTCAAAATCGCCTTCAGGCCTAAGATTATCTTGGGGTTTCTTAGGTTGTGGACGTTCTGCTGGTTGCCATTTCTCAGGCGTACGACCTTCAAAATCACCCTCAGGTTTAAGGTTATCTTGGGGTCTCTTCACTGGTGCTCGATCACCTGGTGACCACTTTACTGGTTCCCTTCTCTCAAAATCACCTTCAGGCCTCAGATTATCTTGCGGCTTCTTAGGCTGTGGGCGTTCTGCTGGTTGCCATTTCTCAGGCGTACGACCTTCAAAATCACCTTCAGGTTTTAGGTTGTCTTGGGGTTTCTTCACTGGTGCTCGATCACCGGGTCTCCATGTTTCAGGTTCTCGTTTTGTGAACTCGCCTTCAGGTTTTAGGTTGTCCTGTGGTTTCTTGATGGGGGCTCTCTCGCCTCTTGTTGCATTGTAATCGTCCTTGGGCTGACCAAGGAAGGGACCTTCAAGATGAAGATGGTCATTGTAGTCATCTGGTTTGTGGGGACAGGAATGGCGACTGAAAAATTGAAACAATATACTTAATAATGGAATTATTCGCTATATTTATAGCATTTATAGTTAAAATGGTGGTTTCTTGATTTTTTCGAAAACAATAAATGAAAGTAATAGGCACAAACCAAAATAAACTTTCTGTTTTTTTTTCAGACCAGTACATTTCGTACAGTAGTTATATCTAAAAGTCATTTTTGTACACTCCACATATCAATTCAGTTTCAGAAAAAAAAAACAAATTTGTCTCTCTGGGAAATGCAAGCGTTATAATACAAGGGTTGCTAAAACGTAAATGAGAAATATTTGGCCTACACCAAATAAGTATAGAATACAGTGTTTTATTATATTATCATTATATTATCACAGTAGAGAATCTCTAATCCAAATTTCAATAATCCGAATATTGCGGTAAACCCAGGTCGTTTTAGGATTGTACTTGGTACACTGTAATCGGAATCTGCTGTGTTGGCAATCGAGATTTTAAATATACCTTTAAGTTAATCAATACTGTCGTGTTCTCATTGTAATTTTAAATTTCTGTAAAACACGTGGGAAACAAGAGTTTTATTGGAAACACTAAGGCCCGCCGCACACCCAAGATGCATGCAGCAAGCATGCCGCAACTGAACAAGCATTTGCTGCTAGGTGCAAAGTGTTTTTTTGCTGAATGTTTAAATTAAACGTTATTTTCATTGTATAATTATTTTTTTTACTTTATCATACGCAGTAGAGAAAATATATGTAGAGAAAATATATGTATATCTAGTATAATGGTATATTTGGTTAAATAGGTTCCAAATCACCTCTTCTATCACTCCTACATAAAGTTTACATCAAACTCCCAAACACCTATTTTATTCATGTACATTGTACAATATGATAAGTTTGATTTTATTATTATTATTTATTTAGACTAACATTATTGAAATTATTTCATTTTCGAATTTATTTCGTTAAATTTTGGAAATACTTGTGATGAGAAAAGTTTACGAAAAAGTGGTAAATTTTTTTGTAGTTCTTCTTTAGGAAATCAATGCAAAAGGTTTCAAAAAAATTTGAGCATATGTACAAGATTACAAAGTCTTGCTATTTTAAAATCTAAACTACGCTCCATACATTTCACCCCTATGCAAATTACAGACAATTCATTTTCTTAATTCTTAATGACTCACTCAATCGTTTGTAATAATAACCAATAACTGAATAATCTTGTGCCTTTGAATGTCTGTTTCTAAGCATATTGACTGATCGGTATAATTTCTTAATTGTACGATTTATTTATTCATAAATTCGTCGACAGGCAGGTGAACGATCTATAAGTAGAGAAACGAGGCGCCCTGGTTTGTTAGATTATTTCGTTAAAAATTAAACATTTTTGAAGACTAGAAATCGATTATAACCGGGAATACTTATGTACTTTGTTTTATTAACACAGCCGATCGTAACTTCAGCCAATATTCACTGGTGTAGATATTTTCAGAAGTAGGTCTATGCGCTCAATTCTGAAACTCGCGTGCTAATACCAAGGTTTTCATTCGCTATACGACACAAGTACATGTTAAGCCAATATTCGTTCAGCACGCTTCAATACTAGTCTCTAAAAATACTAATTAAAAAAAATATATTGAAAGTGTGATAAGATTGCTAAAGTATCATGTCATTACCTTATGGATGTGTTAGTGATTTCTTGTAAGATCGGACGTAAAAATAAATTCATATAACCACGTTGAAGCACCACATTAGTATATAAAACAATTCATCACAAATAAACTATAAAACATCTCTATACAACTAATTACTCGCATCCCTAATACAAAATTTTATAATCCGAAACACAAAATCGAGATTCAACGAAAAGAAATAAAGTCAATGCGGTAGTTTTGTTCGTTAGTGTACAAACCGACGTTACGCGTCGTACTGAAAGCCCACAGGAGTATTGTCCTAGAAAGCTCTCAGGGCGCTGGCTCGTACGAGAGCCACGAGCTAACTTAAGCAATTAGTTATAAATGCCGTCGCTTTTTCCAACTTGACAGGCTTCACTTTCATATGGATACCTAATGGTTATGACTCTTATTAAAAGTAATTGCAATAATCAAAAGAATTTAGATAAAAGACGCTAAGAATGATGTATATTGGTAAATTCAGAACAAACTAACAAACCATAATAGACAATACGGTATGTAAACCAGTCACGAAACTATAAAAACATTCACGCCTTTATCTTTTCCTGACATACAATCTGCGACAATAGGTCTTTTTTTAAATGATAGTAACAAGTAAACTACCTATATTTATTATACTATAGGTGACCACAACAATCTTTTATGATATTGTTGAATGAGTCCATAATTTTCAAAGGCGAATATAATCACAGGAAGCATTTTTTAATTGCAATTTTTTGCGTTGTAGATTTTGGCTGATGATGATCACACGATGATTGAAACCGGTACCTATTAAAATAAATAATTAGCAAAGGATCAAAGAGGTTTTATTTCCATTTAACAATCTTTTATAAAGTCACATCCGTACACCTTGATAGAAATATGTAATTATTTCTACCATAGCTAAGACTTAAAGGTACGGACACACATGCTTATTAGTAGCACGAAAGCATGCTTGTTTCGAGCACTTGCTACTTACTAGCATGTGTGTACATACATTGCTTGTAACCAGCATGTTTATTTGAAGCATGCTCAAAAATCAACAGTCGTTTGATTTTCGAGCATGCTACCTGCGGTACGGTGGAAGGGGGCATGCTCAGAGCACGTGTGAACAGAGTTGTAGCATGCTTATTTAGGGAGCATGCTTAAAACAAGCATGCTTATTATTAGCAAATGAGAACAGCTGGCAAGCGTGCTCGATTTAAGCATGCTCACTAGCATGCTTATAAATAAGCATGTGTCCGTACCTTAAATCGAACTATTCAGATCGGTTCGGCACTAAAGAAATCTCATATCAAAAATCGTAAACCGTTCCTTAATTATGAAAGCGATGTACAAGAAAAATTTAAAGGTTTTTTTTGCATTTTACGATGAAAATAATAGATTGGAAATACAAAAACACAGCTGATCGTGAATTGTTAGTAGTAAATTGCTATAATTGTGATTGTGAGAAGAAGCATATTATATAAATATAATTCTTATCGCATATTAATGTCAGGACACAGTGTTCAAAGCAAGAAATACTCAGTACAAATTGTCAAAAACATGATAAAATTTTGTAATTATGTTCAAAGTTGCTAACATAAAGTTTCTTGTGTACGCTGTAGAGGTTGTGTTCGTTCTGGGTAATAACGTGTCAAACCAACACAGTTAATCCAATCAATATGAGTGGTGAGATCAAGTCAACCCCTGAATTTGGAAGATGTCAAAGAACCAATATTTATCTACAAATGTCATTCCGTTTTGGAAATGCAAAATTTCAAAAATCTCTAAAAAATATCAAACATATTTTTAAAGTGCGATTGTAGCTGACCTAATTGAACTAGTGAACTAGTGATTTTTGCAAAAAGCTACAAAAGGTGCTAAACTGTCAACGTAACTATAGTAATATTACTCGGTTCCATCCGTCCATGGCTCTGTTCCGAGGCTCTGTTCAGTGAAACTTTGCCGTGGTGGGCGGGATTTAGCAAGCCAGATTTACACTGGCTAGCACGGTGACTATATACTCAGTGTAACTTTGTAACTATATTACAAAAAATCTAATTACATTATTGTCATCGATATAAAGGTTAAAGAACGTTTAGTTTTGGTAAAAATTGGAAAAAATGTATTGAAAGTCTGACAATTTTGGGAAAATCTGCTTTGTTTTTCCTTCATATAAAAGGCATTGCCATAATAAAAGAATTACGTTAAACAAATAAACATAATGTATTTACAATAACTTCCAACACGGAGAAAAATAAATGATAAAAATACAAAAATCGGCCAATTTTCCGGTTCGGAATCTGACTTGATGTCAATTTCCTCATCAGAGGAGCCCGTATTTACTGAAAATTTCATCTATATATCCTCTATGATGTCGTCTAAGCGATACATGTTTCCTTCCTCGCTGATAACATGTCTAAGACATGCTGCCCATTTAGCTGGCGTGACTTGTTGGAGAGCCTCATGTAAAAGATCCTTCACGTCTGCCAACCATGGCACCGGATTATCTTTACTGTAGTTCTTTACCAAAAGAACTGCTGAAAGACATCTCCGTTCATTTCTTCGTGATAGTCACAGGGTTTTTTTTTTATACAAATAGCAATAGGCCACCTTCCACAAAATCAAATTCATTACCTATATGAAGAACAATTAACCGTTTTCCTTTTCCAGAAGGGTTTCTTAGACCAACCGATAGACCGTCAATGAAGGTTTGTCATCCTGTAAGAATGGTTTGGTCTTTCCATACTTTGGCGCATGTATGACCGGCATTCACACAGGTCTCGTCTGTATAGAATATGGGTCGTCCCTCTTGCCAAAATTGACGAATGTTAGTTAAATATTTTCGTCGCCATAGGACTATTTCAGGACGGTCCACTAATAGCACATTTCTCCCTCTTTTTTCGTATTTGAATCCTAATTTGTGCAACATTTGCCATAAGGTGGTCCTGGATGGCAGTGCTTCGTTTTTGCCTACAGCTACCATTAGTTTGCTTAACGTTGGTTGCTCAATTTTTAAATAAAATTGATGCACAATCCATCGTAGCAAGTTTTAATGTGCATCATCCAACGTTTCGTGGACCCCTTTTCTCCATGGAGACGATAAAATTCCTGCTCATTCCTGTTCTCTTACAATTGCCCAAACAGTTCTTTCTAAAATGCCAATTTCAGATGCGGTCAATTTAACCCTCTGTGTTTTTGGTACACCCTCATTGTGATTAGAAAACATGTTGTAAACAAGCGTATTTTCCCCTCGACCATTCCCTCGACTAAGCGGTTTGCCCTGACTATGTTTGTCATCACCAAAATTCTCCGAAGACGCTGCAGGATCTGCCGCGCTTCACCGACAACCTCATCAACACCAGCAACCATTTGGTTGCGGATATGGATATCATCTCGCTGTTCATCCAGTTCAGCCATGTTAAACGAAAATCAAACACACCTCAAATTATGACAATTTTATGTGCGCTAGTGTAAATCTGCCTGCCATTTGCACCAATCAACGGCGTGAATTTCCAGCCCTATCCAGTCAAATACTGCAACGTTTCGGCGGACAGAGTATAGTTACTTAATATAGTATAGTAAAGTAACTTTCATTTATAACTAGCCCACTGGTTGGCAATGAGACACAAAATGTTCAATAATAGACCATGTTTTTGCTACTAAGTATTTTGGAGCCCCACAAACAAGTTTGCTTTCTGGTTACATAAAAAATTTAGACATTGTAATGGTCTTCGCATTGCTTGAAAGCTTCTTTGCATATATTTTAAACATTAGAATGTAATGTTTTTTCGGCCCACCCTAGTGTATAGTGATTCGACTAAGTAGGTACTATCCGCGTAAAAAGTGGCACACCATATATGCATCAATGGATCATGTATGCAACCAAATATTTTTTAGCTTCGTAAATGGTGCTTTTTTAAATTATACGCTGTCAGTTTGACATTAATCATAAGTTCGGTTAACGTTAATGCCCTTTTGAATGTTCGATAATTGCGGCATAAAAAAATTACTTGCCCCAACTATCAACAAACTGTAGCTCTACGACCTTTTTGGCACGCATAGTACATCTTATGTGCAGTATTTATTATTTATTCTTTATTAGTACACACTTTTCATGTGGATTCGTATTTTCGACACACATAATTATGTTAGTGATGGCTTAAATTACCTTAATGTAAATATTTTTATCTACGACTCACATATAATAAGCTCATTGCATGCGTATCTATGACTATATAATCCCCATCATTATACGCGCCAATGATTATAATGACACTAGCGTTGTATAATAATGACAGTTCGTTCAAATAATGACCTTATTATTTGAACGACTTGTCATCATTATAAAACGCATGTGTCAAAGTCTGTCAAAACCTATGTGGCTGACAGTTATGTGACAGTTCGCCTTGCCATCATTGACACAGTTAAAATATTTTGAATAAAATGGAATTTATGAGTCGTAGATAAAACGTCGTGTTTGACTCGCACATAACGGATATAAATCGCTCGCATGATTACACGCTCGCCTACGGCTCGCGTGTAAACTTCATGCTCGCTATTTATATCCTTAATTATGTGCTCGTCAAATAATATACTAATATGTATTATGGCAAAATTCCATTATAAGATCTATATCGATTAACTATAGACTGTTGTTTCGTGTGGATGATACTTTAGATTGGGTTCTACCATATTCTGGTATACTAACATCAATCAGTTGGACGCTAACTAAAAAGTCTTCTTTGTATTAAGATATAATTGATGACATATCATGTAATAGTATATTATTTGACGAGCACATAATTAAGGATATAAATCGCGAGGATGAAGTTTACACGCGAGCCGTAGGCGAGCGTGTAATCATGCGAGCGATTTTTATCCGTTATGTGCGAGTCAAATACGACGTTTTATCTACGATTCATAAATTCCATTTTATGTAAAATATTCTAAATGTATTTCTCAATGATGACGAGGCGAACTGTCCAGTAACTGTCATCCACGTAGGGTTTGACAGACTTTGACACTAGCGTCGTATAATGATGACAGTTCGTTCAAATAATGAGGTCATTATTTGAACAAACTGTCATTATTATACAACGCTAGTCATTATAATCATTGGCGCTATATAATAATGGGGATTATATAGTCATAGATACGTATGCAATGAACTTATTATATGTGAGTCGTAGATAAAATTTGTTTATTAAAACCTTATTCACCATGGTTATAACCGATAATGCATGAGTTTTAACGACTATGAACGACAATCCATGTTTGGAAGTCAGGCATATATTTTTTTTATTAGGAGTACAATATTAGTTTACCATAAATTGAAAGACTTGGGCTTTGAGCTACTGCTCCATTGCCGCTATATAAAATACAAATCCTATAATTTTAATAATTGTCATCGTTCTAAAAAGTTAATAACAATAGAATGGGAACCTGCGACTATACCCGATACTATAATTATTGGGATAAACGTTTACAGCCTGTGGACACAATTATATCCTATTAGAGCAGCGATTGCTTCTATAGTCGTTGAACAATATGAAATCGTGCAGTAACAGATAGAATTTAATTTATTTGACCTTCCGCCTTAAATTGACGACCACACGTCGCCAACTTATGTTTTCTATGATTAGAAAATTGCAAACCGCTGACACCGTGTCTTGTATAACTGTGGCGATCCTTTATAGAAAACAAAACTCCATATATAGGGTGCAGTTCGAATCAACGTTTCCTTTCTTAACCAGAACACTCTTACTTTCTCCGTAGTATTGAATAATGGATCTACGTAACGTGCCAAAAATGTTTCTGCTCTAACAGAATAATTTAATACATCCACAATATCACAATAAATTTCCCTGCAAATTTGCTAAGTAGTAATATCCATGACCGGTTGAGTCACAATCTATAGGTATCTCATATAAATGCCTGGATTATAAGGGTTGCATATAAAGGCTGACCCACGCCATATGTACGTTTATTTTTATTTTATTTATGAGAAGTGCTAATAGACAAAAAATACCATCTTTTGGATTGTTTTGTGCTTATAAGTCTTTCGGTTTTTCCGGAAATGAAGTCTTCATTGAAATTTAAATAGCACCCTATATTATTTGTGTGATATTTTCAATCTGGATAATATTCTAAACACAAAAGCATATCCAGCGCCAATTTTTATTACCAAGGCAACCAAAAAAACTTTTTTCGCAAGTTCTTGCAAACCTATAGTTGATATTAATATTTGTATATATCATTTATTCCACCATCCCACAAGCAACTGGTACTTTCTTACCATAACTGCATCATATCTTTTTAAAAAATGTTTGAGTAAAAGACCGTAGAAGCTGATAAAGTATTGATTAATGATTACTCTGGGGAACATAGCTTTTGAAATTTGGATTTCTTTGCAATGAAAACCAATCTAGACTCCAAATTGAAATTAAATTTAAGAAATTTATCTTTTCTTTCTTTTGTCGCTCACTTACTGCATATCTCCCGGATGACCCACCTCATAGGTATTGGGTCTTTTTGTAACTCACACAAAATATATAGCCAACACATATTTGTAATTGACAATTGTTATTAGGTAGATGTAATTAGGCATTGCCTCTGCTTACACACGGGCCCATTGATTTCTTATTTTATTATCCAACTGTACCTTACTTAATTAAGGTTAGGTGAGAATTGAGTAGGCAACCAAATATACTTTATAATTGCATATTAAGATTTATACCGGAATGTTCCGGTTTCCATTCAAGTTATACGTTAAAATAAACCGAAGGAACCTTTGGTGATAATACAAAAAATATCCGGCCCAATTTTTTCTAGTCTAAGTGACGGTTTTATGAATATTGGTGGGGCTATGTCGTAGTCTTCTTGCGATCAACTATAAAACATAAATATTCATAGAAATCGTCACCTACACTCGACAGAATAGAGCAATTTTTTAAAATATTATCAAAGGTACAAAGTTTGTAACGTATATTTTTATAGCACACAGTTGATTGAAAATGCATACATATGTAATGGCCGATTGAAAATTATGACGGCATTTCCGATTGTAACCCCAACTTAAATATATAAATAATAATAATAATATATATAAATAAATAAATAACTATTTATATATATATATATATATATATATAATTTATCTTTCTTATAACCCAATGCAAATTTAATAACAATTATTGTACAATGGAAGTGCAGCAGATTTTAGGTAAAGAAAAAACAATAGGAAACGCGAGAATATACAACGAAGGTGTAGATGTGGCTACAGCGCGAATATAACAGGTTATGGAATGTATGGAACTGGTCCTGATCATTACAAAACGAAGGCTACCTATACCTATACACAACTGTTATACGCGGCGATGATGTCATTTTCCACAGCAAAAAAAGCAAACAGTTCTCTAAACCGTTGTCTGTCAGCCATATAAGTACATAAAATACCTAGTAAGAGTTTTCGTACATAACCTGAGATTATTATCATTCATATTAGTCTATTAGTTCGTCTATTTAACATAACTGAGTGTGTGTTTTATCTGCGACACTTATCAATATTATTTTGGCAATACACTTAATTACAATAATATTTATTTTGATTGACCATCCCATATCAAACCGAACAAAAAATAAATGATTTCAATATGCGAAAAGTATTAATAGAATATATGATAACATCGGTCATTTAATCAAATTAGGTATGAAATGCAGAAGACATTATTTTTCAGATTATTCGGAAACTTTCCACTGGTGAGATCATCGCACTTTACATTTAAAAGTGGTCCACGTCGTTATCTATGTGTCTGAGGAATTCTAATATTTCCTTGCCAATTAGTTCAGCAAATTATTTATAAATTGATCGAGTTGACTGTTAGTGTCAAAAAGGAACAAATACAGTTAAAATATTCCGGGCGGTCATATTCGCAAGCACATTTGCAGAAGATAAACATAAACAACAAGTATGATGCAACACGCGTGGTGTGAGATAATTCCAAAATCGATAAGTTTTTTTAATCAACGATTGTGGTCATAAAAATATACATTCAGACGCCTATATCTTTCAAATTGTAAGTTACGCAAAAAAAATTATAGCAAATTTTACCACATTTGACTTCTTTTTGAAAAATCGACTTTTTCAGAGACATTGTTGTTGACTTTTATGCCGTTCGCCCTTATAGAAATATTCAAATTGTTTCTGACGTTTTAGTCAGATGACGTCTATACAGGCTGTACATGCGTGAATAAATATTAATGAAAGGTATGCAAAACCTTATCTTATCAGCAATTAAACATATTTAATTAATTAAACATAGTTTATTTATAGATTGTCAGATTCTCTTTAACTTTTAGATGCATTGATTTTTTGGCAAATTAAAACGTTATTTTTTATGTTTCCTTCGCACCACTGCAAAAAAAGGGAAAATGGAAAATTATAGACGCCGTCACAGATGGAAAAGCATCATCGCTGAAGTAATGTCATTCATTCTGTATTTTGATAAATTTTCTGCAGATATCTTTGGTCTGATTAGGTATATTGTTTGTTTGTCACAACTACAACAATTAGACTCTATTAATTTTGTTTCTGTAAGCAGATTGCTGAATTATCAGGAGTTAGAGTCGAAGGTATCTTGTAACTTGTAACAGAAGATGTGTTTGTAAACATTGTTCTTATGTAATATCCTTAATAAATTGTTTAATGCTACCTTTAGATTTGTCTTTCAAATGTGCATGTACACATGAACCCTCCAGTGTGACGTGACGAGTCAAGAATGGCTCATTTAAGCGTAAAGACAAAGCTGCATTGATGAGGTTAAAGTGGACGGTTGAAACCTAATACATCACTATTCGAGTGTATTAATATGAAACAATATTTGATTGATGATAACATATTTCTTTAAAGTCTAAAAGATTTATGATTAACTAAATAAAATCCTAATTCGATTCAAGCATATAATAAGTTACATCAAGCAAATGTAAAAGACTTTTTTTTATTTTAAAGAAATATATTATTTGGCTTAAAAAATTATATATTATTAACAAATCAATTGTTTGTTATAGCAAGTTTATTACTGGATAAAAGCAGATGGGGCCAGCCACATGACTTTATCATACTATATATAAAATTAATAGTTTAGATGCATGAGATTCGAGATTTGATTAAGATCGGTCGTGTCTGTATTAAAATAAAACTAGTTAGCCAGGATTTGACAGATGTTTTGATTCTACTGACTGTAGGTATTGTCAAAACATCAGCGTTTAACACTACTTACCGTCATTAGATTGAATATATCTGTCAAATCCTGGCTAACTAGTTTAATATTAATGCAGACACGACCGATCTCGATCAAATAGAATTTGCTCATTATCTATCATTTGCAGCTAAAATATTAATTTTACCAAACAAATGTCAGACATAAATTATACAAAATTTCTTCTACTTTAATTTATTATTTAACTATTTTGACGAAATTACAGAAATCGCGGCTCATTTGCAAAATCGTTTAAAAATGCTTAGAGTAAACAACCAGTTCCTTTGAACCATTTAGAACAAAAACCAGCCATGAAACTTCTAAATTTGAAGTTTCATCCCGATATCTTTGGTTGTTTCTCCGGTATCGTCGACATAAAAAGCGGGTACAATACTTTGTCATAGTATCAAGTACATAATGATAAAGTAAAAATGTCTGTCCAAGAAAACAAGAAAATTTTGGCTTTTACCTGACATCGTAAAATTGATTTCAGCTGCTATAGAATCTCAAAAATTGCCAACATCACAATTTTTACGAAAACCTTACGTAACCAAGATACTGAGTTGTCAGAAATTTGACAATTTTCCATTGTTCTTTTCTAACAACAGAATGTTTATGTAAGGCAAAATTTTTAACAATATTGCATTTAGAAATGAAACCTCTACTAATTTTTGAAGAAAAGAATATACCTCCGCATTTATGAAACAAAAGATGACTTTCATACGCCTGTACAACAATAAACTGGCTATGAAAACCTACTTCCACTGGTTAATACTATAAAATTAGCCATTACGTTTACATTTTGGTTCACATCAAGCAGTTTATTAACATCCACGTTATTTATGGTATTTCTTACAAACAACACAATTTGCTGTAATCTACTGAAATGGCAAAGTTAAGCTACGCGTAAACCTGGTTTGAAGTTACCTATTCAAATACATAGTCAATTGACTGTTTATACCATTCCAAACACCAATTAAAATAATCAGAACAAAATATGCTCATATGAGCCAGATGACGTGACATAGTTGCAATAAATAGCAGTAAATATTTTCGTGGACACATCTTCATTATTATGCACACGTACGAACGGTCTAAGTAGGCCACGGATAATGGTAGTTCCAGAAAGTCGAGGACCTCGTCTGCCCCATGTTTTATCTCGCGCCTTCGCCGTCTTTTGCGATCATCACCAAATATGTAAACGTTATTCACTTTCGTCTGGCGACCTCTGCTTTGCCGGCCGGTTTCTGGTACCGTTTCACGTTTGCGGTGAGGTCAGGACGCCATATTTGGCGTCGCCTGCGACTTTTACCGTTTTGATACCTTCTCGCTCGTTCTTGGATCTGTGTGGATTTGCGTTGGCATGACAATCATGTCTCTTTGAATGGACAAACGTGATGGCGGATAACATGCAAGAGGTGTTACGTGTAGGTACATACTTACACAGTGTACGTGATCGCTGCGCCACAAGGTGTTTTCTACTTTGATGACTGTTTGTATGTCAAACAGTACGAGTCACGCGGAATTTTTGCAACAACGATAAAAGTCTTCAGATTACAGAAAAGCGTCAAGTACGCAGTATAGGGTCAATATCATTTGGTCTATTAGGACAGTGAAGAATTAACCTTGTGAAGCATAGTAAATGAAATATTGCATTTCAGGTACTGGTTCAGCAGACTCTGACAATAATAGTATGTTATTCTATCAGCAAGTAAGCAATTACTCACGAGAACAAAGTTTGCAGCACGATCCGTAGGCAAATCTATTATATATATTTTTCGTTTTTTCAATGTAAAATGATAATTTTCAATTAAAAAAAAACTTGTGTTAAATATAATATATCCAACAAACGTTTCATTCATTGTTATTAATCTTTAGTACGCATTTAGCATTTAACAATTGATCTAAATAGATTATTATCCACAATGATCTAAATGTTGTGTTTAACTGTTTTGGAAATTACGTAACACCAGATCCATTGTCTATGCCAGTGCGAACCGAATAATGCACATTCAACATTCAAAGTAAAAGAGGCCTTCACCGGCGTTGCATAATCATAGCCCGCTTCCTGTAATTATTACAATCACGAACGAAACGGAGATTTTGTAGAAGTGATCTCAACAGTCGTGAATTGGGTTAATCATTTTTAAATTGAAGCTTTACCCACAAAACGTCTTGTTGCACTGTTAACATACCACAATATAAACCATACGACCTCAAATTTTCAAGAAATACTTACTAATATTATCGATAATTGACTAAACACGGTATTATTACGCAGAGCTAAAAATAAATATTAGCAACCTTCCGTGTAAAAAACAGTAATTAATTCGTACAATATCACTGCAATTCCTGTTAAACATGGTAATAGTAGACAATGCAGAATAGATAATTTAGAAAACGCATAATATTAACCTTAATTTTTAATCTTGTCATCTAAAATGATCTAAATCCCTTACTTGTAAAACACTTTCGAAAACACTTCCAAAAATGGTGGTATTAAAAATGACAATTGATGTAACTACCTAAAATGTCGCCGAAATTGGGTGTGGGCACTTTTCACCCGTCTACTTATTTCGCAATGGCATGCCTAAATGACCTAAATACGATTTCAAGTCTATACCCCATACACGGTAAAGACAAGATTGCAAATTTACATCTCTGTTTTTGATGAAGTGGCCAAGGATGTCCATATTTCATTTAAATCGTACAAGGCAATTCTCAGAACTGCTTAGTGGTACGTTTTTGCAACTTGTGCCAATTCGTGATAAGTAATGATTATACTTTATAACTTATATTATAAATTTATAATTTATTTACTTAATGTTCTCAACTTAATTCTGTTATTATATCTTAACTGCTAAAAAAGGGTTAATTTAAGTAAACTTTGATGTTGAAGAAGAAATCTTGCAAGAAATGAGAGTAAAATGCACGGAAAATATTTGTCTCCCTCTATCTCCATATATAGGTACTAAATGTATATGATTCGATAGAGAAAGTTGGTGAAGAAAATACAGCGAATAAATTGAAATCTTGTTAGTGTTTGCCAACTATTACGACTCATTTACCGAAAAAGTTTATAAAATCGCAAATCTATATAAGTAAGGTTGCTTTTACACTATTCCAGGTATTTTGCTCTCTTATCTCTCCGTAATTAGACCTACAGCTTAACGTGTATTCCAAACCACTGAAGTGTCTGAAGTCATTCAAATATTTATATCTAATCACGACCCGACAAGAAAAGGGTTTTTTGCCTTAAAATCCAACACTGGCCAACGGTGTGTGAGTAAAAAATTGAAAAATTAATCTAAATCTTCTGATATCAAGCCATCCATAAAGTAAGATAAAATTTGACCTTGTTCGAAAAATAACTTAAAATAATTTATTTATTTATTTACTTATTGATATCAATACGCATGCTTACGTTTAAACATTGGTAACAAATTAATTTTTTTTTACTTTTATGGTATTTTTTGAAAACTTTGAGAAAAGTGTCTGTTAAACTGCTTATTTTAATTATTTTGGTAAATTTTTCATACCGCTTGTGATGTTGGTATGATCTGTAATGATTATCGGTAACCAAAACAAAAATTATTTTCTTTTTGGTGTACAGTGTACACTAGGGTGGTAAAAAAACGGACTTTTCGCTAGACGTTAACGGTTAACGTTAACACGTGCCACCAATCACCTCAAATTTCCCATTTAAAATACATAGCAAAAATGCATATTTCTTCCATTTTTACTTTATCATACGCAGTATGCTAAAGTATTGTAATCATGCCGAAAAAAAAAATTGAGATTTTAGCGGAAATAGGTCTTTTTGGGTCCCCTGAACATTTTTGACCAAGGTACAAAAAAATGTCTGTGTGTGTGTGTGTGTGTGCGTGCGTGCGTGTGTGTGTAAACGATTTTTGTGGCGATGATTCCGGAAAAACTACTAAAGGTATCGGGACGAAAGTTCATAATTAGAAGTTTCATGACCTAACTTAGAGCTGAAAAGCTTTTGGTTAAAAAGGGTCCAAAGGAACTGGTAGTTTATTCTAAGCCTTTTTCAAGAATTTTGCAAATGAGCCGCTATTTCTCTAATTTCGTCAAAATAGTTAAATAATAAATTAAAGTAGAGGAAATTCTGAATAATTTATGCCTATGAAATTTTTTGGTAAAATTAATAGTTTAGCTTTTTAGGTTATTCTAAGCCTTTTTGAAGGATTTTGGAAATGAGCCGCCATTTCTGTAATTTCGACAAAATAGTTCATTAATAAATTAAAGTAGAGGAAATTTTGAATAATTTATGCCTATGAAATTTTTTGGTAAAATTAATAGTTTAGCTTCAAGAGCAAATTCTATTTGATCGAGATCGGTCGCATCTGCATTGATATGAAATTACATAGTGGCCAGGATTTTGACAAATATTTTTTTGTGTTGTCACATTCGAAAACAGCTGATCTCATCAGAGGTTGGAGAACCACTATGGAACGTTGCCGCTGTAGTGCGGCAAATTTTAAAATACAAATTTCAAATAAAGTAAGATCACCAATTTGATTGTTTGTTGATAAGAAATATCAACCCGTCTTTATATCTAATTCCAAAAACGATACATTGAGAAAATTATAAATAAAGTATAGCGATGAGTGTAGTTTTATTTTAGTATGTTGGTAGGGATGTGTCATGAACAAATATAAATGTGTCAGAATTTGAATTACCTTTTTAAGGTGCGTTTTCATTAGTGATAATGGCAGTGGTAGCAGACGCCGTTATAGTATTTCCAATAGAAAATTGATAGTGACTCATGTTTATGCACATGCAAACTAATATGTGTCATTATCACGATATGTAAGAAACACTATAATTTCGGATTCTACCACCGCCATTAGCTACTATTACCTACTAATCGGAACGCACCTTTAAACTTGACGTTTCGTCAAAGTGGTACCAACCTAGCATTTACTATACAAAAATCATTTATTTTTTTTTTTAAATACGTATTTCTTAAAAAGCAACACAGTAAACGTTGATGTCGCTCCTGCCAAAAACTAGATAGCCGACTCGCTCATATGCGACGGCGACACTCCGCCTTCGGTGACGCGCCGCATCACCGCTCGTCGCGCTATTCCGTACTTTCGGCATTTGTGACATAAATAACTATTATTCTAATGACGTAGTGTAGGTAGTGTCAAATGCTGATGATTTGACAATACGTACGATTTATCTCAATAGAATAGATTCTCATGCAGCTAAACTATTAATTTTATATATTGTATGATAAAGTCATGTGCCTGGCCACATCAGATTTTTTTTTCACGTTCTGGATTTAGAAAAAGAGTTGCGGGAGGTTATCAGAAATTGTTCAGAGCCCCCCAAGAAACAAATCTACAACCCCTATTTTTTTGTTCATCACCCCCTATCCTCCCCATAGTACCCTAAATAAGACACAAAAGTTTCCCGATTTTACAATTTTACAATCTTACGTGTTTTATTCTTGTTTTTGGCAGAAGTGATTATTATTGGATTAATGACATATTTTTTGTCATTTATTAACTGATTGTTTAACTAATTAATTAAACTAATTATTTAAACAATTGCATTTGTTTAAGAAAAAATTTACGATGGTACGGAACATATTTTTCCATTTTTTGTAGAAGTTATTAAATTATTGGTTTTTTGTCATTTATTAACTAATTAACAATTGTTTAATAGTATATTATTTGACGAGCACATAATTATGGATATAAAGCGCGAGCATGAAGTTTACACGCGAGCCGTAGGCGAGCGTGTAATCATGCGAGCGATTTATATCCGTTATGTGCGAGTTAAATACGACGTTTTATCTACGACTCATAAATTCCATTTTATATGAAATATTTTAAAGTATTTGTCAATGATGGCGAGGCGAACTGTCACATAACTGTCATCCACGTTAGTTTTGACAGACTTTGACACTAGCGTTATTTAATGATGACAGTTCGTTCAAATAATGAGGTCATTATTTGAACGAACTGTCATTATTATACAACGCTAGTGTCATTATAATCATTGGCG
This sequence comes from Melinopterus prodromus, assembly GCA_964023965.1. Lineage (NCBI taxonomy): Eukaryota > Metazoa > Arthropoda > Insecta > Coleoptera > Scarabaeidae > Melinopterus > Melinopterus prodromus. The sequence continues at coordinate 56,875,654 of OZ030391.1, read as the reverse complement.
CGTATAATGATGGGGATTATATAGTCATAGATACGTATGCAATGAACTTATTATATGTGAATCGTAGATAAACAAATATATATACAATGTTGCGGACATATTTTCTATTTTTATAGGAAATTATTATTAGGATTGTTTTTGATCATTTACTAATTAATTTGCAATTGTTTACAAAAATATACAATGTTGCGGACATATTTTTCTTTTTCCTGAAAAAATATTAGATTGTTGGCATTGTCTATCATTAATTAACTAGTTTGTAATTGTTTAAATAAATACCATTTGCTTAAACAAAAATATACAAAGGCACTGAAGTATCTTTTTGGAAAATTTATTTTGTATTTCTTGGCTTTTCTTTCTTGCCAAATTTGTTAAGTAATTTTCAATTATAACTTATAATAATAATTAGTGTTGCAACCACAATACTTGTTTGACCGATAACGTTTTTCAAGAAATAACATTGTATATTATTGTTTAAACTAATTTATTTCTTCAAACAATTGCACATTAAGTAACCAAAAACAAACAAAAAACATGCCAACAATGTAACAATAATAATTTCTACAAAAAGAAAAACAAAAAATATTTGTTTAAATTAAAATTAAAAATTAATTAATCAAATTACAAAATTGAACTTGTTTAAAGAATTGCAAATTCATCAATAAACGACAAAAAATGCCAATAACATAATAATAGTTTCTACAATAAATATAAAAAATTTGTCCTATAATACAAATTAATGTCATATAACTGCCAATAATCTAATAATAATTTACGCAAAAAATATAGAATATTATGTCCATTACAATGTATATATTTGTTTAAACAAATGGTATTTGTTTAAATAATTGCAAATTAGTTAATAAATGACAAAAAAATACTAATAATCTAATCAACATTAGAAAATATGTGCGTAGTCACAATTTTTGTTTAAACTATTGGTAGTTTAGAAAATAAACTGCTTCCAGTTTGGTAGTTGTTTAAACAAATGCTAATTAGTTAATAAATGACAAAAAGCAATAATTTAATAATTTTTGCAACAAATAGAAAAATGAGTTCGTAGGAGAAGGCGGGGGCGGAAAAAAGGTAGTGGTTGTGGATTTGATGTTTGGGAAGTTCTGAACAATTTCTGATAATCTCCCGCAACTATTTTGCTAAATCCGAAACGTGAAAAAAAAGGATAAAATATGCATTTTTTCCAATGTATTTTAAAGGGGAAATTTGAGGTGCTCGGTGGCACGCAAAAAAAGTTTGTACCACCCTAGTGTACACTGTACAGTGTCAAGTTGATACCTTATATTGTTAAGTCTAATTTGATTTTGATTCTGTATATTTCACCAATAGTACCAATAGCACAGCTGCAATAATGAAGATAGTGAAAGAATCAAAAATAGAGTTTGTTTTCAATTATCTCATAAAGTGACCTAAAGATAGATAATAGTTTAAAATTATATGAAAAAGTTACTAAATTTTCAACAAATGGATGAAAAGGACTATTAAGAAATACCTATGATAAATATAATGAATTAACAGATATAATAGTGTTTAATTTTTAGTTATTAAAATTTTATGGTCTATCTGACTATATAAAAATATAACTTAACATTCCCGCAATTCAAAAGGTTTTATGTTTTTATTTTTTTCAGATTTTGACGCCAAAACCGAATTAGTTGCATTCAAAACAAAAATACCATAAGCAATTTTACTTTATTTACATCCTATATATTATATAACGGTTGCAATTTTTTCATTGTGTGCATCGTCTGTTGAAGAGCCTCAAACCATTGGAATTTCTGCACACCAGCGTTTACGCATGGCTGCTTCAAACTACTGCCTCATTCAGTTTACCAAGTCATGCTTCACAAAGTTCATGAATGATGCTAATTTACTAGGGAATCATTATCGCGTGTTATTTTCTGAACACTCTCGCTATCTATTTCTCCGCTTAAAACTATTTTGCGCTAAGTTTGAAGTGATCAAAACCTAGCCAGACGGTGGGTTTCATAATTTACGATAGAGATCGTTCTCAACCAATTAGAAGAAGGAAAAACGGAATATTTAGGATTTCTATTGAGAATAACTTACCCACAAGTGCAAAGTTCGCAAATGCATTGTTCCTTCGACGGTGGGACGTAGTGTTTATCCTTCCTGGGCTCCTTTATAGTTTTCACAATATTGATGACCTTATTATCAGTTATGCGATCGATGTGTGTTACGTTCGTCACCTCTTTCTGTAAAAATTCGAAATTAGGCTATTACCAAAGTTACATCGATACAACTTACAATATCCTTTATATCCACGATGTTCTCCTGGATGTGAATGTCCGTTCTATCAACCACGTCGATATTCTCCCTCACGTCGACCTTGTTAACGAAATTCTTAATGTCGCTCATAATTTTCTCATCGCTGATTACCACCTTATCCACCGTATCCGGTTGTTTTGGTCCTCTGGTTTTCGGCTTAGGCTTTTTCGGACCATCCTTCGTGCTGTCATACTTATCACTTGTAGTATAATGTTCCACATTACTGCTTCTATCCTCAAATGTTTGAGAATCCTTCACCACAGTTGTTTTAGAATCGGTCAAATTCGTAACAGTTTCATAAGATTCTACAACCGTCTTGGAATCGATTGTAGTTGGTCGTGGTCTTCTAACTCCACCAATGATGACATATTCCGTAATTTCTGTCGTCTGGGGTTGTTTTGGACCTCTGGTCTTCGGCTTTGGACCTTCCTCTAGCCTTGGTTTATCTCTTGGGCCATCTTTAGTACTATCATACTTATCAGTAGTTGTGTATTGCTCTACAGAGCTACTTTTATCTTCAAAGGTTTGGGAGTCTTTTATAACAGTTGTTTTAGAATCTTTTAAATTCTTTACTGTTGAGAATGATTCTACAACTGTTTTAGAATCGGTAACTGAATCCCTCGGTTGCATAGGCCTTGGTCTTCTAACGCCACCAATAATGACGTAGTCGGTAACTTCTGTGGTATCTGGTTGTTTTGGACCTTTTGTTTTTGGTTTTGGACCATCTTCCAACCTTGGTTTGTCCCTTGGGGCATCTTTAGTGCTGTCATACTTATCAGTAGTGGTATAGTGCTCCACAGAGCTGGTATTATCTTCAAAAGTTTGGGAATCTCTGATGACAGTTGTCTTAGAATCAGACAAATTTGTGACTGTTGAATAAGACTCCACAACTGTTTTTGAATCGGACACTGAATCCCTTGGTTGTTTTGGCCTTGGTCTTCTCACGCCACCAATGATGACGTACTCCGTAATATCTTGATTATCAACTGTTGTGGTGGAATCTTTTCTTATATCTGTAGACATTTTAGTGATCTCAGTACCAACTTGGGGAAATTTTGGTCTTCTTACACCATCGACGATGATGGATTCGGTGATATTTTGATTGTCAACGAATGTCTTCGAATCAGATATAAACGTTTCGTCGATTTTCGATACAAATGATTGATCAACATTGGAGTCGGAAGAAATGTCGGTGGTTTTAAGTGTAACTGAATCTCTTGGTGTCTTGACACCATCGACAATGATATATTCAGTTACACTTTCAATGTCTAAAAAATTCTTCGTGTCAATTTTTGAGTCTTTAGTAATTTTTGACGATCCAACTGAAGCTTGATCTTTGGGGACGCGTTTTGGGCCATCTTTAGTGTTGACTATCACGTATTCAGTCACCACTGATTTTGGGGTACCTTTGCGATCTGGCGATTTCTCGGTTCTTTTCGGTTTGTCATCTTTTGGTTTTTGTGGTGCTTCGTAGGTGAATTGTCCATTCCAGCCTGTCTTTCCGTAGTTTCTATCATTGGAATACACAACATCTTTCTCAACGGATCCATGAATAACTCTTTCTTTAGTTCCAATGGTGTTTTGAACTGCACTGGTGTCGTACGTATTTTTTACTACAGTTCCTTTGGCATCGTAACCATGTCCATAGAAATCCCTCGAATCAGTGGATGCTTGTTCGTTGCGAATCTTTGTAGTATCGTAGAAATTTTCATCGACGTATCTAACATTCTCACTCGTTTCTTTCACATCCTCAGAGCCGTAGAAGTTTTTCGAATCAGTTGTATGCCGTTTGGTATCAGTTACGTCACTGGTTCTTCTATCGTCCACTGTTTTAGTACCACTCTTTGCATCAGTTGCAGTTCTGGTGTCTTTTGTTTTCGTCGTTGGTTTCCGTTCAGGTGATTTCTCGCTTCTTTTAGGTTTGTCGTCTTTTGATTTTTGTGGCGTTTCGTATGTAAATTCGCCATTCCAACCTGTCTTTCCATAGTTTCTATCGTTGGAATACACAACATCCTTTTCAACAGCTCCATGAATCACTCTTTCTTTAGTACCAATGGTGTTTTGAATTGCGTTGGTGTCGTAAGTGTTTTTTACCACCGTTCCTTTCGAATCATAACCGTGGCCATAAAAATTACTGGAATCAGTATTGGTTTCTCGACTGCGTATTTTTGAAGTATCGACATAATTCTCATCGACGTACCTAACATTTTCACTCGTCCCATGGGTTACGTCATCAGAATCATAAAAGGTTTTTGAATCGGTTGTATGACGTTTCGTATCTTTAACGTCACTGGTCCTCCTATCGTCAACGGTTTTGGTACCGAAAAGATCTGTTCTTGAATCAGTAAGCGTTGTGCTTGCCGTTGAATCAAATGTGTCTGATTTTGTGAAAGTTTTGTCAAGTTTTGACGTTGATGATTTTGAATCGATGTAGCTGGCATCAGTATACTGGCTTTCCAAGACCTTAGTATTAACATCGCTATCTTCCTTGACTATATTCCCTTTTGAATCATAGTAAGTTGTGGTGGTCAAGATTGTCGAGGTTCCCGGAGTAGTTTTGACAGGTAATCGTTCAATGGTGTCAGCATGTTTAACATCAACATCAGTATCTACTTTCACAACATTGCCTTTTGAATCATAATAAGTTGTTGTGGTGGTAATAGTGGTTTCTGCACCATCTTGGACATTGTCACATACAGCTACATTCTCGCGCGTTGATGACTGTGTTTTACTGGTTTTGGAAACTTTACTGCTAGATTTAGACTCTGATGTTGATGCCGAAGCGGCGCTTTGACCAAAAAACTTACTGGTATCGCTCGTCATTTGTTTTTTCTTATTAGAATCCGCTAGGTCGATTTTTGTTACATCTTTGCCTTTTAGAGTTTTCTTGGTGCTATCCGTAATAGCGCCATCTTCTTTTAAATAACTCGAGGAGGATTCAATTGCACCGTGCTTATGGATTTCACGTCCAGCTTCTGATGATTTAATTTTCGGTTGTTTAAGGTCTGGGTTGGAACTATCATAAGCCAAACTATCCTCTGTAACTTTTTGTTTGAAATGTAGTTCTGGTGCGATGTTGGTGCCGCTTTTTGACGATAGGAATTCATCGTTGCTTTTGGAATCTGCGAATTCGCTCTCGTGATGTTTCTGGTCGATAATTCGCTCCTTACCATCGACTATTTCCACTGCGTAACTACTGGAGGAACTTTTTGCTTGGTGGGATTTCTTCTGTGACGACGATGAAGAACTTTCTTGTGTGAACGTTGTTGATGGTTGTTCGTAAGTAAATTTACCATTCCAAGCGGAATCGTTTTTATTGGCTACCCTTACCTCTTCTTTTGGTTCGTGGACGATGTATGTTTCATCAGTTGCGGCTGATATCTGCGATAAATTCGATGTGGACTGGTTTAACGTAGAACTTATTTGCTGAATATTCGTTGAGTGACTTGAGGAATTATCTTGGTTGATGAAATGCCTGTATTCAGTGCTTGTAGCACCGGTGTCCTCGTACCTTGTAATTTTTTCACCGCCACCTTGTGGCAGTGTTTCTGTAACTGTGTAAGAAACTATATTGGAACTTACTGGTAAATGCGAGATATCTGCAATTTGGAGGCTGGATGCTGATGATGATTTTGAAACGTTTCCCTGTGTGGTTTTCGATGTTTGGACGGTGGATGACGTTGAGCCACTTGTTGAGGCACTAGTTGAAGCACTGGATTTCTTTTTTGTTTTCGACGTGGTCGCGGAAGACGTTGATTTATTCACGGTCATTATGTATATGTATTTGGAACACTGGGTAAACTTGTGCGAGAGCGGTGCTAACCGTATCGGTGATTGTCGAGTACTGAGTGAGGCTCCTGTGTTGAACTGAAGCATAGGAGTTCGCGGATAGCGATTTTCTTCAGCCTACACACGAGTTCTTCCCACCTCTACAGCCCAACTTGTTCCAATTTAAAACCACCTTCTTCGCCTTTTTTATGTTTATGTCTGCATCTTATTCGTTATCGCAAAATTACTTCAGTTAAATATAATGATAACGATTAATTCGATTGGAATTAAACTAGCAAGTGATAAAATATTAGTTTATTTTATTGAACTAACACATATAAGGAAATAGTATTAATTCTGTAATATTTCGTAATATAGTATATTTACAATTTATAAGTGAAAATAAACATTACTACAGTTTATCGGAAGTTATCAACGAAATTGCTAAACAATTTTTCTTTGCATTTTTCTATACATGAAGTAGTTACGAGGTAGAAAATAACTACACTCAGATTTATTTATGTGTTCCAGTGTATAACCTTTTAAGTTTCATGCGACAGGAAAAAAATTATGTTTTACGATTTGCATATATGATTTAAGATTATTGATTTCTATTTATTTCAATGAGTTGGTAAATTTCTAGCATCACACACTCTGACTACGGTTAGAATATTTACTTGCTTTATGTTAAATTAAAAATAAATAAATACGTAGTTAGTGACAACAAGCAACATGCCTACCAAAACTAGAAGTAACAAGTTCAAAATTAAAGTAATCTAGTTAAATATTAAATAAAATGTTTCCAATAAATATAGTGTAGAATCACATTTCAAATCTGAAAATATTAACATTCCTCACATTCTTTGTAAAACTCTTTAAACAATTTTCATAACAACACGATAATTATTGAAAACATTTGGACAACTTTCAATCCCAGATTTGTATATAATATGGGTATTCCATTTTAAAATCTTGATATCTTCATACGTCAAAAACAATTGAAGGTCGGATTTTTTTTAATATAAATACTGCAGATATTTTGATAATTAAAAATCGACGATTTTTAAAAAATAACTAACCATTTCAGAGATTTCATATTTCCATAAATACTCAATGATCACTCAATTCTGGAATTTTTGATGTGCTATTTTTAATGTATTTTTTGTTTTACACATTCCCTCTCTCTCTCTCTCTCTCTCTCGGTAAATGAGTGAATTCCGACCAATATTGTCTCCTATCTTTTGTTTGATAATTTCTTATCAGGAATTTTTATTGCTGGCTCAATGAGCACGAATCTATAATTTTAGGTTTTCTCGATTTGATCTCTGTATTTTTGCTTTTAAACATTATCTCTCACTTAATAGATAGCTAAGTTTTAATTTAGCATACAGGATGGCTGCAAAACAAGAAATCGCGAAATATGCCCAAGAATAAGCTATCAATTTTTCACAATTAAAATGTCATAGGGAAAATTTAATTTAAATTTAATTTATTGCTGAGATATCAAATTAGAATGTTGTATCTCAATTTTAATAGTTTATCTTACCGTATGTCATTAAAGTCAACATTTATGATAAACATCAAATTGTTGACAATTTAATTTGCCGATGGGTAGCTAGTGCTACTGTTAAGTGTTATCTTTATCTTTTTAATTCCATCTAAAAAATCAAGTAGTTCATAAATTGCCAGCTTGTGACATTTCATGTGAATTCAATCAATAGTATATTATTTGACATTATTTGACGAGCACATAATTAACGATATAAATCACAAGCCGTAGGCGAGCGTGTAAACATGCGAGCGATTTATATCCCTTATGTGTGAGTCAAATACGTTTTATCTATAACTCATAAATTCCATTTTATTTCAAATATTTTAAATGTATTTGTCAATGGTGGCGAGGCGAACTGTCAAATAACTGTCATCTACGTAGGTTTTGACAGACTTTGTCACTAGCGTTGTATAATGATGACAGTTCGTTCAAATAATGAACTCATTATTTGAACGAACTGTCATTCGTATACAGCGCTAGTGTAATTATAATCATTGGCGTGTATTATAATGGGGATTATATAGTCAAAGATACGTATGCAATGAACTTATTATATGCGAGTCGAAGATAAATATTTTCATACAATAGCCTTGTCGTATTTAGATCATAATTCCTAATTTAAAAATGTCTCTGTTATCTCTATTATTCTCTATAATTCTCTATAATCTCTATTATTCTCTATTGCCGAGGTGCCGATTGACCCTGAACTGGACCAATGTCTGAGATTTCATTCATATCAAATTTCTGACTATGGGAACAAACTATACCGTGTCAGGCAGAAACTTGGACACTAATGGGAAAATGCTTAATAATTAAGTTTATTCTTCATAAAAACTTCCGCGTTGCCTTAAACGTAAAATTCAAATATTAGAATGTAATTAAATTATCTGCTTGCATGTACCGGGTGGCACATGCTACCGGGTGTTATCAAAACTATGAAAACTCTTAAGATTAAAGTGCATTTATTTTAAAAGCTACGCAAAAATGATATTTGAAAAAACTGTTTAAAAATATTACAGGGCATTAATTACGAAATTATAATCTCCTTCGGCGTTGCAGGAACACTAGGTATCTATATGAAACGTCGAAGGAGACTCTAATTTCATATTTAATGCCTTCTAATATTTTGAAATAGTTCTTCAAATAATATTTTCCATAGCTTTGAGATAAAGCTACTATAATACTCATAGCTCATTTTCATCTTTTTGGCAATACGCGGTATATGCAACTGATAAGGTGATTATAATTTCGTACTTAAGACCCAGTTCTACCTCTCTTAAAACGCGTTTGCAAATAAACCCGTTTCCATATTGTTCAAAGTTTATGAAATTTTCAGTAGAACTTCTTAGATTTATATTTTTTGTACGCAGCTTTGTCTGTTGTGATTACTTAACCAGGACATATAAATTACGTAAAACTTTTTTTTTTCAGGTGAATAATATAATTTACTCATTGTTCGTCTCTGACTTCGCCAAACGAAGTAGTCCAAATATGATTTAAACTTTCTAAGAATAAAGCATTTCTCCTCGAATGGTAACCAAATATGGCGCATGATGAATTTCACCTCAATGTAACACCAAAAACAGAATTGATAAACTGCTGTTGAATTTCTTGTTGTAGGTTAAATTATAAGAAGAAATAATAACATTTTAAGCGCAAATATAGTGACCACCTACAGAAAAGCCGAACCTGACTCAAAAGCCCACGCTCAAATGCCAAATAAGTAAATCTCAAGAATAACAATCGGCTGTGAATGATTCAGACTTTCCAGAGGTGTCCCGATCCATCAGGTCCACCAGTTACGTAGAACGTGAATAAGGCTTTCGTGGGTGTTATTAGAAATATAGTAAACAACAATTATATGAGATTATTATTTGTAATTTGTCGCATTTGTGTTATGTCATTAGCACATTCGTAAATTACGTTCTTCTAGAATTTGGATCAAGATGAATAATCTACAAAGAAAAGAATTACAAAACTAATATTTACCTACTAAGAAAAGCGGTGACGAAAATCGGTCACATACTCATGCAATATGTATTTCAAAATTGAATCCATCAACATTGTTACAGATTCCTGTAATTTCACTGAAATATACTTCGACATTGTAGAATATACTTCCTATAAAAATTTTGGTGAAATTCTTAGGAGAAAGTACGCAAAATCGGGTGTGAAGTCTCATCTGGTCGAATATACACACGTGACGTCAGAGGTGCAAACCTACATAACTTACGACTTGTTTGGAAGTAACGTTCGCTGATTTCATTAAGTCGCACGTATTTATGAAGGCAATTATTCATTATGGTGGTATTATGTTATAATGCTGTTTTTATTATTGGTTTGCCTTAAATTGGGTTTAGGTTGATTTTATTAATACATTTTTAGATTATATATACATACATAAGTAGGTTTGCGGTGAATTTTTGTCTGTATCATGTAAGTATAGTCATTTGACATACATATGTAGTATGCAAAGCTGGGCAAAGTTAATCAGAATGTTAACTTGTTAATCGATAATCCGTTAACGAAAAAGTTAATTTCGTTAACCGATAGTCCGTTAACTTTTTATAATAAAATAGGTTATGTTGAGTATAACGATTATTAAAAAATATTAATAATTGTTGAAGTAGCCGGCCTTTTAGAAAAAAACATAAAAAAATGCGAAAAAAATTATTTTTTCCAAATAAGTTGGAAAAAACATTTAATTATTGATGAAACCGGTGTATTTTAGGTTAATAATATGGTCATATTATTAACCTATAATATTAATTTGACAAAATATGTCGTTAAATATTTCATCTGGTGTATTCTAGTTTGCTCGATAGCGAGTCAATCCACGAATGCAGGAATTCAGGAATCATCCCGTAAGTTTTTGCGAAATCGTGTTAACCGCCCAACGAAACAAGGTTGCGAGAAACCTGCCCTTAAATTGTAGACGTGTACCGACGTTCCCGAACTTTTAATCTTGTCCACTCATTATTTTTATCGATATCACCAAAAATATTAAGCTTATTACAATAACTGATACGTTATTTTGGGGGGAAATGTGTATACTACAGAAAACAATTTCTGAAAAATATTGAAAACCGTATTGGGGGTGGTTAAAAAAGGTGCCAATAATCGTCATATATATGTCGATTAATTTGTCGAATTTCTTCCTGAAATTTTTACAGTGTATTCTTTAAATATTGCGTAATAAAATACGCAATAAAAATCTTTTTTGAAAATGCAAAAGCAGAATGTACCCGTATTAATATAAAATAAGGATAAATATGTCTCCATGACTGTAGCTAATGCAACTTTATTTTCTTAGCCTTCAAAGCAGCAAAATCATGAATTATTTTTTCCATATCTAATAATCGAGCAACACTACATTCGATTGAAAGCAAACTTAAATCGGCAAGCTTGTCCTGAGCCATTGTAGCTCTTAAAAAAATTTTTACCAATTTAAGTTTACTGAAAGACTTTTCAGCTGATGCAGCAGTTACCGGCGTACTAAGAAATATTCGATATGCAGTTACCATGTTCTTATAATTGGCAGCTAACTCAAATTGATGAATTAATTGGAGGATTTCATGTGTTATCATCTTATCATTTAGAGACCGAAATATTTTTTTGCACTTAAAATTTCATACACAAAATGTTGCCCGTTTGAATCACTTCCATATTTCCTTGTAACGTTCACAGGATGTTTTTTAATAGTTTCGTCATCATGTGAAATAATGTTCGAACCGCTAAGGAAAGCAAAATCTTGTGAAATCTGAAAGTTTTTCAAATCTCCATGTAAGTTGCTCCATTATAGTGTCAATAGGCTCGATAAATATATTAAACGAAATTTTTCTGATTCGTTTAAATCGGTATCCCTACTTTAATACTGTACCCATGTTTAGCACTATTTATGTAGGTTCAGTAATAAATAATTCCACATATGTGCAACAAATAAAAATAGCTACTTATATTTTATTTTATTTAGAATTTATAAATTCGTTTTAATAATTCCTTCATTATGTATTTTTTAAAACACGTTTTATAAATATCCTTCCTCCCTTCTGGGTAGGATTTTGGCGCCCCTGAAACTTGGCGCCCGGGGCGGGCGCCCCCTTCGCCCCCCCCTTAACACGGCCCTGTTGCCATGGAATGTAAAACGGTTATCTTAGCTTAAATCATCCTTTTGAAATAATTCTGTCAGTGTCAAGCTACACTGACATTATCAACGACTTACAAATGTAATGTGACTTGACAGATTTTGACATTCAAAAAATGATTGATATAAATGTACTATGGGAGCTGAGACAATCATTTTAAACTCCATGACCACCCTTGACCAAGGGTGATATCACGGTATTTAAAAACCGACGAGCACAGCACAATAATGGTGGCTTTTTATTTTATTTCCAACGCTTGGTCGAAGTAAGAGAGTAAACTTTGCTATAGATCGGTAATTATCACATTTGAATTTAGTACCGGAAATTTGGAACGAAATTATTCATATACAAGTGTCCAGAAAGTAAATGAACCCACTGTTGCTTGTCGACGTCAAATGTGACAGCTTAAGCCAAATACGCTTAAGAAATCTTGCAATTTATGGTTTTTGATATACGACATCTTCCCAGAAGCACTGTACCAATAAGAGGCGAACATTTCTTGAGAAAAGTAAGTTGTTATAAATAGTCTTTTGAAAATTTTGATTGAAAATTCAAGGTTAATTTTTACACATTTTAATTAATAATGTCATAGAGATAAGTCGGTTTAAATCAGTTGTTCCCAAACTCAGCGGTGCCGCCCCCCAGAGAGCGTTTGGCCAGGACAGGCCAGGTGGCGGTAGACCCATCATGGATAAAAGGGGGCCGATGATGGGTAGTAAGGGGCACTTAGCATATTTTCCTTTATATTTTATTTAAAAGTTTGTTGTGTTGCTACTAAAACATGATCGTGCAATTCTAAATTGGATATAAATATTCCGTGATGAGATAATAAATGGTAGGAACTAGGAACAATGATAATGGTGTCAAAAATTGAACACTTGCACGCTTTATCCCAATATCGTCGACGGGCATATCGTCATATTTTGGTAATTTCCGACTTCGTGTTTGGTTTGTTTATAAGATATAGATATTGGCACGTACAAAAAGGTGGCGGCTTTCCATTATTTTTCCCTGTCGCCGAGCGGCGGTTGCCCCTGGTGGTATATTTGCACCTCATAACTAAAGCTGTGATTATATGCCAAATGCATATTGTGGAATATTGATATGCGAACAAGTTATTTTGTGTATCTACAAGAATTACGTAAAAATAAAGTATTTGAACCTAATTTCAATTTGCAGATTTAGCATATTTGCTGGTTTTCAAGCATATTATAGAGAATATTGCATATTTGGTCATATTTGCATACTTTTGTCATTTTTTACACATTTTATAGAACTAAACAGACAATCTAAAGATTTTCTACAATAATTTAATTCATGTTTCATATTTAGTCCATGGAGTCATAGCAGAAGAAATGCGAAACACATGCCCAGATGTTAATAGTTAGGTTAATTCCACAAAAATATTTACCCAAGCACCATTGTGTATCGAATATTATAAAAATAAATTACCTGGGTTACCACTTACCACTTCCCCCACTACCAATTGTTTCAAGGTGGGGTACTTGGCTTAATGCAGGTGTATTTAATGCAGACAATTTTGAAGGCATAAAACAAAGGTGCGTGAAGTTGGCCCCCCATCAATGGAATTTTGAACTTTTTTTTACACCATCGTTTGACCATTTGTTTGACCATGTTTGACCATCTTTTTATTTTGTTTGACCACCCACCGTTTACGAGTTATTTACATTTTCAACATGGGGGGCCAACTTCACGGTAGCATCATTGGAAAGTTTTTATTACGCTATCGTTTGACCATTTGTTTGACCATGTTTGACCATCTTTTCTTTTTGTTTGCCCACCCTTCGTTTTGGAGATATAGGCAATTTTAAAATATGGACTAGTGTGAAGCTGGCCCCCCATCATTGGAATTTTGAAGTTTTTATTACTCGATCGTTTGACCATTTGTTTGACCATGTTTGACCATATTTTTTTTTTCGTTTGACCACCCTCCGTTTCGGAGATATAGGCATTTTTAACATACGGACTACCGTGAAGCTGGCCCCCCATCATTGGAATTTTGAAGTTTTTATTACACCATCGTTTGACCATTTGTTTGACCATGTTTGACCATATTTTTTTTTCGTTTGACCACCCTCCGATTTGGAGGTATAGGCAATTTTATATTAGGGACTAGTGTGAAGCTGGCCCCCCATCATTGGAATTTTGAAGTTTTTATTAGTCCATTGTTTGACCATTTGTTTGACCATGTTTGACCATTTTTTTTTTCGTTTGACCACCCTCCGTTTCGGAGATATAGGCATTTTTAACATAGGGACTACCGTGAAGCTGGCCCCCCATCATTGGAATTTTGAAGTTTTTATTACACTATCGTTTGACCATTTGTTTGACCATGTTTGACCACATTTTTATTTCGTTTGACCACCCTCCGTTTTTGAGACATTGACACCCCAAGTCTCCGCCCATGCTTGGTTTTAATATCTCATTCGTGCTTGTAATACTTGATTTACCGCAGTTTTTATTTTTGACCATTTTCCGTAATGGAAAAACCATGATTGGCCATAGTTTGGAATTTTTAAAATCGTTGCCAATTTTGAATTATAGCCGACAAAGTAATTTTTCCGATGAGTTTAATTAAAATATGTTCGCAATTGCGATTTGTAATAGTAAATAGTTGAATATTCGCAATTTTAACGTTTGACCATTTTCTGTAATCGAATGAACTTGAATGAAATTGAATGACATTGACTCACCATATTTTGGAATTTTCAAAACCTCTACTAATTTTGAATTACGGCCGTCAAAGTGATTTTGATTGTTTCAATGGTAACAGGTAACTGCGATTTATCATAGTAAGATATTGAATATTAAAATATTTTAGCTTTGACCATTTTCCGCAATCGAATAGTAATCTTGATCGACAAAATTTTAGAATTTTCAAAATCCTTCTGAATTATGACCGCCCAAGTGATTTTCACCGTTACCTTTGAAACGGTTTAATTACGGTTTATCTAGGATAAAGTTAAATATTTGCAATGACTTTTGCCCATTTTCCGCAATCAATGACCATGATTGACAACGTTTTTGCATTTTTGAAATTGCTACCAATTTTGTATAAGTCCGCCGTGTTTCAATGGTAACCGTCAAAATCACTTTGGCGGCCGTAATTCAAAATTAGTAGGGGTTTTGAAAATTCCAAAATATGGCGAGTCAAGGTCATTCGATTACAGAAAATGGTCAAACGTTAAAATTGCGAATATTCAACTAGTTACTATTATAAATCGCAATTGCGAACATATTTTAATTAAAGTCATCGGAAAAATTACTTTGTCGACACCATATTTCGGAATTTTCAAAACCCCTACTAATTTTGAATTACGGCCGCCAAAGTGATTTTGGCGGTTACCATTTACACGGCGGTCTTATACAAAATTGGTAGCAATTTCAAAAATGCAAAAACGTGGTCAATATAGGTCATTGATTGCGGAAAATGGCCAAAAGTCATTGCAAATATTTAACTTTTTCCTAGATAAACCGTAATTAAACCGTTTAAAAGTTAACGGTGAAAATCACTTTGGCGGTCATAATTCAGAAGGATTTTGAAAATTCAAAAATTTTGTCGATCAGGATTACAATTCGATTGCGGAAAATGGTCAAAGCTAAAATATTTTAATATTCAATATCTTACTATGATAAATCGCAGTTACCTGTTACCATTGTGTGTTACCATTGGAACCATCAAAATCACTTTGGCTGCCGTAATTCAAAATTAGTAGGGGTTTTGAAAATTCCAAAATATGGTGCGTCAAGGTCATTCGATTACAGAAAATGGTCAAACGCTAAAATTGCGAATATTCAACTATTTACTATTTTAAATCGCAATTGCAAACATATTTTAATTAAAGTCATCAGAAAAATTACTTTGTCAGCTGTAATTCAAAATTGGCTACGATTTTAAAATTTCCGGGCTATGGCCAATCATGGCTATTCCATTACAGAAAATGGTCAAACGTAAAAACTGCGGTAAATCAAGTATTACAGGCACGAATGAGATATTAAAACGAAGCATGGGCGGAGACTTGGAGTGTCAATATCTCAAAAACGGAGGGTGGTCAAACGAAAGAAAAATATGGTCAAACATGGTCAAACAAATGGTCGAACGATGGACTAATAAAAACTTCAAAAATCCAATGATGGGGGGCCAGCTTCACACTAGTCCCTATTATAAAATTGCCTATACCTCCAAAACGGAGGGTGGTCAAACGAAAAAAAAAAATATGGTCAAACATGGTCAAACAAATGGTCAAACGATGGTGTAATAAAAACTTCAAAATTCTAATGATGGGGGGCCAGCTTCACACTAGTCCCTATTATAAAATTGCCTATACCTCCAAATCGGAGGGTGGTCAAACGAAAAAAAAATATAGTCAAACATGGTCAAACAAATGGTCAAACGATGCAGTAATAAAAACTTCAAAATTCAAATGATGGGGGGCCAGCTTCACACTAGTCCCTATGTTAAAAATGCCTATATCTCCGAAACTGAGGGTGGTCAAATGAAAAAAAAAAAATTGTCAATCATGGTCAAAAAAATGGTCAAACGATGGAGTAATAGAAACTTCAAAATTCCAATGATGGGGGGCCAGCTTCACACTAGTCCATATTTGAAAATTGCCTATATCTCCAAAACGAAGGGTGGTCAAACGAAAAAAAAGATGGTCAAACATGGTCAAACAAATGGTCAAACGATAGCGTAATAAAAACTTAAAAATTCCAATGATGGGGGGCTACCGTGAAGTTGGCCCCCATGTTGAAAATGTAAATAACTCGTAAACGGTGGGTGGTCAAACAAAATAAAAAGATGGTCAAACATGGTCAAACAAATGGTCAAACGATGGTGTAATAAAAAGTTCAAAATTCCATTGATGGGGGGCCAACTTCACGCACCTATAAAACAAGTAGTGAACTCCTTCGCATCCGACGATCCATGGCTATCCGGGACTATAAAATTATATTGAATAATGTTCTGACTCTTCCTCAAGATTTAGCATTTGTTAAAGCCAATTATGCATTTATTTGCGAATTGCTGACTAAAGTAGAAACTCAAGGTTACAACTTACTGAATCTGTAGAAATGGTTCAAACCTTGAAAACAAGCAACGACAATATTAAAGGTCCAAAAGCGGAGTAAATAAAAACCAAATTACGGGACATTTGAAGAAAAAATGTCGGGGTTCTTCTTCTGACAACAATAGCGAATATATTGCAAGGAAACCATGAAGAAAATGTTCAGAGGATCCCACAAATATGTATATGGCTAAACTAAGATCCGCACCAATGACGTCTGTTGATGTAGAACGAAGTTTTTCATCCTACAAACAATTATTGTCAGATCGCAGACAATCATTTTTGGTGGAAAATTTGGAGAAACATTTATTAATTAATATTTTCTGTAATACATTAAGTAAGTAACAATCTCTTATTTCATTTGTTCTTCATTCATTTTTTTGTACCAGTTGTATGTATCTACTTATTTTTGTCAAATATATTAACTTTTGTGCCTGTATTTTACCTTACCCTTCAGCATATGTCTGCATATTTAGTAAGATTAAAGGTATTTAATTTACAAAATATATACATATATACGCGCTGGTGAGGCCGATCCCAAAGAGGTCAACGGTGGAAAACTACAGTCATCTTCGACCAGTCAGCATATTACCAGCATTCAGCAAACTGTTCGAAAGGGCTATTGACGGTCAACTTAGAGCATATGTTCAAGAGAACAGTTTGCTACCCGATCACCAGTCTGGGTTCCGTCCGGGCCACGGTTGCGCTTCTGCCTTATCACACATCACCGATGATATGATAGCGGCGACTGACCAGGGAAAGATTAGTGTTCTTGTGCTGCTGGATTATAGCCGTGCTTTTGATACCCTGAGCCACCGTGTACTTCTTTCCAAACTGCGATCAGTGGGATTGGGACAATCTGCGACTGCCTTGATTGGTTCGTTTTTGAGTGGTAGATGGCAGCAGGTGCGGATATCGGGTTCCACCTCCGGAGCATTACCGGTGGAGCAGGGAGTCCCACAGGGAGCGATAATAAGTCCACTTTTGTACTGCATGTACACCGCAGGACTTCCAAGTGTACTGAAATATATGACTTATCATCTATATGCTGACGACACCCAGCTGTACATGTCATTTTATCCCAATGAGATCGTTCAGGCACAAGAGAGAATTAACGAGGACCTTAGGAGTGTGACTGAATTTTCTGGTCGCCGTCATCTAAGGATAAATTCGACCAAGTCGCATTGCATACTCTTCGGTGCTCGAAAGGCTAGAGATTTTGCTCGAACACAATTGATCCTGTACAGCGGAGTGGATCAGGTGCCCTATTCGGACTGTGTAAGAAATCTTGGACTTTACACGGATTCAGATCTTCGATTCCAGGACAACACCACACATCTGCTGCGACGAGCATTTATTGCTCTGAAGACGGTATACATGCACCGCCAGTTACTTGACGTACCAACAAGGAAATTATTGTGCGAAACTTTAGTGCTGTCTAACTTTAACTTCAGTGACGTGGTGTACCATTTTTGTTTGCGGGCTTCCGAGGAAAAGCGTATTCAGCGCATGCAGAATTCGTGTTATCGTTTGATATACGACATACCGAGACGAGTGGGGGTGCGTGAGACTATAAGGATGCGGGGCGACTTGATCATGCGGGATAGGCGCTTGTTACACGCACTGGTGTTCTTCTATAGAGTTTTAACGACTGGTGCCCTTCATTACCTTCGGTGTAAGATCGTGTTTAGAACCGATATTCACGAAAGAGTCACTAGAGGCAGAAATATGCTCGCACTGCCTCGTCACAGACTGCAAATGTTTAAACGTTATTTTACCTATAACGCGGCGAAACAGCTAAACTTGGCATTAAGTATAGTGAATGATAGGCCAAGTCAATATAGGTTAAAGTCAGTGTTTCGTGATTATTTGCTGGTCAATACAGATTAATTAGTGCAGAATTAGTGCGGGTGTCTTGCAGCAATATTTATGATTGATTCTGGTGTGTCGCTACTGCCTTTTGTATTTCCTCATCCGATGGAAGGCGGCATGCAAAGGTATTTGTTCCCTGCCTAAAATACCAGGACAGTCGATTTTAGCCCGAGCCGGGATTCGATCCCGGGCCTCCAGCGTAGATCGCAGCCGCTCTATCCTATACGCCATCGACCCCCCACGAGACAACTTAATAAAGTTACAAAGCGAAAGTAGACATTGCTTATTTGACAGACATACTTAACAAGTTCAATGCAATAAATTTACTACTGCAACTGCAGTGCAATGTCCAAACCAATATAAATGAAATATAGGTCAAGGGAATTTAGTCAGTTTGTCAACAATAGAAATGCGATGAATTACTGAGTTACTGTCAGCATTTGGAGGCACTTCACGAAGACTTCCAACAACGGTTTGTGGATATTCTCCAAATAAAAATTCCGGATTGGGTTTTGGACACCCTTTACGAGTACAAATTCCGAATAATCTTTACAACTGCAGAAAATGAGTTAATTGAAATATCAAACAATGAATAATTATATTAAAATTTAAAAATAGGTACCAACACTTCTAGTTGCAAAAGCACAAAAACCCTCCTGAACTTTAACCCCGATTGTAGTCATTCGTCAAAACACATTATACAAAATAGCGTTTCCGTCATCATATTTAGTTGAACAAGGATTTAGCGCAGTCACAAATCTTTTGACGAAAAAACGAAACCGCCTACTTATAGCCGATAGAGGAGATCTAAGGATGTTGTCGACAAATCTAGCACCAAATGTCGACAAATTGGCGTCAACACACCAGACACATCCTTCTCACTAGGGATATTTTTAATTTTAAGGTAGCGTTTAAATAGAAAATGCGGTTATAATTTTCAATCGGCTATTACATATGCATGTTTAAGTTCGTGCATTCAAATATACGTTAGAGTGAACTTTGTACCTTTTTTAATAATAAAAAAATACCTACCTCAACTCTTTCAAGTGTAAGTGACGAATTCTGCGAATATCGGTGTTTTTTTAGTTGATCGCAAGTGGACTACGACATAGCCACCAATAATATTAAAATACGTCACCTAGACTCGAGAGAATTGTGCCAAATATTTTTTGTATTGTCGGCAATGGTTCCAAGTTCACTTTAACTTATAATTTGAATGGAAATACTTAGTAATACAATTTAAAATTTTGAGTTCACAGTGTTTTATTTCTTTCGTGGTGAACAAAAAAAGTTTGGGAACCGGACTGTTTTAAATTTAAGTTACCGCTCAGATATCAAATTTAAACGTGTTGCTCAGTTTTAATATTTTATCCTTTCTCGTTTTTTCCTTTCTCAGGCACATGACTATCATATAATATATAAAATTGTCTGCATAAAGATTAAATTATTAGGCACGATTTGACAGATGTTTTGATACTAATTGACAGTAGGTATTGTCAAAGCATCAGCATTTGACGCTACCTACTGTTAGTAGAATGAAAATATTTGTCAAATCCTGGCAAATCCTTTCATATCAATGCAGATGCGACCGCTCTCGATCAAATAGAATTTGCTTTTGTGTATGTGTGTACCCGATTTTTGTGGCGACTATTTCGGAGAAACTGCTTAAGGTATCGGGACGAAAATTCATACTTAGAAGTTCTATGCCTAAACTTAGAGCTGAAAGGCTTTTGGTTCAAAAGGGTCCAAACTAACTAGATGTTTCCTCAAAGCATTTTCAAGGATTTTGCAAATAATCAGCAATATCTGTAATTTCGTCGAAATAGTTAAATAATAAATTAAAGTAGAGGAAATTTTGTATAATTTATGTCTATGAATTTTTTGGCAAAATTAATAGTTTAGCTGTATATGAGCAAATTCTATTTGATCGAGATCGTGTCTGCATTAAAACTAGTTGACCAGGATTTGACAATTATCTTCATTACAGTAGGTAGTGCCAAACGCGGATTTTTTGACAATACATACTGTCAATATTATCAAAATATCTGTCAAATCCTGGCTAACTTGTTTTATTTTAATGCAGACACGATCGATCTCGATCAATAGAAGCTCATGCAGCTAAACTATTAATTTTATATACCGGGTGATTCAATTTCGAGCCTCATCGTGGGGATCTCGCTTATTAGCGGAGACAGAGCCTATGTTTAAATTTGGTTTCGTAAAAGTTTCGTATTTTTGTGCTAATCAATTATTTGAAAAGAAATGTAAGCTATCATTTTTTGTTTTGTAGATATCCACAAAAAAACTGAAATGTTAAGATATTGTTTTTAATTTCTTATTCAATTTTAAACAACAACATTCTAGGTACTTTTTAACAAGGAATGCAGTGTCATTTTTTAATTTGAAATAACATCAAAGATGGCGGCGTAACCATGGCGAACTTTTGTTTATCTTATGGGCGCCATATTGAATTTTGGCATTTTCCGATAGTCGTGTCTCATTTCCGCAATGTATAACATGTTACCATTCTTTTTTAAAATAATGGTGTAATAATCAAAAAACCTTCAGGTACCCGACTGGAGCTTGGTTACAGACCGCCGGAGTCGTTGCCAAGTAACGCCAACAAAATGCACTTGGATCAAGCGGCGCCCTCAGCGTTAGGTGTGCCATTTAACCTCCATGCATTTAACCAAATAAACCTTAATAATAATAATAATAATAATAATAAATGCCTTTATTAACCCCCAAAACACAGTTATAAAAAAAACAATACTTAAGAAAAACACATAATTTTAGGAGGCTAGTAGGTGCGGGTTAAGGATAAGTACTCCTTCTCTTCCACCCGGACCCTTCAACCAATAACACAATAAATATATAAAAAATAGTTAAATAACAAAAAAATAAAACGCCGTTTACCAATAACGAAAACCGTGATATAGTGAAGAGTTTAATTGAATTTTGACATTTTCCGATGGTCGTGTATTTTCTCATTTTCGAAATGTATAACATGTTGGCATTATTTTTTAAAACAATGGTTTAATAATAAAAAAACACGTTCTGCTTTTTTTTGTTGTTTGTCGTGCATTTCAAGTAACCAACTGCAGCTTGGTTACAGACCGCCGGCGCCGGACTAACCAAGAGTGCTTTGGATTACGAAAACAACATTCAGATTGTAAAAGAAGCAAGTTTATACAACATAAAGATTATTTTTTAAGTGAACGTTCAAATTGGCCGCTATTTTCTTAAAGGCATAATAGCGTGCTCGCTTTTCTACATGTTGTTATGCTCTTCTAACTGTTCTTCCCGGAATAACATTGACCGCATTTGTTATTCGATCCCGCAGATCGTCGATTTTTCTGCGAGTATCGTGATAAATTTCGTCGTTCACAGTTCCCCAAACAAAATAGTCCAGAGGACTTAAATCAGGGGATCCACCACTCTACCATTAGCAATCCAGCGATTTGAAAATTGTTGATTTAAATAATTTCGTACAATTGCAAGGTTTGAATTCTGTGGGGTTTGTACGGTTTCAATTTCTTTGTTCGTAATGGTCTGCCAACACGTGTTTGCGGCAATTCCAAATTAAGGGCTACTTCCCGCTTAGAAATCCGAGGATCATCATTTATCTAAAAACCAGTAGTTGAACCATTGCAAATATTGGTAATTTAACGTTTACCATTTCTAAAATACCTCTTTGATTAGTTTCAACATTTCGATGATGATTATAAGAATTGCAGGGTTTACTAAACGATCCATGGTCCGTTAAATTTCCGTCCAATGTTATAGGAATTTTGTACGATGCGACATTTCTACGAGAACGAGAACAATAATAAACCCTTATTATATCACGCTTTTCGTTATTTGTAAACGGCATTTTACATCCACAATCAACCACAATTAAGGTTTATTTGGTTAAATGGCAAACCTAACGCTGAGGTCGCCGCTTGATCCAAGTGCATTTTCTTGGCGTTATTTGGCAACGACTCCGGCGGTCTGTAACCAAGCTCCAGTTCGGTACCTTAAGTTTTTAGATTATTACACCATTATTTTAAAAAAGAATGGTAACATGCTATACATAGCGGAAATGAGAAAAACACATGACTATCGGAAAATGCCAAAATTCAACATGGCGCCCATAAGAAAAACAAAAGTTGGCCATAGTTACGCCGCCATCTTTAATGTTATTTCAAATTAAAAAATGACACTGCATTCCTTGTTAAAAAATAGCTGTAGAATGGTTTTGTTTCAAATGTCTAGCTACATTTGGTTTTGAATAAAATGTTAACATTTCAGTTTTTTGTGGATATCTTCAAAATGAAAAATGATAGCTTAAATTTCTTTTCAGATAGTTGATTAGCACAAAAATACAAAACTTTGCCATATTTAAACATAGGATCTATCTCCACTAATAAGCGAGATCCCCATGGTGAGGCTCGAAATTGAATCACCCGGTATTGTATGATAGTCACGTGCCTCATGATTTCAGATTTTTTTCTATTATAATAAATTTTTGTAATTGGATTGAATTTATCTTTTAATGTTCCATAACAACGGTAATTTTAATGGACTAGAGACACGAATAAGTTTAAATAAATGGTATATAATTATGACAATTAAAATGAAGAAAAACGAAAATAATTATTTATTAAGAAAAGTTCCAGCTCTCGGTTTATTTCAAATTCGCTATCTTGCTCGCAGCCTTTTCAAAGTTGCACATGCCTGTCATCATATTTTAGCATGAACCGCCCATCCTTAGAATATCCATAGTTTTGTTAGAATTATCGCACACTTGTGATTTGTATAGTTTAAAATTGACAGCACAACATTTGTATTATCAGTTTCGACTAATTATGCCTCCGAACCATTTGCGTCATGACCCAAGATGGTCGAGGGGGATATCATATACTATAAGTCAATATAAGTCAACGTCTGTAATTCAATAAATGGTACATCCAAAAGAATTTAAAAATGATTTATTTAAAAGTTATTCCAATACAAATTGGAGCCCTTACATTAAATTCACCCTGTACTTATGTACAATGACAACATATCAGTTCTATCCACGCTGTCACTGAATATTTACACAAGCTCCAGGTGATTGATTCAATGAGAGTGTGAGGTATCCCCAAACGCTAGGTGAGATTTACAACGGATCTTCTTCTCACGAATTTCACTGAGATTCTCCGGCATCTGAAACTCTTGGTTGGAAGATAGGGGGTGTGATTTTTATCGAAGTAGTCTAGTGACAATTTGTTTATAAAAATGTCAGAGGTGCTGTCCGACTTACACATATGACTGTTAAATTCTCATATTATCGTATTTTATTATGAAAACTCGCTACGCCACGCTATACTTGGTGTCAGTGTTGATTGGAGTTTTCGAGGTGCGCGGAAAGTCACTAATCTTCAATAAGTTTAGCAACAACGGGTGAGTGAAGCCTAAACTTTTCTGTGTTATGTTACTAATACGTTTTTTTTACGAAGGCCACATTTTGGTGCAAGGAAACCATCCTCAGAGATAGAGTACGACGACTTACAAGATAACGATAACGAATTCAGTTATAAGAGATCCGTTGATGATTTACTCCATCCGTATAAGAGGAGTATATTTGGCGGTATGAGAAAGCGAAGTCCCTACGGCCTTGTCTACAACCAAGGAAAACCCATAGGTATCTTGGAGGTGAGTGTGTTACTTTTGCTTATCAATTATAACATCCAACTTTCAATTAATCACTTGGTTTTATTCTAGCCAATCGGACAAGCCTTTGAATACGCGTCATATCCAACATCGAGGGAAGTGGGCTTCAGAAATGCGGGGTTCAAGTCCCAGTGGTATCCAACGAAACGGGAATCTGATTTTGATATAGGCGACCAAGAGAAAGACGACATTGAGTCGCAGACATCAGCACTCCATAACAGCAACTACGCTAACGTACTGGCCAAGTTCAAAGTGAACAACAAAGTTAAGCAACGGCCTTACCAGGACTTTATGTATGCGCAGCAGGTAAAGAGAGACGTTCCAAGTAACGCCGCGTCCACTACCGCCGATATATCATCATCGCCACCTTTGAACCCAAGCAGCGGCACCACTGCCCTCGAGGAGCCCGACTCTGGATCAGTAGGAAGCTCCAACGAAGCAGAAGCATTGACCAATAAAAAGAAAGAATCCAGGGAAGACATGAAGAAGAGAGGTGCGATAGACCTCGGAGATCTCGACGACCAAGTTGTCAAAATCGACTCCGGAAATAAGGCGACCAAAGCGAAGAGGAAGGTGGAGGAAAAGATCGATCAAATTGAGGAGAACCTAAAGAATGTTATGGACGATATGGGTCTGGTGGATAAAGAATCGGACGGAGTGGCACAGAAGGACGAAACGAAGGAAGACAACCCGGCCTCGGTAAAGAAGCGAGAAATTTACTTTGAAGACGAGGACTTGGAGAACGGCCTCAACAAGATTGGCCTGACCAAGGAATCGCACTACGATAGAAATAAGAAGGAAGACTGTCCGGGAAAAACAAAAGTCGTCAAGTCTCTGAAGAACGTAAAGAAATCCAAAGTCGAGAAGAGCATCCATAAGAAAGGCAAAAAGAAATCAAAGAAGGCTGATGCTGATGTAGAGCCAAAACGCATAGCCAAAAGCACAAAACGACAAAAATCAGACCTTAAGAACATGCATGTGGCAAATTACCAGGAGGAAGGCGAGGAATTCATTCGAAGGAAACGTCAAAACACTAAGGACGTGGAAAAGGACGACTCCGACATAATGAAAGGGCTGGAAGTGTCAGGGGATCTAACAGTTAGCGGAAATAAGTCTCCATTAGTAGCAGTAAGTAATGACGAAAATGAGAAAAAAAGCCAAGAAAAACGAGACAAAGAAGAGCTGGAATATGAAAAACGGCTGGAACGCAACATTGAGGCTAAGATAAATGCCATAAAAGAAGAAGTTAAAAGGGAAATTAGCCGATTACAAACGGAAGATGACATTGTCACAACACCGGGAAGCGACACTAGACGAAAACGTGAGGTATTTGGAAATCTAATGGATGAAGAGAGCAGCGATTTGGACCCAGGTATAAATATCGAAGGCAAACTCGAACCTCACATTCGTCGGCGAAGAAACACTGATACACTTGACGATAAGAGAGTCTCGAGCGAAAAAATCCATCAGCGGGCCAATACTGAGGATAGTGAACCGCGAGCAAGCAAAAACGATGACTCAATGTCCGCTTCAAAGAGCAACGACGACAATGGAGCAGCGAGCGGGAAACTGGAAGACGACAACTCAATAATCAGTAAAAGCGACGATAATGTGCCACTAATCGCCAAAATGGAAGAGGACAATGCCATCAGTAGGAACGAAGAGGAATCGTCGGCCAAATTGCGAATTGGAGAATCTAGCCTAACAACATCCAAAGAAGATGAACCTTCGACGATACAGAAGAGAAGCGATAAACCAAAAGACCAACCAAATTCAGAAGAATCAGAGTCTGAACTGCCAAAGGATAAACCGGTTGAGAAAAGAGCAGCTGAGTCTGAAGAAGATGGCAAGGAGGGCGGTGAAGATGAAGACGATAAAGAAATTGGGATGAACAAGAGACACGAAAAGAAGGAAAAGCTAGATAAAGCTGACAAGGAAGCAAAAGAAGAGAAGTCAATTGATAAACGGAGTGCCTCAGCCACTACAGACAAAATTGAAACTGATGTCAAAACAGAATTGGGAACAGAATTACCAGATCCTATAGTAAAAAGGGAAGGGGATTCGGTAGAATTGACGGATAAAGAGAAATCTGATATTGACTCTGTTATCGCCGACGCCAATAACATCGTGAAGCGAGAGCAATCCATTACGACTGAGCGATTCGTAATGAAAAATGAAAAACGAAGTGTAGACGGCAAGCCCAAAGACATTAGCACTGGCCAAACTCTGATAAATGACATAGACGGCGATTCGTTTAATAGGTTAGTTAAAAACGTAAAAGCCGCTGATGACCCAAGCAGCAGGGAGCAAAGGAACGCTGCCGCTGAAGAATCTAGCAGCAAACCAATAACGAAAAATATCGACGCAAAAGATGAAAAGCGTGCGGTTAAGAGCAACAACGATAAGGTGCACAAGAGAAGCACAGAATCCAAAGTCAACATTCAAGAACTCGATAAGCCTGCCGCTTCGAAATCAATTATCCTCAACGACGACGTATCATTAACCGCTGACACTAAAGATCCAGCAATTGAACAAAGGAGCGCCAAAGAAGTTGAGCAGAAAGATGCAGCAAGTATTGTCGAATTAAAAACTGAAAAGACGGATGTTAATATACTAGACGACATCAGTCAGCTAGATAAAGAAGACAATGCCGACGTCGAGGGCTTGAGACCTGCAAGGAAAACCGATGAGGATCAAGTAAACTTAGAAACCAAGAACCAAGATCATGACGAATTGGACCTCGTAAATCGCAGAAGAAGGTCGCTGTATAATGAAATGATGAACAAGAAGCGAATAAATAGGAAGAAGAGGGATGGCAGTTGGAACTATCAGAGAAATCAGGAGATTGGTTACCGCGCAGATGACGGTGAAATAGACGATGAAGACGACGAGATGCAAGATGACGGATTTGATGACCAGACGTCAAATATGGTAAACAAGAGGCATGTCGACTACGAACAGAATACGGACGAGGAAGGCCAGGACTATCCGACATACTTGGAAAGAAACAAGAGGAACGCGTTGAGGTTATACGACGACGAAACGGAACCAGACGAATCGTTCGATAATTTTTTGTTCTATCCGAACAGATATTCCCGCCATAAAAGACACAATTACGACGAAATGGTGCATGGAGGCGTTGGCGGGAATGCTGTTCGACGATTATCTGCCGCTAGAGGGCCTCCCTTCGAGCAACGTCTTCGAAGGAAACGTTTGGAAAAGCCTAATAGGTTAAGGAATCAGAAAAGCGATTTTGCCAGCCTTTCAGAATCTGATATCTTCGGCGGTCTACCGCAGAGCTACGAGGGCGAGCTGTCGCGGTTTAAACGGGTTAAAAGAGGTAACGACAATGCCGACCCGAACGAGTGAACCCCGTAGAGTATCGTATGAACAGACGTAGGCCAATTTTTCTGTACATTTATTATATATTTTATTGCAGTATACCCTTAATATAAATATTTTATTTTTTTACATAATAATCTACTGCTTTTTGTTAGCCATGTGTATAGCAATAATAAATCTATTTTCTTTTTCCGAGTTTGTTTTAAAAAGTCCAAGATTCACTTTAAGCCCGCGGGCTATAGGGCTGTCTCCCATAATGCGACCCGAACCTCGAAGAACAGTACTATATGTATCCATCCTCAAGTAAGTGCCCAGTATAATCTCTCTGCGAATGTAATTCTGGAAGGAAATTGCTTTTTTTTCAATATCCATTTTTTACACCAAACATTCCGTATCCGATTATTCTGTTATCTTGTTTAATTTTTCTTAATTTAATTATTTACAACTTGACAACAATATTAAAATTTAAATAATAGAATAAAAAAATATTTGTTCTTGTGATACAACTCGTCCTTTCTTTACTTGTTTATTTTTTGTCGGTCTATTTCCGCAACTTAGGCCAATCACCGAAGCTGAGGGCAGGATACACACATAATGACAGCACACGGGCCACCGACTTTACTTAATAATTCCTCATCGGACGGAAGGTGGCATCCAAAGGTATTTGTTCCCTGCCTAAAATACCAAAATACCGCATAAATTAACGCAGTTGTGCATAGAAAGGGGGGGGGGGGTTGATAATCTATTTTTTTTGTTTATATATATTTTAACATTATTTACGTTAAATATAAGGTAAAATCAATTTAGTCCAAATAAAACCAATCAGCAAAATTAATGCTGACTAAACCTATCCCCATTCTCAACTTTATTTTATTTATTAGCAAAAAGTTGAGTGACCGCCCACGAGAAAACCAGCCTAATGTGACAAAAACTAGTTTTTGATAACGATGCGTTCAAATAAGCAAAATTTTGTCATGATGCTCAAAACTGCCAAAACTGAGAGGATTTTTTGACACTACGCTTGTTTGCTTGTGGACGGTTACATATGGTAGGCACCGTAGAATGGGGTTACTTAACTAAATGGATACTTGAAACAAACTTTTTAAGACTAATAATTTCAATTAATTATAGTAATTGGATTGATTGATCTGTTTAACCATCCGACTACTTTTGGCATGTAATAACTTGAAATGGTAATTTTAGCGTTGTCACTCCTATTCTTGACAGTTTTTAATTAATTTAAAAAATTTGCGTAAAGTACACAATTGCGAATACGAATTACACCAGGTCAAATTTGCCAAATTGACAGTGCTAATGCGTAGTAATTAATGTCGAACTGGCATTAACTGACATTTGTGGATTTATGTTGAAGTTATTAGGACACACTAGCACTATACTACTACTCTATTATCAGCCAAAGTCGGCATTGACTTGATCTAACCGCCGACAAATTTCAATTTTTTTGCACTGGTATCACAAAGCGATGCCAATAGTATTTAACAGAATGCTTTTAACCAGTGGCGTAGCTACGCATTTAGCGCCCTGGAGCAAGAAAAATCTGTGACCCCTCTTTTATTTCGGAAGAGGTCTGGCATTTATTGAACATTTAATTTAATGTATCTCACTTTCAATTACAATTTTTCAATTCCAGAAACGAAAAACGGAGTTAGGTATACAAAATCCTTGAGAAACTTATAGCGTTTTTTTTATACTCGGGCGCACTAGTTCGAGCGCACTGGAGCAATTTTTCCAAAGTGTAGGGCAACCGAGTGCAGTCCCAACAGAACACGGATAGGAGCCATATTGCACTCGCTCATGGAGAAAAATTTGCACTAAGTGCAGATTCTGCTGGACCGGGTTTCCAACAGAACACGAAATTGTGCACTGGTGCACCTAAGTTTTATCAAAAGATAACGGCAAACGCTATCAGTGTGGGGTTGTGTGACAACAGCTGGATGTTTTCGATTTCTAGCAATAATAACCCCAAAATTCTTTAAATGACAAAAGTGTTTTATATAAATACCGGCATTATATTTTATGGAATTTTCTAAAACCATTTACACATCTCAACCCTTTATTTTTAGTTGAAGTATGTTCAATAAAAAGGATGATCCAGGCAACCGGTGATATCCCCACTCCATTCGAAACTTCTCGCATTCGCTTCAAAAAGATGACGAGAATTGGGTCCCTGGGCAAACTATAGCATTGTGTCATTGTTTGGTCGCCGAATAGCCTGGGACCCAATTCTCGTCATCTTTTTGAAGCGAAAGCGTGACTTTTCGAACGGAGTAGAGATATCACCGGTTGCCCTCTGGTGCGTATCTTATCTAGGTTGTTGCCATCGAGATAGTATAGAAAGGAGACGCTATGACGACGTTTTTCATATACTCAAAACGGCGTCAGTACCGGTTGCCCTCTGGTTCGTATCTAGGTTGTTGCTAAGAACAATAACGCACGCGCCATGCCAATAGTTTTCAATCAAACGTATGGGAACGTATGGGTGTGGCGCATGTGTTATTGTTCTTAGCAACAACCAAACTTGCTCATAGATACGGGCAACCGGTGATATCCCTACTCCATTCGAAAAGTCACGCATTCGCTTCAAAAGATGACGAGAATCGGGTCCCTGGTCGCCTTATGCGAACGCTGCCATATAAACTAATTACCTACAATTTGCCACAATTAGGGTAAGGTTGTTTAAGTCGTTCCAGTGCCTAAGTCGTACCTTTTCAATTTTGAATGTAATACGGCAACAACCGCGAATGTAACGAATGAATTTATTTACGTACTATCGTCTGCTGTCAACCAGCCTGATCATGAATTCTCTCATCAAGTAAGTTCATTTTGATCTCTTTTTGTAATTTTCTGCATTGTTTGGTAGTTAATCTTGCAAGTAAATTATTGATAAAATCTCGTTCTTTATTAAATATTAATTATTTAGTATTTACATCATCGTTTGCTCGAAACGAAATCATATTGAAGTTATTCAGAGTTAGGTTATGATTTTTTAAAATGTTACTTGCACTGCGTCTTAATTCGTACCCAGGTCCCAGAGATTAGTAAATAAAGATAGGAAGCGATGCTACCACGTCGATATTAGCGCCATCTATCAGATGTTAACTAACCGCTCTATGACGTGCTGAAATGTCATGTCTTGTCATGCAAGTGTTCAAAACCATGTTCAAAACGCACATTTTGAAACGTCATTTGACTAACTTGCATTTAGTGGTAACGCCGGAGTTTCATTCTTTACCAAAAGTTACATGAGTCGTGGCAACTGGCACTTGCATTTATAATTCAAGTTACAAAAATAAATTCGATAATAGGGATGTGGCATTCTTTGCAATAATCAAATACCAAATAACCAAAGGATCGTTCGCTGTAAGTAAAAATCAATCATTGAAATTAGTCATCTGCATAGATTTTGGGTTTGCAGAGGAAATATTGGCCGAATTTACCTTTTGCAAGATGACACCTTTACTTTCTGCAGATAATATGGATGCTGCTACGAACAGCAGAGAAGAGCATCAGGTCTGCAGCAGTAATAAAGCTAAGCTTTCTATTGTTGGCGTTAGAGCTTAGTGTTGAATTAATTTAGTAACACTGTTCTTATTTGTTATTGATATTTAATATATAATAACTAATGTACAACTAAGTTTTGTATGTTGTGTAGTAGTTCAGCCAAATGGTGTTTTGGCCAGGAAAAAAATATAGAAGTTTTTTTCTTTCATTCTATATGTATTTTGGGGTGCTGAATCCGAATTTCAAATTTGCTACTTCCCACGGATATGGCTTCACAACGAAAATCGCAAAAAACCTCAAAATTTTCGACTCATCTTCAGTTTTTTGCAAAAAATCCTAAAACTATGCACTTTTCGACGTACCACTATAAACAAAAATAAAGTACATTTTTATAAAAGGCACCCTCAAGTGTATTTTTTGGTTCAATGGTTCGGCTGCTAGAGCGCGCGAAAAGGCCAAATTTTTCTACTTTATATAATGTGCGTGTCATTAAAACAAGCTTAGATTCTGATAAAACTACATTAAATTCACTACAAATTGAACATATTAATCACTTCTTTTGGCCAGACCGTGTAGCCGCGGGTTCGGGTTTATACTTTATGTCACATTTCGCAAAACATCTTAAGTACTGACTCTCTACTCATAGTTTGTAATAAATAAATACTGATAATTTAGCTCTCTACTCAATTATCACTATTTATTTATTACAAACTATATATTACCTCTTTGAGGTTTTTTGCGATTTTCGTTGTGAAGCCATATCCGCGGGAAGTAGCAAAGTTGAAATTCGGATTGAGCACCCCAAAATACATATAGAATGAAAGAGAAAAATTTCTATATTTTCTTCCTGGAACAGGCACACTCGGAAACGATTTGACTCGACTATAGGAAAGCGAAATAATAAAGCATATAAGAAATGCACACAAATTCAAATTTACCGCCACATCCCGTCGTTAATCGCCACCACGGTAAATCTAGGTCTACCGTGATCGCCACCGTGCCGCCACCTAACGTCTCAGATGTTAACCAGTTAAAATGTGGTCGAATTTCACCATAGGTGACATAAGTCACCTATGGTGAAACGTCCATAAGGACGTTTCCTACCTTTTTTTTTACTAATCTCTGGTCGTACCTAAATGAAATCCCTAAATCGTCTGGTACGATTTCTCTTCTCGTTTTTACCTATTTTAATCTCCCGTCTATTTTTTACTTTATCATACATAGTATGATAAATCATACATAGTATGATAAATCATACATAGTATGATAAATCATACATAGTATGTATAGTGTATAGTATAGTGTATAGTATGTACAAGTATGTATAGTGTATAGTATGATATAGTATTGTAATCATGCCGAGAAAAATGAGAAATTAGCGGAAATATGTCCTTTTGGATCCCTGAATATTTTTTACCAAGGTACAAAAAATGTGTGTGTGTGTGTCTGTGTTTTTTTTTTGTGGCAACGATTCCGCCGAAACCTAGGGCTGAAAAAAGTTTTGTTTAAAACGGTCCACTGGATTTTTACTCAAAGCATTTATCAAGGATTTTGCAAATGAGCCGCCATTTCCGCAATTTTGTCAAAATAGTTACATAATAAATTAAAGTAGAGGAAATTTTGTATAATTTAGGTCTATTACATTTTTTGGTAAAATTAATAGTGTTTAGCTTCATGAGCAAATTGTATTTGATTGAGATCGCTCGTACGGCATTAAAACTAGTTAGCCAGGATTTGACAGATATTTTCATTCTAATGACAGGTTGTACTGGTGTCATGGTTGTACTAACTAATTATATGACATATGTAAATATTGTAATAAATATATAGGCTTTAACTATTATTATTTGTTAATTGATGGTTAATTGTATCTTTAGGTACAACTTAAGCGTTAGGCGGTACGACTTAGGAGACTACCTACAAGTTTTTCAAAATTTTGTTTGTCTATGTTAAAGCATTTTGAGTTTCGATTTTCAATACATATAATCAATATCAATAATAATGTTCACACAAGTTTTGAATAACATATATACTTCTTGTTTATTTGATAAATCCTAGCATTTATACGGCTTGTTTCTTAAGGGGTACGACTTAGCAACCTTACCCTAATTGTGTAGTGGGATGACAACTTTTGAAAAACATGTTTTGAAACATCTTAAACACTCAGTGCCACCAACAGAAACACCTACCTTAAAATAAGACATAGTTTACCATTTTATTATTATTATTATTGAACAACTTCATATACCTGTGTGTTTGGATTTTCTCTTACTTTATGCTAATAAAACAAGTAAGCCAAGTAATATTAAACAAGTATATAAACAAGTAATATTAAATAACAGTTAAATATAAAAACAAATATCACATTCTGTGGAGAAACAGGTTACTACACATAAATTACCTATCCAGACACAAATACAGTTGAGGATAAAAGAAATTCGGACACCTAAATATTAATTTTGATATTCTATAACTCTACCTCATCAATCCTTATACATTTTTTTGAGGTCCCACAATATCTCCATTTTTGTGGAAGATACACAATTTCAACAAAAACTTGTGTCCATACTGCTGGATCTTATTCAAGATTGAATGTTAAAACTTTAATGCCATGCCGACCATGTGCTGTCATTTCAACAAGCGTGAATATCAAATCCTCTACAAAAATTCAGATATTGGGGTAAATCAAAAAACCAAATAGAAGAAGGTACAGAATAGAAGAGCATACTTGATACTTGATATTCCAAACATGGCCGGTAAAAAAATCTAGTAAAAAATCTGCTTTATACAAAAGCCGACACCATATCGATGGCCTAGCTACAGTGCCACATATCAGCTATGCCTTAATCATATTAACCCATTACCGCCTGGCGTTGCCGTATGGTAACACTTAATGCATTGTTTTTACGGCGACGCCCGGCGGTAATGGGTTAATACGTGGTATTACAGCTAGGCCATTAATTTGGTTTTCTGCAATTTTGTTCCTATAATTTCCAGAAATTAAACATCCCCTTAATACAAAACCTTGATAACATTTTATTATATATTTGCCATTTACTGATCCAAACTCTATTTAAACTAAATTAAATTATATTTTGCTTTTGTAAAATTATAACTTAATTCTAATTACGAGTTGTAGTATTAAGGGAATGCAATTAATTTAAGTCAAATTTCTTTTTATAGTATAATGTAAACTAATATGAAAAAAAAATAATAAAAATAAAACATCCACTACGTTTAAATAAAACTAAAGCAGGTGAGACAAATTCTAACAATTTGTCTCGGTTAAACTTCTACTTCCTCCAACATTTTAGTTAGTAATCCTAATATCGATTTCCAGTCTTCATTAATATGAGAATTGTGTTCTCCACCTTTTGTTAACTGGAAAATGTAATACTGCCATCCTGCTCTCAATGCTTCTTTACACTTAAGTATAGATTGTGCTTGCCTAAAAGAAAAATTACAGAACAACAAGAAAAGCAAACAAACCAAATTGTAACTTACCTCCTATCACAGATATAATTAATCTTTGTTCTATCTAAGCTTAGCAGCACTTGATCAGAGGAAACAATATCTTTGGAAAATTCATTTTGCGAAATCTGAAAAAAAGTAAAATTATTATAAAAGTTAAAGTACTTCTTGGTAGTTACCTCTTTGATGATAATATCGTTATTCTTAAACAACAAGACGGCAAGTATCGAAACTAAACTTGTCTCCCTGATCATTGTAGTGCGACGTACATTGGACACAGTTTCGTTAATGTAAATTAAATAGTTGCTGGGATATTGGGCACGTCTTGAATTTACACTTTCCGATCCTATACTTGCTAAGTGATTATTTCTGCAACATATGAACAGGTAATAAAACAGAGATTTTTTTATTGTAGCCATATTGCACAAATCTGTAAATTGATAATATCAATAAAAAGATGAGGCTGTTTAATGTTACGCGTTGGACAAATATAGCTATAGGAATTTGAGGATCGTAAGTTTTTGCCAACTACAAAACTATAAAAATAGAAATTTTATAAGTAAATTTAATATGGATGAATATATAGGAAATATTATTAAAGTGGGACCTAGAGTACAAAGAGCTTGTTGATTGCTTACTACCCTTATGTATCATATGTAATTTTGGCTTGGGGACACTCACCGATACTCCAACGATTGTTTGCGTTGCGGCGACGGGCAGTACGAGTGCTATACGGTTTACAATATAGAGAAAATTGCACCCCATATTTTAGAAAGAACGATATTATGACTTAGCCATCAATTTACACATTAGAAAGCATTATGTACGTTCATAGAAATAGAAGTACAGTGCACGCCGCTTATTGTAATCACGGTTATTCACGGTTATCAAACGGTTATTGTTATCACTTTTACCAAAAATGGGCCAGCCATATATTACCACATAGCAAAAACACCGCTTTTTGGAATCATCACATCGGATTATGTTATCACTTTTTCTTACGTCGGTTCTTCCGTTGAGCAATGAATAAGCAAAATAATAATAATAAAAATATAAAAATTTGTGAATCGAGCGGTCATTCGTTTTGGCTTGTCAGCATATCTGCCGCAACTATTATATATTTATACTATATAGTATAACAAGTGTACATATATATACTCATTGATACTAGGCCACAGTAAGTAAATCGTTCGGGAATCGTTCTAGGGTTATAGAATCAACTGCTGTTAATTTTTGTGATCTTATTTTGAACAATTGATTCATATGTTTTTTTGTTGCTTATATGTTAATCTACACTTATGTCCAAACGATCGGCCCACCTAAAATGTGTGTCAATCTAAACTTAAATATCTATTGAATCAATTGTCCAGTTTTATGATGTTTTCCATTAATTGAAGGATATTTCCTCAACATTA
Source organism: Melinopterus prodromus (assembly GCA_964023965.1). NCBI lineage: Eukaryota > Metazoa > Arthropoda > Insecta > Coleoptera > Scarabaeidae > Melinopterus > Melinopterus prodromus. Next base: position 56,839,479 of record OZ030391.1, on the reverse strand, counting down.
GCGCTGGGGTAGTATTTTTTATTGAATCTTCAGTTTTATGCATATACATAAGACAAGCAAGGACATGACGTGAACGGACTAGAAACGTTCCGAGTGTACTGGGCCCTGTGAAAATAAAAAGAATGATGGGTTACTAAGTAATTATTTTAAGTTATTATTGTTTGTTGACAACGAAAGGAGATATTTTAAACCGTGAATACTGCACAAATTCTTGCCATATGGTAACAAGGTTTAAATCAGTGTCAAGTTGCTTAACAATTAAATGTGTAAAATCGAACTTGCTTTTAACGATAAGGCAAACAAGAGATACAGAGGAGGAGGTCTGACTGTTCAGAGGTACATTGACTCTCAGACTATACCATACCATATTGGTAAAAACTTCCAGTTTTTGCATGATAATGCTAGGCCACATACTGCTGGAATCATTCACAGGTACCTCGCATATGTTGGTATCCCAGTTATGGACTGCCCAGCGTGCAGCCCCGACTTGAATCCCATTGAACCGCTATGGGACGAGCTTAAGCGGAGAGTTCGAACCAGAGTTAGTGCTGCTACAACCATCCCAGAATATTTTTGTTTTTCTTCCCGTTAGTGGCGTAACGCAAGAAAATCTCAATTTATTTTGTCCTTCCTTTTCATTTTCCCACAGCCCACTACTGCTCAGAATGTATAGTTCGTTCGGGTCATGTCATTACTGATGTTATTGTAACTTCTTTATCAAGAGAAAACGTGATTTGATTCATTTAATTAATTAATTAAAATCAAATTGTAAGAAAAGATTAGGCAATTGTCTGATTCCAGTTGATACATATGGTTTTATCAGGTACACGCCACAGAGCGCTGCAAACTTTGATAAAAAAAAAAAAAAACTTAATTTAATTCTTATACCTTGTGCACAAAACTAAAATTTCAATAACAAATACTACCCCAGTGCTGTTGTTGAGGAAATATCCTTCAATTAAGTGACAAAGTCATAAGACTTGGAGAATTGGTTCAATAGATATTTAACTTAAATATGACATACATTTTAGGTGGGCTGAGTTTTTTGTACACAAGTGTAGTGTCAATTTTCAAATGTTAATAATTAATAAATGTAATAATTTTCTAATGCTTTCTAATAATCAGTAAATTCAGAAATAAATGGTAACCCTTAATATTGAAGCAAAAATAAACCTCTGATACACTTTTGACAAAAACAAACAAACCTTTAAAAGTTTACCAAAAAATATCAAGCTAACCTAGTCAGTAATTGATTCTTCTGTTTTTTTCCTGTAGTCTTCACAAAGTGCTCCAAGAGTGTCCCCACACCTGACAATAGAACCGCCTTCACCAACTCATCATTATCCGAAAAATCATCAGAAATCGGAAGGACGTCATTCAGAAATTTATACAAATAGTCGAAATGGATCTGACGCAGTTCTGCAACAAAAACACAAAATCTATAATTTCCAAAACATTCAGAAGTTCCAAATCCCTTACTCCGCAACGTATGAAGCTTTCCCTCCACCAAATTATTTGCCATGCAGAACCTGCGAGCTCGCTCCTCATCTTCATTCTCGATATACTCCAACCATTTCTCAAATATCTTCATTAGAGACAAATGATCACTTGATCTGGAAAAATCCTGCTTCACCTTCCGAATTTTATCCTTCTCGTACAAACCACCCCCGAATAATTCCTTTTCCTCGGAAAATAGCGTGACTATATCAACAATTGGCGTAACGCATTTAAAAATTATCGAGTTCACCATCGATCTGGCAAGTTTGGGTTCCAGTTGGAAATTTGCAAGCGCTTTTCCGAGTGGCGTCAGTTTCTCTTTGTCGTCCAGTAGCTCTAGATCAGTTAGCTCGACGACTGCTTGGTGTACAGCCTCGTTACTTGGAGGACTGATCAGCTGGCCTAGGAACTCGATGGCATTCAAGTTATTGCTGTAAACTTTTCCGTCAAGGACAATTTTTGTTAGAGATGTTCGGAGAATTTCCGGGAGAGGGTATTCGGATAACTCTTCAAGTTTTTCTTTAGAGTAGAGGTGGTAGCTTTCACCGGGTTGGCAGCGTCCAGCACGACCTTTCCGCTGGTGCATGTTTGCTCGAGATATCCAGCAATTGTCGAGGGACATCACCCCTATAAAGTTATACAATGTTTATTAATGGTTAAGAAAGCTGTAAGAAATATTTGACTCAAGCTAATTTGTATACAAAATTTTCATTAGATACGAATATGAAGAATGTGTTCCTCTATAAACAATAATACAAGCATTTACAATCTGATACGGTAGTGTTTACCTTTAGTACTTTATATATATAATTTCATAATTTCAAGTTAATTTCAATTTTGAGCAATACATAATGCAATTTATTTAAAAACACGTTTTTGAGGGGTTCAACTGGGGTTTTAATGATGCTTCCTTTTCATAATAGTCAGCAAACATACAGTAGAGTCCCAAGTCTCGGTTAACCGAGGGTTCCGACAAAAGAATATCAGATGCCAGAGATAAGGTAAAATAAAGAGATGGTTTTATCAAACGGGGAAAGATGGCACAGAGTTGTGCGCAACTCCGTAGCGCATGGCGCATGGTGACAGAATTTTGTACTAATTTTGTTCCAGGTTAACGACAAGCAGCGCTAACCTAACCTATAATAACAGTCTATGCGCTAACGCCGCTAACCTATAATACAATATTTGTGATTGTGATCAATTAATCATACTTGCGCGATACTGTGTATATGCCAGTAGTCTTTCTTCAATAAAAACGAATACAGCAAAACGTGAGTTAAAGAGAAAATTTGTATAAATGATTTTGTAAACTTGTATTCTCTTCTAGACAAAACCCACTGAAGAAACTAAGAAAGGTATTCTGTACTGTGACCTGAGGGACAAACCTTACAGAGCTACGTATAATTTCTTTTATTAAAAACCAAACGGCAAATGGTGAGTAAAAAAAGAAAATTTTTATAAATCATTTTGTAAACTTATATTCTGTTCTAGACAAAAATCACTGAAAAATCGCTTCTCTACCGACATTTGATGGGTGCGGTGCTTGGGATACTGATGGCACGACTTCGTACCTTCTCGACTGAGAAGAATATTATTCTCATCAAAATGTAAATATTGTATATTGTAGGCTATTATGTAGATATTAGACTCGCTATTATTTATTATGTACATATGTTAGGTTAGCAAAATATTGTGCATGTGTGGTGTGGCTACAGGCTAATCAAAATGTCTAAACCAGGTATTTCTTCATATGGGTGTGCTGCAGTAAATTGCAACAATAAATACTATCATTCAATAAGAGATAAAAATTATAAAAACAACAAATTCTTTAGGTTTCCCGAAGCAGATAAGCTCCGACGGAGAAAATGGTTCGATATTTTAAATTTAAATTATACTGATCACCGGAGCTATCTATGTGATAAGCATTTTGATGATAAATCTTTCACCGATACACTAAAAACTAAGTTATCTAAATATGCCGTTCCTATTATAAATAATCCTTCAAGGATAAAAATTTTACAAAACATTCAGTTAGTGCCCCCTCACATGCCCATACCTAGTACTTCAAAAAACAAATATGTAGATATGACTCCTGATTTAGATACAACACCTGTACCGTGTACATCATTTTCAAAAAGCAAATGTCATGCAGATATCAATTTAGGTTTAGATGCAACAACGCCAAAAAAGAAAAGAAACACCATTCTCTCCGAAATAGGTGAATCCTGTGCCAAAAATTTAACACCAAGAAAAAAAAAATTATATTTTCTAAATAAAACTAAAAAAAATGTAATATGCAAGTTAAGAAATACACTAAAAAAGACAAAAAGCAAACTAAAACATGTTTATCAAATGTCACAGACACATATGTTTAACGATCTAGAAAATAATCTAGATCCTGCTGTATTTTCATTTTTTCAAAGCTGTTTTAGCAACATTAAAAAAAGAAAAAGATGTTGGAAAAAAATCGATAAAGTTTATGCGTTAGCTATGTATAAACGTGGCCCAAAGTGTTACAACTTTTTAAAAAGATTCATACCTCTACCATCAAAAAGTACCTTGCAAAAAGTGTTGAAAAATGTGCCCTTTGAAGCAGGCATAAATCCTCAAATTATGTCTAAACTTTCGAACAGAGTGAAGAAAATGAAACAAATAAACCGCTATTGCATCCTAATGTTTGATGAAATTTCACTATCAGAACAACTCACATTTGATAAAGGGAATGACGTTGTCGTCGGTTATGTAGATCTCGGTTCCTTAGGGCGAGAAAATAAGTTTGCGAATCACGCATTAATCTTTATGGTCCATGGGCTGCATAAAACATGGAAGCAACCAGTCGCTTATTTTTTTACAAGAGACACCGTAAAAACCGCAAGTCTAAAAGATCTCATTAAAGAAGTTATAAAAGCATTGGAGGAATCGGGTCTGCATATTTTGGCAACAGTTTGCGATCAGGGTGCAACAAATCGTGCTGCGATAGCACAATTAAGTTCCGAAAATAGTAATAGACCAGGTCCATATTTTGTGTTCAATGAACACAAGATATTTACGATCTTTGACCCACCACATCTTTTAAAATCTACTCGAAATGCCCTTTTAAAATATTCGATAAGGTATCATAGAACTAAAGTAGCGAAGATGGAGCACATTAAACAATGTTTCTATTGCGATAGAAGGCGGCGATTTCAGGGGTTAAGGAAAATTAGAGAATGCTACCTTACGTTACAAAACCAAAGTCGGCTTAAAATGAAGGTATGTGTGGCAGCAAGGACTCTAAGTCAGACAGTGGCTGCATGTATAGAGGAAATGGTTAGCAATCCGACTAACAACTTACCAGCTGATGCTATAAATACTGCCGAATTCATTCATGATGTAGACAATCTATTTGATTCTTTTAATGGTAAACAACCAAAGCCAGAGTTTGGTAAGCGATTTCGACGATGCTTATCCAATAAATCTCCTCATAGGGCACTATGGAATAATTTAAAACCAAAAATACAAAGTTGGGAGTTTATGTCTGAGACAAGGTGTAAAACCAAAATGCCCTTTAAATCAGGTTGGCTTACATCCATTGATGCGACTTGGCAATTGTGGGAGGTATGTCAAAAACTTGGATTCAAATTTTTAAGAACACGGTCGTTAAATCAAGATCCGCTAGAAAATTTGTTTGCATCGATTCGCAATCTTGGGGCCCAAAATACCAACCCAAATCCATATCAGCTAATGTCTTCATTAAAGACAACTGTACTTAATAATTTGGTAACCCCAAGATGCAACCGTAATTGCGAGGAGGACGAAGGTGGTATTTTAGACAATTTGCAGGATTTTTTAAACACTGACAATGACAGCTTTGTGTCTTTAGAGTCCTTAGAATTCAATGAAATTGACGAACAATTTAGTTTGCAAGAAATACCTGATTTAGACCAGGAATTTAATGAACACCAGACTAATACTGCTGCGTATGTGGCAGGTTTCCTTATTAGGAAAATTAAAGGAAAACTGGATTGTGACATATGTGTGTCAAACTTGATCACTGATAGCCTCGAGCCACAGCACACATATACAATGTTTAAGGAATACACGGACGACAAGAAAAGACTGACATATGTCACAAAAGAAGTCACATACATACTTATCAGACTGTATGACATCATATATTATATACTACCAAAATATGGTTTCCAAAAACATGTCACAAAAAAAATTAAAATCTATGTAAAAGAACACGTTCCTTTTGACTGGTTTACTTGTAGTGACCATTTAGATTCTGTGAAACATGATTTCTTAGATATTTCTATAAATTTATTAGTACGAAAATATTATGACGATTTGCATAGACTCCAAACAAAAAAAAAATATCAGAAAAAATAAAAATAAAATATATTTGTTTCATACTTTAATACTTTATAGTTTATATTAATTATTCTATCTTGTTCTCTTTGGGTTATTACTTTTATTATTATTTTTAATGTTAAATGTAACTTATTTTGTTTAAATATATTTTTCGTTCTAAAATCCCGCTTTTCAGTGTTCTGACACCATATATTTATTTCCTTTTCCCTTAAAATTATTGGTTAAAAAATAGGCTTTCAAATTCATTCGAAAGAGCCGCCGGTTTGCTGTCGGTAATATAGAAACCTGTTGTTAGTTAGTGTCCGTAGTCAACAGCGGCGCTAGCAACAACATGATGCCAGTTGCATACACGGAAACGATCACTCTCTTTATTATTCCTTTCTCTATGATCAGATGCATAAAGTGACAAATACTTCATACTATTTATTCTGCAATCTGCTTTATCCGACTTTGCGCTTCTTCTAAGATGTGGTTGGTCCACATTAACTCAAATAATCGGGAGTCTACTGTCATTTTTGGGCCAAGGTAAGATCACATATGCAAATGCAAACTGGTTTCCTTATGTTTCTAGCATTACAAATGTCAGTTATGCTCTCGAACCAAAGGGGATTGCCAATAATGTTTTGTAACGGAATCATTTAGTTGCATATGACTCTAGATGCTTGATATTTTTATCTAGTGTTTTGTAGGGCCTGCAGCAGTTTACTTACTTTCTTCTTAAATTGCGCACTCATTTTTGCTAATATAAAGTGATTATTTGCTGTTTTGCATTTGCAATTATATATTATAAAACGTTGAAATAAGCTTTGGCCAAACAAGCGGTAGTACAGGTTCATTATAAATGATTGTAGTCAAAGTAGGCCATGCCCATGTTAATAACTTTTTGCCGCTATACACAAACAACTGTGAAACTTGACATAGGTTATGCAACCAATTTAACTCAGTGAACTCTAATCTAACTGGAAGGGATGCGTGCTTTAAATTAGCTGGCAAGAACGGAGGCAGGTGCAAGCAAAAGAGACAGAGCGATGATGTGGGGTATGTGTCACTGTCTGACCACAGTAGATAGGTAGCAGAACGCAGTAGTGATTTTTTAATTGAAAGTAAATCTCAAGTAAATATGTAAAACCGCATACGGCCATGGTACCGTACGAGATAGAAAGAGAAACGCTAGGTCACATCACTGCGGGTTGCATACGAAATGCATTTGCCTCACTTATTCAACATGTAGCGTCCCTTTCACTTATACATATGTACAGTCAACTTCGGTTATAACGTCCCAGGTTGTAACGAACCACCGGTTATAACGAACTAATTTTTAAGTCCCGTTTTATTTCCCGTAAAAACAATGGTTAAAATCATTGGTTATAGCAAACCTGGATATAACGAAACTTCGGATGAAACAAACCAAATAACATCGCAATTTGTGATAAACCCTCGGGCTTTAGCGAACTTACGCTAACATTTGCGAATGAATGGCATGCATATACGGGTGCCAACACGCAATGTTATGAACCAGACTGCGATTTACGTAAACTCCCCGGATATAGCGAACTTACACTAATATTTGCGAACCATTGGCATGTATATAGGGTTGCCAACACGCAATGTTATGAACCAGACAGTTTTTTACGTAAACTCCCCTGATATAGCAAACATACGGATATATTTACGAACTATTGCGTGGCATGTGTATGTGGTTGCGAAATCGTGTTGTTTGATCCAGACTGTGTGGGTCGTAGTGTTAACGTGCGTTTACCGCAAAAGTTAATTCTAACAACAGACGTACGAAAAACGCGTTCACCATAGCAGAAAAGTGCGAAATATTGTACAAAAACAAAACGGAAAAACTAGAATGTAATACGTTGTGATCGAAATTTGTCTAAATAAACGACTTAGAAATAATGGAAGGAATTATTAATATCATGCGAAAATACAAATTCTTAGGTTAAGACTCTGAAAAATATGAAAAATTTACACATTTTTTTTTCGTTTTTGCCTATAGAGAACACTGGCTATAACGAACCAAATTTGCTGGTCCCTTAAGGTTCGTTATAACCGAAGTTGACTGTATTTACTCGGCGCGCTTGGCTATCAGTCTAGAAGTCGTGGGTTCGAACCCCACGCCCTGCTTTCAGAGTAAAGGTTTTTCTGTGGTTTTCCTTTACTCCACGGCGAATGCTGAAAGCCAAACAACTTAAGACGTGCCACACACGCGGGCCATAATAATGATACTTCGGGCCTGCCGATGCCTCCGTAGTGGCGAAAGCTGTTGGGGATGTTAAGGCGTGGATTATTATTATTATCACTGATTTAACTTTTACATATACCAGGAATATTTACATTGATATCATGACATAGTTCTACTGCAATCATTTATAATGACCTTTATAATTTCAAGTACATATAGCACAAAACACTGTACAACTGTTTTTACAAGAAACCGTAGTGATTAAAATTTAGAAAAGTATGTACAAAACTATGTCAAAATCAATTTTTTTCTTAGTTACCTACCTCTCTGACTATCAAATCGAGTCTCCTTGTGAATGCCGGTATCGATGACGTACACTACATCATCGATAGTGACCGATGTTTCCGCTATATTTGTTGCAAGAATTACCTTCCTGACACCCTGTGGCGAGCGTCCAAATATCAGCTTTTGATCATTTACGTTTAATCTGGAGTGCAAGCAGAATATTTGCATATCGGAGGTTTGCGGCAACTGCTTTGAGATGGAGTTAATATCCTCCCAGCCGGGCAGGAAACACAAGATGGCCCCCTCGGGCTTCTTCTTGTGAATGTGATGGATTGTTTTTAAGACATCGTCAATGATGACGTTTGGATTTGGACTTTGACACATCTTGAGCGTTGTGCTGAAATAACAAATGGAATTGACACCACTCATAGATCCAAATATGATTAATTTGATATAAAAAAAAACATTTGACAACCATACCTGTAATCAATGGTGTTGCAATTGTCAATAAAGTGCTGCTTGACGGGGTACGTGAATCCCGGAACATGACAGATTGGCGCATCGTCAAAGTACTTCTTGAAAATATCCGTGTCAATTGTAGCGCTCATGACAACCAATTTCAAATTCGTGTTCAATTTCAAAGCGTACCGTATCAGGTTCAGCAAGAGATCGGTATTGACGTCCCTTTCGTGCGCTTCGTCGATCACAATATGCGAACAGTCAGACAAAAAAGGATCGGATTGAATACGACGTAGCAAGATTCCATTCGTGCAATACAAAATCTTGCCTGTTTTCGAACTAAAGCAATTCTGAAGTCGTACTTGGTAGCCAATCGTATCACCCGCCTAGAAATTCACGTTAATTCTTGTTTTATTCTTGTACGATCTAGTTTTGCTAAAATGTTTGTTTTTGCTTACCGATTCGTCCCTTTCATATGCGACGCGTTCCGCAAGAGATATGGCTGCAATTCTACGTGGTTGCGTTACAACGATTCTGCAAGGTCCTCCGTTGGGACCGTCAGTTTTGCCCCAGCTCTCCAAGATGTATTGAGGTACTCGGGTACTCTTCCCGCAGCCTGGTTCTCCCTTTATTATGACCACTTGGTTCTTAGCAATAGTGTCAATTATATGCTCTCTGAAAATAAACAAATATTTTTAAAGGAATGTAATAATCTGAACCCACAGGTGAACTAAGTAACCTCCATTATAGATTTTAAAATGACTAATACCAAACAGTATCCATTGTTATCGTATAAAGTATGTATGCAAGTTATACGGTATTCTATACAAATGGAAAACCTTAAGAAAAGAAAGATTCCAGTACATGCTGCAGAAGAGTTTAATGTGAACAATACAACTTTTATGGCAAACTGCCTTTTTTAAATGTTTGTTTGTTTAATGTGTTTGAAAAAACATAAGAATGCATTGCAAATAGGGCACAAGATATTTACTTTGGTTGTAACAATTGCCATTCTAAATGGGAGACAGATTAAGATGATACTAATATTATAAGTCTGATAAAAACATTACTTTTGAAAAAAGGTTCCTTATGTTAAGACTGACTAGTCTTACTAGTCTGACTCATAGGTTCTCTTATGTTGAGACTGACTAAAGACTCGTTTTTTAGCAAATAAATAATTAATATTTAGCTGTGGTACATTACAGAATAAATAATTTGATAACTATATTGAAAATATAAGGATGTAAACGCAGAAAAACAGGTCAATATGTAGAAATAAAACAGAGAGAGGAACGTTCGTTTTATTTCTATATATTGAAAATGTTTCAATACACCTTATAAAGGACATTATTGGATGTTGGTCATATTTGCCCCGTGGATGGCCATTTTTACACCACCTGTGGGGTAAAAAGGAACAGACAGCAAAGTAACAAAGATTAAAAAAATTACAAATTTTGAGTCACACAGTATTGTGTTAAGTATTTCTTTTCACTACTCTCCACAGTCTGAGAATTGGCTACTCTAGCGGGACAAAATTGCTAACGCCTTTATTGACAAAGCTACACAAATAAAAATTTGAGGAGTTGTATTAGACTCAAAAATGCATTAATATTGATATTCTCAACGTCATTTGACTTCCGGATTTCCCTGAAAGTGATGTCATCTTTAAAATTTTAAATGGCACAATTTTTTTGCGATATGTTTAATCAGGATGATATACTGAACACAAAAACATAAGGATCATCTTTTTTTTACCAGGACAACAGAAAATAACGTCGAGTGTGAGAATTTGGCAATCCAGCAGAACATGATTTTAAGCATTATTGAAAGCGTAATGAATGTATATGTAGTTATAATATTGAAAGAAATTGATAAATCAGTAGATTAAATGAAATCAACGGCCTACTGCGATTATGATTTTTCTGATATAATTCGTCTTAAGTTACTGGTTTAATATCAAAGATTGGTAAATAATGTTCTATTAGTCTCAATAATATATAATATATACAAGCTTATCTCAAGTAAGGACAAGTTTGGAATGGGCTAAATTGGTTAACTTTTTTTAAAATATTTTTCGGTGGGGTATTTTAACTTCAGCACGGCTGAAGATAATTTTCTTATTAGTTTTATTGTTTATTTTTGAATGTGGTGTGTTTGGAAGCAATTGTTATTCGATGTTGTGATAATATAATGGGCATTATACTTTATCAGAATATAGAATTGAAACATCTATTACATGATATGTTAATATGATATACATTTACCCACGCGCGGGCCGGATATATTTACGGAGTTATTAGATCTTAGAATTTATTTAAACCATTCATGTTTCGGTTCCATTGAAATTGCCGTTGTTATCAAACATTAAAATATAAAAAATAATAAAATAATACACATGTTTGCGTAAATTATAAAAACATGAACAATCTGATAAACATATAAGTATTAATTTTATATATAAAAATATGTTGTATCACTGGGCAACTTAACTACCGGGCCGTATTTCCAACAAGAATTAAAAATTGTTCAGTAAACTATTGTAATACACGTAATATTACCTAAATTACCAGTAATGTTACATTGGTAATATTATCATTCAACATCACTTATCTTATGTAGTCAGGTACATGACTTTATCATACTATACAGCAGTGTCAAATGCTGGTGTTCTGACAATACTGTCAGAATCAAAATATCTGTCAAATCCTGTCTAGCTAGCTTTAATGCAGACCCGAGCGGTCTCGATCAAATAGAATTTGCTCATGCAGCTAAACTATAAATTTCATCAAAAAATATTATAGACATAAATTATACAAAATTTCCTCTACTTTATTTTATTACTTAACTATTTTGACGACATTACAGAAATAGCAACTCATTTGCAAAATACTTTTAAAATGCTTGGAGTAAACATCAAATCATAAGTCCACGCACGGGTTATTTAGTTTTTCTGAAAGCCAAGCCAGCAAGCTTTAATGTAGTTATGGTTTTAGACAGGCTAATTAAGGCTAAACAAACTATTGGTTAGCTTTATTAAAAATAGCGCTAAGCTTTTGCAACGGTTTTCCCTCTAACTTGATTATTATTTTGTACAATAATAAACAAATGAATTACTCTCTAAATATGTCAAACCATCCCAGGAGAAATGCTTAAAACAATCACAATAAGTAAACAAATATCAAACACTTAAAATAAAAGTTATCGTCAAACAAATTCGACCGAATAATATACACTGTGGGCCAAAAAAAACGGTACTAATGCTCAATTATTCATGTTTCCAAAGATTTTAAGTAAATTCAAGTAAGCATTTCTTTGAAAAACTAATTGCGTATGTTGTGAGGATTGAAAACAAACCATATTAGCAATTCAACTTCTTTTTAGAGTAAAAACAGCGAAAAACGACGGTTCAAAATTTCACCCGGTATACGAGAAAAATCACCCTGTACACTATGCCATAAAATCTTTACTGTCCCTTTTGACCAAAAGAAAACAATTGTCATTACCTATTAATTTTATTACACCTTTCACTTCACAGTAAATTGGCCCGATGTTATCAGAAATGTTGCATAGCCAAACATAAAGCAACATAACTTTGGATTGAAATGTTCTGTTATTGTAAATATGGTATGGTTTCAATCTTCACACTACAAGCAATTTGTTTTTAACAGAAATATTTGAATTGACTAAATATTATTGGAAATACGAGTGATTAAAAATTTGTACCATTTTTTTTTGGCCCACTGTATATAGTTCAATACACGTTCGGAGCAAATACATACATCCCCACTTTAAAGATTTTTTTTCTGCCATTAAAAGACCGGCATTGACTAATATCGTCCAGTTCACAGTTCAGGATGATGTTAAGAAGGAAAACAAATGGATTTCAAGTATTTTATTTGACTTTGATATTTTTAATTATGTCCCGCTAGGTTGGCAAATTCTCACACTGTGCTCTCTAGTAATTATTTGAAATTAAACGAGCGCCTTAATAAGATAAAAACTCAACGGTTATGGCATGTACCATTGGAACATTACAGGATTATCGGAAAATTGTATGTAGGATATTGTATATATGTTCATGAAGTCAGTTTTAAACAGTTTTTAGCATGTTTTTTAAATTAAAAATATCTTAATGAAAATAGGTTTGTTCGAGCAGCAGTACAATAAGTGCATAAAGCACTTATTCTTTCTCCTGCGCATGCCAAATGGCGGTTTTGCCCGGCAAAAGCCTGCATTGCGTATGCGTACAAGAATCCCCAATTGTTTTGACTGGTTTTGACGCCTGCTCGAACGAACCTAATATAAATATCTGAAATCCATAATCTGACATTTAACAAAAATAAGTGGGTAAATACATATACAAGAATTTTCCCCTTTTTTACATACTTGTAATCTGAAATAGGTAGCTTAACCTTCTCCTTCGTCGAATAAAACTCAGGACTTCGAAATTTCTGCCTGACAGTCCTCCGAGTGGGCCACAAACCTTCAATATCCTCGTTCAAATTATTCTTATCGATGTCCTCGGTCGATTGGGTCACATCTTCCAGAGATTCCGTTAAATACTTAATCATCCTATCCTCGTAAATACTATTAATTTTGTTCATATTCTCCATAACCGTACGATTAAGATCGAAAGCACCGTAGGCAACCTTAACGTCCACCGTCCGCTTTTCCACAACCGGCTTTCCATGAGCGTTGATTTTCTTCAAAGACACCAACCACTGTATCACGTCCGTACAAACTTTTGTGGCCGCATCCTTCTTATTTATGCTTGATTTCGAGAAAGTTTTTTCTTCCGGCCAGGTTACTTTATAGGTACAAGTCCATGGTTTACCCGTTTGTTTTTGTTCGTAATTGGCGACTAATGGAGATTCAAGATTTAATAGTTCGGTTAGCGCAACAAAATAATTGTGGACAACGGATTTTGGATGAATTGCTTTTAAGAGTTTTAATGTTTTATCGTCGGGTTTTTTATGGTGAATTGTGTCATCGGAAGGTAATAGTTGGCCCCGTAGTCGTAATTTTTCGGTTGTTGAAATTCCACGTTGCTGTGCGCAGGATACGTTCCGAGCTGATAAAAACGGTTTTGATATCGACTGTACTGTTTTCAGCTTTTGTTTCCTTTTCAACTGTTTGTTTTTTGGTCCGTATCGAATATTCTCTGTTTGTAAATAATTCTCCCAAGATTTCAATAAAGGCGTTTTCTTTTTCTTTTCTTTACTGATAACTTGTGAAGTGTTTACAGAAGATTCTAACAAGTTTGTTATATTTTGTAGACGATTCGTGTTTAGGTTATCAAACGGGTGCGAAATATTAAAGTTCTGTTGAACGCAACCAATAAAATTTGTAACACTATTTGAATTTTCTATATTACGTGTGTGACAAATATGCAGCTTCTCTAAGTCCGAAGTAATCTTATTCAAACCAATATCTACACCATTCCTTTTAGCAATCTTACGGGCAATTTCGCTTGTATTAAACCAATTTGTTTCTGCAATTGCAGAATTCATATTGCAAGCAATTGTCTCGTCCATTTGCCTGTAGCCACACGTTTGAGGGTTGAAACACAACACATTACGTTTTTTTAAATAATGCAGCACACCTAATGCGGAAGAGCGTAATGCTTCACTTTGACTCTTTCCTTCAACGCAAACTTTTAACGTCTCCGGCCATTTCAGTTGAAACGTGCACGTAAACGCGTTCCTGAATGGACGTATCTCCGGAATAACAATATACTTAGCACTGTTCTCTCTGGCAGCTAAATTAGAGTAAATCTTCAATACAGCTTTTGAAGGGTCGGGAAAAGCTTTTGCAAGGAATTCAATTTGCTCCGCATCCATATTTTGATAGTAGTTATCACTAAAGGATCCCTCGCTCTCAGGTTTGCAGGAATATCCATTTGTTTTGATAGCCAGCAGTCGCTGGCTGGCTAAGTTTGTTCTGGCAGCGTTCAAATTATACAATGTGTCGCTATTGTTATTAAGGCCGTAACGGCGTATTGAGATTTTAGATTTTTGTTTCGATTTTCGAACCATGGCTCCGTCGCTGAAAAATAACGTACCAAATCGGCGGTTTCTTGCTAGTGAAATGCATGAAATGCGCGGACAAACGACTGCCAATGAAATTAGCGGGACGTTTGAAATGCTTGTTTTCCATAGTCGAATCATATTGCTTTTTAATTATCAATTTAATTCCCTCTTTTTAATTTTTCTTGCCTGGTTTTTACTTAAATTTCGAACCCGGTAACCTAAAAAAATAGTAGGTTAGGTGGTAGCCCTGCCATGCTCGTTTATACAATCGTATATTTTATCTGAATTGCGCAATCAACGACTCGTTCCCACAGCTCGTTCCCCAACTGCTGGCTACAATCACCAAAACATCTTTGTGGTATATTCCATTTAGATTTTATTAAAACAAAAATGTTGGGTAAAATGCAATTAAATCAAGCATTAGGCGAATTTGAAAACGAATTGAATAATTAGTTATTTATTATAAGGAAAAAAAGTATTAGATTTTAGCTCGAGGTTGTGTTCCTCCCTCTGCTTCGCGTCGGGAGACAAAATCCCGAGAACATGTTTCCCGTGTATAATACACTATTTTTTTCTGTGTCCGGGACAAATGGCAATTTTAATTTGAAAAACGTAATACTACAATATATTAATGTCAATCGATGTGACACTTAAATTTTTAAACCGGTAAGCTGTTGTAGATAGAGAATAGAGAGTAGATAGAATACACATTGAAGGTACGCGGACCCACATGCTTATTTATAAGCATGCTAGTGAGCATGCTTAAAACGAGCACGCTTGTCTGCTGTTCACATTTGCTTGCAATAAGCATGCTAGTTTTAAGCATGCTCCCTAAATAAGCATGCTACAACTCTGTTCACACATGCTCTGAGCACGCCCCCTTCCACCGCACCACATGTAGCTTGCTCGAAAATCAAACGACTGGTGATTTTTGAGCATGCTCGAAATAAGCATGCTTGTTACTAGCAATGTGTGTACACACATGCTATTAAGTAGCAAGTGCTTGAAATAACCATGCTTTCGTGCTACAAATAAGCATGTGTGTCCGTACCTTTTTAGACATGCGTTGCTAAGGAAATAGCGGCCTTTAAACCCCCGGCCACACGATAGCGACTTGCTGCACGGTATAGTTTGTGCAAGTCTGGTATTCTATGGTGCAAGTAAGACGGTACACTGTCTTCCTCCATGGTACACTGAGATATATATAATATATTGTAGAAATGGTGCGACAATATTTTGTTGTTTTTGCGTGTGATATATGAACCTTCTAAGCAAGAACTCGTATATTTAGCGCAAAAAAATATATTGGGTTTGTTCCGTGCCTTGTTCAAGCAGCAGTAAAAACAATTGGGTGTTCTTCTACGCATGCGCAATGGAGGTTTTGGAAGGGCAAACCTTTTTTTAACGGCTAGGGCAGCTAGGGGAGGGAAGAACCCACCACCACCCCGCTGCACGGCATCGCCTGAAGGGCATACTTCCTGGCTCTTGCAGCGACATCTCCCAATATTTCTCCCATCGCCTTTCCGTTTTGTGGCCTGCTGGCTCTGGAAGGGCAAACCCCACAATGTCCATGCGCAAGAGAAAGAATAAGTGCTTTATGCATTTATTTTGCTGCTGCTCGAACAAACCTATTAAAAACACCTAAGCTCTTTCAACCTGGATATCCTGCAAAATCCAGGGCACCTGGCAACCATAGGTTGGTCCGTGTTGGGTTAGAATGGATTCTGTTGGTAGTAACAAGGAAACTTAAGTAGACTATGACCAAACGCATGTTAAACGTCAGTTTCAGTTGTCGTTTCGAGGTTACTAATGATCCAAAATAATTGACGTGAACCCAATTTGCCATAAATCTAAAGGACTAAAAAAACTTCAATTAAAAATAATAAAATATTTTTATTTGACTAAAGTAAGTTGTCCATATTCTCTATTACAGTACTCAGTTGTAGCGAAAAGAACTAAAAGCCTTCGTTCGATAGCTCTTAGATGTCCTTCCGTAACAAAATTTTTAATACTTGGCATTTGTTCGAGCTGTTGTTTAAGTACTCCCCCCAATAACTCCTGCAATCTTTGCAAAGTCTTTTTTCGTAACCTAAAACATTTTTTTTTATTTTTCCTAGTGTTTGCTTTATAAATACAAAATCGTACATGCAACATTGATACAACGGTGCAAGTATATCCACATGATCAATATTTGGATTCCCTAGTCCTTTTCCATTATCTAACCATAAGACCATTCCATCCAAAACTTCATAATGGTGCCTGTCACCATTCTGTATGAGGAAATCAAAGACTGAAACATCTATTAGATCCAGAATCCGTTGCTCAGGCAACGTTTTTCGTACAGCTCTAAAAAAAAGTAGCTTATATAAAATGTATCAATATTATAGCATTCTATACATTTACTTGCAATAATGTGGGTCGAGCTCCCAAGGGGCTGGTTTATTCTTTTTATATGTTCGTCTCCATGGATTTTTGTGTAATTTAAATTTTGCTTCTACATTTAAAATCAAAGCTCCTGTTAAAAACTGATTTTGATCACTACAAACAGGATCACTTTTAGTACAGTAATGACAGCGGCCAAATATGCAAGTTTTGTTGTTCTTGGTAAACGTAGTTTTTATAAAATCTGCAGTTGCTAATGGCAAAATTTCTTGTTTCAAATCAAAAGTTCTCTCGATGGATAATGGAACTAGCGGTCGGTTGAGAATTCCTGATAAATAAAATCCTAAAATCTCTGATCCATATCTGTCTTTTCCAGAGTAAACAACACCTTCGATAATTTCCTCTTTTTCATAACGCTTTGGTTTAAAAACAACTTTCTGGTTCCCCTAAAATTTAAAAGTTAATACTTTTAAATAAAATGTATGATCAAAATACCTCCAATGTAAATAAAAACTTCAATTGCGATCCTCTGCCGTCGAGATCGGCTTTGATAACTTTTGCAGTTTTCATTGCATGTAAGGCGGATCCCAACTTTGGGACCACGCTGTATATCTGCATTTTGGACACCCATGAGTTAACCTCTTTCCATAGATCGGCTATATTTTCGTATTTTTCGGTACGATTGAGGTAATTAATAAATTGATCACTTAATATATCACCTTTTGGGTATCGTTGTTTATATTTGGTCGGTAAATCTTTTATTAACTCTCGAATTTTGTGTTCCACTATTTCACTGTGTACCTTTGCAATTAGATGTTGTTGCGGTTCCGAGAGCAAATTCATAAAATAATATATAAGCCATATGAAACACGTGAAAAAGAGCAAAGAAAACGCCACTAATCTTCGCTTTTTGATCATTTTGGCTTACGTTTTTAGGTTAGGTGCTGTGAAATACTGTATGTACATATCTCTACGTCTACAGGTTGTAGCATATTATCGTGAATATGTCGAAGATGCGAAGATTTATTGGTAAGGTACATTTATAATTCGATCCCTAGATTTGTATTTCTATATATTTTTGCAGATATTGGTGCAAATTTAGCAGACCTAATGTATTCAGGGATGTACAATGGCAGTAAAAAGCATGACCCTGATTTAGGTTGCGTTTTGAAGAGGAGTTGGGACGCCGGTTTGCACAAAATTATTCTTACAGGAGGAAATGTAGAGGAGAGTAGAAAATGTTTAGAAATGTCTAACAGAGATGGTATAGAACATTGTCTTTGCATTTTTAATCTATCTAAGATTTTTTTATTGCTCTAGCAAGATTGTATGCAACTGCTGGGTGCCACCCTACAAGATGCACAGAATTTGAAGAAAAGGCTGAATCTCCTGAAGTATACTTGCAGCAATTGAAAGATATTATTCATGAAGGAAAAGATAAAATAGTAGCCATTGGTGAATGTGGTTTGGATTATGATAGGATACAATTTTGTGCAAAAGAGACACAAAAGAAGTAAGTACGGTAGGGCTATATGGAGTTCCGTTTATTCTTTCCAAATTTATGCATACAGTTCCATCAGTGATAGCCGATAGGTCACCTTAAATTGTTTTCAAAGATATTCAAATAAACAAAAAATTCTTCAGTAGGTATACCCAGTGTCGGATTTCTGCCTAGGCCTTATGTAATCTTTACATAAGCTCAAAAGCCTGGCTTGTCAAACATCATCATAAATAATAATAAAATAAAATTATATGTTCTGTACTAGCATTTAGTTTGCTAAATTTCCAAAATAGCTTCGAGATGGTGGGGGCCCAATGTCAAGTGCGTAGGGGCCCTGGGTCTCCAAGTCCGGGCCTGAGTATACCCAGAATGCAGCTTTTTTAATTTTATTCAATTGGTGCTTTTTCTGTCTAATGATATATTATATAAAATATTTCTTACCTTTTTAGATATTTTGAACTTCAATTAAAATTAAGTGAATTCTTCAAGCTGCCTCTCTTTTTACATTGTCGTAATGCCGCGGATGATCTTTACGAAATTCTTTCAAAACATAATTTCTCTGGAGTTGTCCATTCCTTTGATGGTACTATTGAAGAAGCACAAAAGTTTATGGACATGGGTTATTATATTGGTTTAAACGGGTGCTCCTTGAAAACAAAAGAAAATCTCGACACAGTTGCCAAGCTACCAATCGAGAAGATCTTAATTGAAACAGACTGTCCATGGTGTGAAATTAGGCCAAGCCATGCAGGATATCAATTTATCAAACAAGAAAATAAGTATACCAGCATTAAAAAAGAAAAATGGAATCCAGAGTTAATGGTAAAAAGTCGAAATGAACCAGCAAATATTAGGTAATAATCAAGTAGTATTTATTTAATTGTATTTTAATTAGACCGGTTTTAGGCAAGTATTGGATATAATATCAGCTGTGAAGAATGAAGACGCGGTTAACATATCAGAACAAATATACGATAATACGATAAACCTGTTTTTCAATAAATAAAAGTCATAAGGGTAATCAGAAGTTTTTTATTAACAAATATGCTTACAACTAATAAATGTTGATGGGAATGTACACAATAGAATTCCTGGCAATTAATAAATACATGTATAAGTCTTTATAAAGGAGAGGAAAACAAAAACAAAGTTAAAAATTACGTCCATTACCGGAAAAACAGAACACAGACAGGCGGGTGAAAAGATATTTAATCGAAACTTAACAGGAATGATCGTCAACAGTGTTCATAAATAAAAGAAAAAGAATCTATCGATTTTGTGCGCTACAGATCATTTAATCGTACTTTGAACTTTCTCATACAACCAAGAGTAATATTCACTGGCTTTTTGTTGAGTCGAGTTCAGAGCGTCTATCACGAGCCTTTGCATGTTTTCTGGCGCCAACTGACCCCTGAAATAAACAAAAAATTGTAAGTCGAGGCATATTGACAGAAATATGAAATACCACTTTACAAGAGTTTTCACATGAACTTATCTTCTCAGCTTGAGTTCACGGCTGGTTTTCTTTAAGCTTTGACTTTATTCTTTGATTCATTTATGATTACGCATTATTAAAAATAATTTTCTTTGGTAATCTAGAAGCTCGAGAGTCGGGTCTAAGATATTTTGGTAGTAAACTGTTCACCTGTTAACTATGATATAATTTGTTAAAAGTTTCCATATTTTAAACCTACTTTGTGCATCAAAATCACAGATTCTTGCCAATAATGTTAACATAAGAATCGTCATATCCGACGTTAACATCTCAACATCAGCACACATTTTAGATGTCTTTGTATCCACTTTGCATAGTGTAAATGTGAAAGGAACGCATTGACATTATATACCAGGAGTCATTTGGTGCCGCCATGGTGCTGCCGCATTTTTATCCTTCAAAAATCGTTTCTAGTTTGACAAGTATGTATTAAATGGCACGATCGAGATAGTATAGAAAGGAGACGCTTTAACGACGTTCTTCTAATAATGCAAAAGGTGTCAGTAGGTGTGGCTTATGGGACTATACAACGGTCGGTCTGCACAGGCCCGGACTAATTATAATTATTTTTCTGTAATATTGCAGATACTCTGGATTAAGTATATAACAAATAATGTAAAATAAATCTTATAAGTGTAACATAAATATGAATAAAATAAGTATTATATGCTGGCAGATTTATTTATGTTTGTTTTTCTGATATAACACATTCGAATATGTCTGTACCTATTTATAATACTTCTAATTAATATTATTCTGTGACTATCCAACACATCTTGATCGAACTATGGTATACTAAACTAGAAAATATATTTGATCCGATTTGGTGATGTTCTGTTTATACATATATTAGTAAAAGGCTTCGAACAAACCACTCTGGACTTTGTCAGCTTCCAGCCACATTGGTCTACAAACTGTATCAATTATTCCTGCTGGGCAGGAATCTTTGGAAACCTACATTTAATTGTTAAATAAACCAAAAAGTAAGTAAAATTTTATTGAATACGGGCATGTTCATTATCATTGGACTGACATCTAACGTCACTTACCAATGAAACGTAATTCCTGCTGATTTATAGCAGCCAGGACCCTTTCTGCTGCGACAGCTTCTTACATCACATACTGTCATGCTAATTACTTATAAAAAAATACTTATAGTGCACCAGAAACCACTTAAACCGACGGTATGATTTGACATAAAGTGGTCCCAATTTTAAGCTCGTATGACTCCTCTGTTATAATACCTCGATGAATAGGGTATTACGGTCATGTGGAAATTTAAGCAAAAGCGTGTATTAAGAGATTTTACAGTATATAACCCGAAATTCTGTTAAGTTAAAATTAAATTACATTCAGAATTGTTGAGAAAATGATAATTAAAATTTGAATTTTCCGATCACTGTCGTGATTGGCCTAGTGTAGAATTGGCAACGTAGCCAAGAAATTGATCAAAACCTAGGGAATTTTCTTGCAACTGTGTTTGCACCGCTGTTTGTTTGTATGTGTGTTGACAAACTTTGACGGCAGTATTTACAGCATTTACAGCGTTGATTATGGATGGTGTTGATATATTAAAAAGTCAATGATCACCTAACCTCAATGCACTAACGGTAAACAGAGTGACCTACGCAAGACCTACGCGACTGTTGACAGTTTGGCACCACAGCAACATAAAATAACTATGCGCGACGTTGTCAAGTTTCGCATTATAATCCCTCCTTGTGACGTCACAAGTAGGATTTTTATTTGAATTTCAAAACGCGTTTTCTCCTATATTAAAGCGTTGCTTGACATTTTACGTGTGAAAGGGTGATGCTAACCTTACCTACTTTGTAATACAACAGAATTTGAAAAGTGCCGTAATACCCTATTACAGTTGTAAAAAAAATCCGTGTGTGCGCACTGCACAAGGATACTTGAATATTAGAAGGATTACTCAATCGCGATCCTCAAATGTTTTCAGAAGTATGATGTCAAGAGTGTTTATGCACAAAAAGAAACCCTCATTATTTCCAGGCGGCTTTGCTGAGTCGGTCGACGTGGTCAGATCTTGTTTAACTTTCACACTTGACGAGTATAAACCTAAGGTACGTCAATCTGTCCATCGTTGCGCAATAATCCATATTATTTCAGTCATTAGGTACTTTCTTAGTGCAAAATGGTTGGGATTTTTTAAACTATATATGCCTTAGTAGTTTATTCAAACCGTAACAACACCGTCCTGATATTTAATCACATACATAAAATCAAATCACTCACAAAAAAAATCGCAAACAAAAACACACTCGGCTTTTGTGAGGTCATGTTTGGTATTTCGAGAAGACAAAGTTTCAAATTAGGTTATCATTGTGATCGGCCTCTTTGAAAATCCCAGCGTCTTTACTAGTCAGTGATGACAGTGCAAAGTGATCTAGTTACACCGACGCCGCCCCTGAGTTTCCTTTGCGTTTGCTCTGACAATTTTCCAATGAACGTGCGTGACATCATACCACTGGTAACATGGAATATAGGAGTTGATCAATACTTCAAATATTCTATATAGTATCATGGCTGACAGATCATACGAATATGAGTTGACAAAATAGATATCTGTATGTAAATTTGTATTAAGTGTCTCATAATTGTTTTAAAACTATTTATATGTATCTGGTACATATTTTAAATAATTGGAAATTTCGCTGTTGATTACAACATAAAAAATCACTATTATATTACAATAATATTTTGCCAACTACACATGTAGCAACAAAATTATTATGTGAAGTATCTATTACTGTCTTCTGATTGTTTTATTACTACTTATGTATATCTGGAACATATTTTAAACAATCGAAAATTTTGCTGGTGGTTACAAAATGAAAAATAACTTTAATATTATTAATAATAGTTTGCCAACTACACATGTTGCAACAAAATTATGAAAATTGTCAATTTACTGATAAGATTATGGATAAATGCAAGCCAATATTAAATAAAGATAAACCAGTATCACCATTCTCTAGAGTACTCATCCATTCCAGATTTTTCTATGCAATAATTATTGCCCACAACCAATTTAAATTAATTGAATGTCATAATAATTTTATCACAATTAATCAAATTTAACAAGTTGCTAACGCAAATTACTAAAATAAAAAAGATTCCACCAACACAACACACACACCAGTTCCACAAAAGAAAAATAATTCATGAACTCTGACCTGTCAAATGTCATACACTGTGGTATATCTGATAAAGCATAATACTTACACAAAAACCTCCGTTTTCAAATAATCAACACCATTATTAAAGTAAGACACAGACGTCAACCATACATGTTGGACAGTTTTGGACGATTGTTCCATCAGACCAGGCGCATACCTTTCTATCTAAAAATACAGAAAAAATCTATAATACTGACCCACAGCCAGGACCACAGATACTACATACCGATTCTAAAACGATTGGGTATTTCTCCAGAGCCAAATCTTTAAAACCATCGAAAACATTATAGACAAACAGGCTCATGTCTTTCGTCAGCTTTACGTACGGCTCGGAAACCTCAACCGCTTTACTGGAATAACCTGGGAATTTCTCATCAAATCTCTCCTGTACCCAGACAAAACCCTCCACGGCTCTATTACTGGCTTTATACACGTAGTCATTGACACCGGCTTCCTTCAAAGTCTTATAGGTGGCGGAGGCCTCCCAATTACCGCTACGTCTCACATCAAGGATAACAGCAGTACCAGTCGCAACCGCCACCAGGAACACCAGTGTCTTCATCGGAAATCCGCCATTCTTCTTTCTAGCCATCTTATTTTGAATTTTCTGCAAAAATTTCCAACTAAAGGACGTACATCTGTGTATAAATAGTGTATAATTATTTCGTGCTAAAAACTACGTGTATAAAGTATAGATATAGTAAAACGTCAAATGTTTGACACCAGCGCGATTGTCCGAAAGCGACAAAAGCCGCCCGATGCGAGCGCGGCCAACTTCTACTAACCTGCTGGAAAAACGGTACCCGTAAAAGTTTTGCGTGTACGCTTTGCGAAACCAATTCTTTTCGCCGGCACGACGGAAAGATGCACCTTCGCTTTCGAGAATGAGTTTATCTTGAGTTTATCGATCAATTGCCGGGTTCCAAGTGATTATTGGATGACGAGACAGCTAGCGGAAAAAACATGCACATGCGTATTCAAATTCCGCGCGTTCGCAGCGCCGTTTGAAATATCGTTGGAATTTGTTGGAATCGCACGCAGGCCATTTGCGGGTACGTTCGTAATTGGCATATTAAGACTGCTTACACACGTAGACGCTGTATGCGAAATTCTGCATCCGTGATACGGAATTCGGATGAGATGCGACGCAAATACTGCTGGATACTGTATGCGAGGCGGCCATATTTGATGACAGCTGTCTTGTGTCATTTGCGACTACAGTGCCGTGCGCGATAAATATAGCTGTGGGGTAATGCAAAATGTTTTGAAGGCTTGCAAAGAAGAAAAATAAAACAAAAGGAGAACCATGTGGTCATTCAATAGTAAAAGTACGATGAATGAATGTCAATGAAGTCATTTGATCAGCTGTATTGAGAGCAATTTGCGTAAGGAGGACACCGTAAACCACTACCACATTATTCACACGCGACGTGTTAACTCGTGTTTACACGTCAGAGCATAATCACGTGACGTGATAACTCGTAAATTACCGCCACCTTCTTCACACCTGACATGTTCACACGTCACGGTACAACAAAATTACGGCTACCATATTCACACCTGACGTCTTAACTCGTGTCAACACGAGATAACTCGTCAGGTTATCATGATCTGACGTGTAAACACGTCACGTGTCAGTGAGATCAGACGTGACAACACGAGTTAACACGTCACGAGTGAATAATGTGTCTGCAGCCTTGTGCAAAAAAGAATACCACCGAAAAAACTACAGTCGATGACGTTGAGGTCGAACATAAACCGCTCCATTGTAAGATCCTCGCATGGGGACACTTTTTACCAAACTGAAATACACCCACTGCCTACCCTTACCCCATCTCCACACGCCTATGCTATGATTGAAAACTTTGCGCGGCAGTATGCGCGTCTGAACGGCTCCATATACTGCAATGTAAAATTGGTATCCCGTCACGATATTCTCAGCAGGCGACTGAAAAGTTGACATTCGAAAATTCAGTATCGCGAAGCTGTATCCATTGCGCGTCGCCGTATGAAAGGTTCCATTTGACCACATGTATTAGCTGAATCTCAGACGCGCGCGTCTCGCATACAGCGTCTACGTGTGTAAGCAGTCTTAAACTGTTCATTTGCGATGTGGGGTCCGGAATAATATAGGAATTAAATGACTACCTAGCTCCATCTACATAAGTAGTTTTAAAGTTTTAACCCGCTGATTTAAAACGTACATGCATGAATTTTCGCGAATATCAACACCGTTATCCATCGCATAACCTCAAAACTTTCTAAAGAAAGCGAAATTCAATTATGTACTGAATTTGCTTTCATTACATGGTTTTTAAGTACTTCTTTTTCTCATTTTCTACGAGGCTTTCACTGTTGTTTTGTAAGATAATCATAGACATTTCGACAAATACAAATAAATCAAGTTTTGTCCGCTAAAAATTATTCCAATGTGTCGAGTAAGTAATATTTTCTTCAAGGAAATATTTAAAAAGGTTAAGTGGTTCATAATGTGTTCTAGCTATGTGCTACTAAGGTCATATAGAGGGGGTTATGCCCTGGACTATTCTAAGATTATTTTGTCCTTTGATGAATTGTGAAAAGGTGCTTTGTTTCGAAGATAGGGAGCGAGAAAATTATAAACAACCGAACCTGGTTGTCGTAATTCGAAAGACACGAAAGTCAAGTGAACCTTACGTAACATAACAATGTTTTACATATTTTACTCAATGTCTTAAAAACAAATTTTGTTTTTAGCTATGTTTGAATTATCAATCAATTCCTCTTATCAAAAACTATAACATTTTGTTAACAACAAATATTAATGATTAATATAAGATGAAACTAATTGAGTATACGCACAAATAAAACTATATCCATGGGTGGATAATATACTTATCAACATAAATATTGTTTCTACCATTGTTTGCTATTAATTTTTTAATTATATTTGTATTATACTGAACCATTAAGTATTAATACTAATTAGCTTATATATACCCGATGTAATGTAAACGTTGTTAATGTTAGTTCAAAAGTCAAAAATGCAAATCCAGAAGTTGGATTCCATCATTTTCCCTCCCCAAGAACATATGCATGTAAAATATTAAATTATCTATAATGATAATATGATGTTAATTGATTTGTTTATAAAACATAATCTATATTTACAATATATTTAGATAGTCCTGCATACACATCGCAACAGATAATTATTGTATGAATATTTGACTATTTTAAATTCTCTTGTATTTATATCTATATTATGTAATAAATTAAACATTCTTACTTACCTCTATAGCTGCAATGGCATCCAATAATCCATCGTCCTTACGTTTCTTCAAAAGAAGTTCATCATTGGTCACAGAATAAGTGTTTAAAAGATCACTAAACATTTTCCTGCTGAAATTCTTATGCAAACTTCTCCAATTTTCATCTAAAATCAGAAATTCAAAGCTTGGAAATTATTCTTAGATGCTTTTATTTTTAACATACCCATATAATTTAATAGGGTCCCACTTGCTACTAAATATTTCGTATAATTCTTACTCCAGGTACTGAAAATTGTTGCGTCCTTCTGCAGACACGTCATTATAACGTTGCACATCTCCTTCCGATAACCCTTATGATCAACGACAGTCAACTTCTTTAGGAAAAACTCGACAAAACTATGATACTTATCGTTATTTCCCGTGAAAAGTAAAAGTTTCAATTTCGGAGTTGTCTCCTGCAGCGCTTGGGTCAGATCATTAGGAAAGTTTTTCTTATTCGAATAGAGCAGTTCTAATATGAATTGGTATTGTTCTTTCGTAAGAGGTACGTCGTTGAAACGATTAATTAGATTAATCAGGTAGGATACTACATATCTAGAGTAATTTTTCATTTCGATTAAGGGATACATAAATTCTTCAAAAACTAAAACAAAAAGATAATGCCAATTTTAGGTCAGAGTAACTTTGAAATTAAACCAAAAATCTCAACATGGAAATTATCAAATTACATGAAATTTGCCAATGAATGTACTCCTAAAAAGTATTGTCATCAAAAATACCTTTCAGTCCAACGTGGAAGTCCTTAATGCCGCCTTGTCCGAGAGCCCACAGAATGGACGATCCGACGTTTGGGCGGTTTTGGTACGAAGTCAACAGGCCGGAATATTTCGCTATGTTTGCGACAACAATTTTTGGATCGCTACGCGCTAGAAGCTGTACAAACAGTTTATGACCTAAACAAGGAAGACCCTTGCTCATATCTGTGGCCATCGTGGAAAGGCATATGTCGAAAAATATTTGCGAGTTCTCTTTGCCCGCCTCCTTCGCCGCAGTCGCCATTATGGTACGTAGTTGGCTAGAGAGCTGTATGGAAAAAAATTTAAAAAGTTGAATTTTAAGTTCATTGATGCAGACTCATTTAAGTACTTAAGCTAACAAAAATATAGTTTTTTGAAACAATCTCAAAAATTTTGTTCCGCAAAAATTCATAAGACTAATTACAATTTTTTTGTGTACTTTGTGTATTTATTTCTCATGAATTAGTTTGAAGATTACTGTTGATTAGCTAAATAGAAAAACTTGCTTCGTCAATTATTTTTTAATTTTGAAGCATCAACGCTAATAAATTTCTGTCAGTAAGACATTGTTAAATGTCAATAATATAACCTCATTGAGCTATGATTGAGCTAACAGAAAAAGAAAATGTACAACATGCAACTTTTGTGGGCAAATTATCCTTAAAAAAAAGAATGTTCTTCCCAATCAAAACATTTAATCACTGTATTTGAAGTAAAAGAAGTGTGGGAATTTTCTACAAGTTTATGCATCAAATCTTTTGTTTTTCTAGAAACACAATCTTCCAAATTGCCGTACGCTCAAATGTTTGAATCATTCAGTGTTTCAAGTTAATTTATTTTTCCTCAGCAAAAATACTTCTTATTGGAAGTTGAAAATCTATTAAATGAAACTTTGAAATAATTATATTTTTGTAGAATGACTTGAAAACAGAAAAAGGTCAGGAAAGTTAACTAAAAAATTCAAACAGCTGCCAGTTGACAATTTTCAACTTTTTGAAAGAAATGTTGGTTCAAGCTTTAACAAATTACATTCAGTTTAACGTTTTAGAATTTTTGATTTCTAATGATTTTTACAGGTGCTACAGCGTATACCGCTGAGACAAGCATGCAGGACCAGATACTGTCAATGATAGCATTCACCTTTTGCATACAATTTTGTGCGAAAGAAATTTATATTGTATTCTTACAATTTGTTGAACAGGCTATCCCAAAGTTATTTCTAGGTCTCTACATGAACAAGTTTGAAGTTCTGAGGTTTGAAAGGCAATTTAATTTTTATATAAATGTCACTTGTAAACATTCATATCTTTTGAATATTATAATTAGCGTTTACATTTTTGAATGGGTGATACACTTTTCAATTCTTTGAATTTGTAAGTTTTTTATTGAAGCCACATTATAATTGCAACTTACCGCACTAAATGGGTAGGATTCAGCCTTATTTTTGAAGATTGGATCAACCTCGACAGGCATTTTTTGGTTCAAAAACTGCGCCAACTCTTTGAGCCAAACCAATGGCAGATTAATAAACTGAGCCTTGGTATTCTCATAAACACTTTTAAAGTCTTCTATAGAAATCTGTAAGTACACAATAAACATGTGATTTTAATATTGTACCTTATTTTTCACTTACTGAATTAAGTGCACTTTCGATAGATTTTGGTGGCTTTGGTTTTGGAGCAGTCTCTTGCTTCTCCTGTTTCTTCGGTGGTTTCTTCTGCTGATTATTTTCAACTTTTTTACTCTTCTCTGGTGGCTTTTGTACATCTTTACCATTCTTAGCACCAAATAAATGTTTTATTTGTGATTGTGGCACTAAAATTGATAAAGTATGGTAGAATTGGTTAGCTATAGTAAAAAAAGATTGTACTAACAAACATCTTCGACTTTCACAATTATTTTCGGCTTATTTTCCTTGTTAATTCCGCCTTTTAACGGTAATTGCTTACTATTCTTCTCCTTTTTCTTGCCGACAACTTCCCATTGACCAGACATTGCTAGGTTTAATTATTAATAATAACTATAAGAAAACGGTTTCTCTCAATTAGTATGGTATAAGTTCCAACGTCACCACCTGAACCCCTACTTCAAATTGTTCGCCTCGCGTTTTGTTGGTGTTTGTATAACTTGTCATCATTTTATGTACACGTGTAAGATTCAAATCGTAGAATGCACATATTATAGAATTGTTATTTTTTATTTTAAATCATTTATTTGTGAAACATAAAGTTGTAAATGCGATTGATTAATCATTTTCTAATGTGAGTGATCTGCCAAAATTCAAATGATTCGCCAAATTTCGACTGTCCAGATGACAGATATCTACATTATCGGCATTATTTTTACCGTTTGAATGGGCGAGCTCAATCCACAGAAATCATACATTTATAACCATTATATGTATAGTTTATTTACAGTTGTGTGGCGCAATCATTATGCTCTTTGTCCAGGGGATGGAATAGAATTAGGGTGGATAGGAATATGTATCAGGGCTTTGATTCATTGGATGTGGTCAAATCGCTAGCTCAAGAGCGCTGAGAATATACATAAAACATCTCTCTCAGATATTTAAGTTATTACTTATTTTAAGTTAAGTTATTGACTGGGGATATTAAAATTTGCAACTTCTGTTATTGCAGAAGTTGCAAGATAAATGGTTGTGTGACAAGTGGAGTTGACTGACACAGATCATTCATGGATCATTCATCATTGACAGATGATCTGTGGTATTGATTAGTCTGGATTAGTCATCAACCATTGATTTAAAGACCGGGAGTTTTTTTGCAAAGACGAGTTTGGAGGACAGCTTCAAAATCGCGAGCCTCCCGCCTAAATCAGGAGGTCTGACAACCCTAGTTATAGTCTATCTCTTTCAGAACTCTACTAAGCAGGGACGAAAACCGTAATTTACCCGGTAAATTACCAAATAAATGACCGAACTTAATTTACGGATTTCTAAACTATGATCATTATCATTTTTTAATTAGGATATTTTTTTTAACGTCGGAAGATGTTATACTCTTTTTACCCATTTCCAACCCCCCAAATCACCTACCGAATGATCAGGAAAAGCATTAGATTGGGATTATCCACAAAATAATGACGGGTTACCTACCCTACATTTTTATGGACATAACCGAACATAACTTACTATCATCGGTAAATTATCATTTTGAAATTTGGATGACCCGGTAAATTAAGAAAATATAATTTTACATTTTGAATTTTTAATTACGTGGTAACTTAATATTTGAAAACAATAATTTTAATTTCAGCGGTGATTTATCGAAAAATTAATTACCGAAATTTAACATCCCTAGTCAGATGGATAATGACTTTTATAGTTATACAAACATTTTTATTAAAGTAGCCTATAACTTACGCCGGCTTAATTTACCACTTTGAATTTTGAATTACCCGGTAATTTAAACCAACGTAATTTACCATTTCTAATTTTTAATTATGTGGTAATTTAATATTTGAACATAATTTAATATTTGAACATAATTTAATATTTGTATATAATTTAATAATTTACGAAAAAAATAATTACCGTATTTAACAACCCTGACTATAAGTGATGCATGATGACTGATGAGACTACATAGTCCGTCACAGGAAAAGTGATGACGTGTGTTTGAAAGAAATGACGTCTGCTGTATAAATTAAATGTGCCCGGCGAAAACAACCAAACAAATGCGATACTACAACGATTGTCACAAAAATGTTTTCCTTGAAAGAAATAAGGTGTTAAATACTAAGGCAATAGTTTGATTGTTTTGAAAAATGACTATTAATGATGAATTCTTAATTAATAAATATATAATATAATAGTAATTATAACAGTTTTATTCAATTATTTTGGAAAACGGCAACGGTAAAACAAAAAAGAATATAAAAAATTTATACTTACTCAGTAAACTATAAACTACGAAAATAAATGAAACCTTTTTTAAACTTCTGACAAATGTAAAAGAAAATACTCCATAACAACGTAGAATAATATGACATATCACAACATCGGTGAAAAAAATAAATTTATCAAAAATGACGACCCCTACAAGATTTCAATAACATTCAGCGCCGGACCCCCACCAAAATAAAACAAACAAAAACAAAATTATACTGTTCAGGTGGTCACAAATAAAACCAGCACCGCAGGTTAACACTTTTTGATATATTATATATATCCCCCCACCTCCGGAAACTGAGCTTCCGGCCTTCGGGTATTAAAAACTTGTCACCCTAGTGTAAAGTGGTGAAGTATATTTGCCATTTTACGTGTTTGGAATGCATAATCATGACACCAAGTAATCTACTTATATGTTTAACAGTCACTGCTACGGTTTTTCCATAGCCCCACAGCTTTTCTTCCCAGGGCCCCCCACAGTTTTTTGCCCAGGGCCCCCACTGCTTTTCAGCCCAGGGGGCCCACAGTCCTAAATCCGGCGCTGTCTCATAGTAGACGTTATTGTCCTTTTACCTGAAATCCTGAACGTTTGTTCACAATAGCGCATGCCAAATGTGGGTTTTGCCCTGCAAAAGCCTGCATTGTGTATGCGTACAAGAATCCCAAATTGTTTTGACTGGTTTTGACTGCTGCTCGAACGAACCTTATATTGTTTTTGGGGCATTTACGGTTCATTTTGTGGTGTACACACGCACACCCGCCTGCAGGCACCTGCCTGCATAAAAAAGCAAGAAAGAACGCAATAACCTGACGTGAGATGCAACTTCAAATCCGGATTTGTATTTAGCACAGAGACCAATTCAAAATGCTTATCAATCTACATCAACATCATAGTTATGAGATATTTGCAGTTCTCTATTAGATATATATATATATATATATATATATCATAAAATTTAGGATCAATTACTTTAAAATATTTTGTTAAAACTGTATGTTAGGGTAAATACCTTATAAATAACAATAATCACACAGATTATATAGAAATAGAAAAACTATAGCAAAAAATGTAGATGCCACATTCTTCCCTTGGATCGAACAGTGTAAACATTCATAAGGAACCCGTTGAAAATGCCGTATCAGATCTATGTATGCATTTTGAATATGGTAATTGACACATATTCCAGCAAATTTTCAGGTGTGTAGTGACTTTCAGAGAATGTCCTGTTTTTAGAAATCAGATTTGTACTTGCCGCAATGCTTATTTATTGTTTACTCAATAATAAAATAGAATACACAATACAATATCAAAACTAACAAGCCGTCATCTTGCTACAAAATCTATTGCATGATAACGATTAGGTAAAAACGTGGCATGCGCAAATACATTTGGTACAGTGCGGAATCTACATGTAGATGCTGCGTTTTACCGTAGTATATTAGCACTTGCCACGCGTAGTATTGTATCAAAAAATAGCATACATGCGGCACATGTTTTAAAATTATCAAATCTAAGGCCCGTTTGGCACTTTCCTATAATAAATCTAAGAAAATATGCCGTTTAGAGTAGAAGAGCACCAATAGTTCAAATTATATATTTTTGGACCTTGGAGGGCATAAAAAAGTACTAAAATACTGTTCTAAATAAATGAACTGTTTGGATTTTTCACCTATGCCACTTTAACGCCTATGGTGTGGCCTATGGGTTCAAGAATGTAACTGAAAAAAATAATTCTGCGTTAATTAATTCAGAGCCATTTATTTATGGAATATCATCTTACAGCAATTTCACATCACACAAAATCAATATTAGTTGTCTCTCATATGCACAGAGACAAAAAGTTCTGAGAACCTCGAAATAATGGGGCAATTCTTGCAACTGGAAACACCGGTAGAATTAAGAAACGTTGCACTACTTTGTATTTCTATGCCAGAAATTATTCACTGCTTGTAATACTTCCGACTTGAGCTCTTACGATACTACGCTTAAAAATAAAAGTGATATACAGCTAAATAAATAAATTCAAAAAACTCTACAATCGTTATTTACATTCACGTTTCTAAAGTAATTAAAATAACGGCTGCATCATCTGCAGAGTTAACTGAGACCACAATAAAAAAATACGAGCAAACGTCCGATTAATTACTTCAGAAAATATTATACATAAATTTCCTGGCTGAAACGATTAATGCATTAATCGCAACTTCCGAACGACTTTTTTTTACAACTATTGCAACCTGGGCTTGCCCACAAAGAACTGTAATTGCAACTCTACGGTAGAATTTTCATTATAATGTAGGTATGTACAGGACTCTCGATATACAAACTAACCCAAGAACGATAACAAAGCAATGAAACACATTTATATAACGCGTGAGATCTGTATCAAAAATTATAAAATAAAATAATTGTACAAACTAAAGCCCTATTAAATTTGATCATACTTACAACAACAAATAATCAATTGCCTCCGTGAAGAAAATATATGCACAACAAAAAAAAAACGAACGATCGGATGGTGCATCGCCAACGTGTTTGGAGGTCACTGAATATGGGGGAAATAATTTATTTTAACCTTATAAATCAAGTGGTTAATTATATAGTACGAACATTAAAAAATAAAACTCAATAATTTACAGATGCGCTTATACGAAAACGTATTTCAGAATGCCGCAGAGGTAATCACGACTCTCCATTGCCACTATCGTTTTCATCCTCCTCATAATCTGACCCATCGGTTGGATCGTCGTAGTCTTCATCGTAATCGTCGTCGTAGAAATCGGTCATCTCCACCTGGGAGTCCGACGTATTCGGCTTCACTTGCGTTTTGATGCAATAGTCCTCCAGCGTCAATGGCACCTGGATCCCATCACGCTCTGCCTCCGCCCTTGCTGCCATTGCTTGTTTCCTGCAAACAGTATACAATTATTAAAATATTATTAAGAAGATTTTTGCACATGAGATCTGGTGGCAGCACTATAAGACAACTAGCCCAGATGATAATTCAAAATCCATAATGTGTGAAATTTTTGGAGATCAAATAATTTAGGAAGAAAATCATAAATGAAATGTTTCGAAGGAAATGGAACCTTAAACCGGAAGCATAAATTTTACAGGAGAACAATAAACATGTATAAGGTAACTTTTATGATTAACAACCAATATTGTTACAATTTAATTTGGTAATGTCCTATTTCTACTCTTAAGGGGGTCAAAATAATAACAATAATAATAATTTGAAATTCACATTTCTGTTTGTTGTTTTTAGAGCCAGTCTTGTCGGTATAATCTGTAGAAACCTTTCATGAAATGTTTTACAAAATAATTATTGTATCATATATCGTATTTAGAAAATGTTTTCGA
Organism: Melinopterus prodromus; assembly: GCA_964023965.1. Taxonomy (NCBI): domain Eukaryota; kingdom Metazoa; phylum Arthropoda; class Insecta; order Coleoptera; family Scarabaeidae; genus Melinopterus; species Melinopterus prodromus. The sequence goes on along the minus strand of OZ030391.1, from coordinate 56,804,762 downwards.
ATTAATTTTTTTTAAATGAATTATTTTTATACCATAGCCTTGTATTTTGATTTTAAAACAATAACAATAAATATTAAGCATTAAATAAATTTAACAATGTTTTTCTACTTTGCGTTCGTTATGAAGTCATAACGAAACCGGTTTCGGTGTCGTTATGAAAACACTAGGTCACAAACATTTGGTAACTTTTAGTTTTCCAAGATTGATGATATTGACGTCAAGTGTCAAATCAGGCTGACATCTCAATCGCTATTGGCTCGTGTCTGTCGTATTTATCGATTTTACTACAACTGCCAACTGTTGAATATAAAACTACTCTAGATTGTAAGATGACAACTGCAACTTTCGAAATGTATGTAAATTTAATGTCGCAAAGTAGAAAAAATAGTATATAACACTCGTTTTATAAGACGTATTGGCGCACTCGTTCCATTTGGGCACTCCTCGCTACGCTCGTCGTGCCCAAAACTACTCGTGCGCCAATTTTTGTCTTATAAAACTTGTATTATAATATACTATAAATACAAAATGTTATGTTGAGCAATATTTTATTCATATTATGGCAGAAACCAATAATTTGACCATTAAAATGAGAAATATTCATTACATATTTATTATATTAATTATATTATTTGTATTAAGTCCTAGCGAGACGACTGTCAATATGCAACAATATGCGCGCAAAGCACGGAAACATGACAAAATCTCTGTAAGAGCATGACCGAAATTATTTTGGATTATATGTATCCTTTTTCCGAGCCCCAATGGTGATATTTGTGATAACATTGTATTCAATGGTTGATTGGTAATTAGCTTTCATCATAGCTAGTATTAAAAACAATGGCCGTAAAATTCTCAATCAAGTAACATTTGCTGCAAGGTTTACCCGCATTTCAAATTGCAAAAGCTTCCAAATGTATGTCAACGTGTTAAAGTTAAGGATCTTTTGAACCAATTGTTAAATTTTTGTGATTATTTCGTCTAATTAAAGGCTATTTTCAACAGCGCTGGGGTAGTATTTTTTTATTGAAATTTTAGTTTCGTGTATTTACAGGTCGTAAGAATTAAAGTAAGTTTTTTTGATCAAATGTTGCAGTGCTCTGTGGGGTGTACCTTCTACAACCGTATGTAGCAACTGGAATCAAACATTAGCCCGATCTTTTCAGAACGTTTTGATTTTAATAATTTACATTATATTCTGTTTTATAAATAAGCAACGGGTTTTGTCTATTTTGTCAAGCATCATAGAAGATTAGATAGGAAGAATTGGGCCGAGTTGATAAGGACAAACAATAATAATAAAGAAAAAAATAATTAAGCAACGATTAGTTATTTATATTAATTTATATTAACCACTGTGTGCAAAAAAAATCTGTTGTGGCCAGGCACATGACTTTATCATACAATATATAAAATTAATAGTTTAGCTGCATGAGAATCTATTCCGTTGAGATAAATCGTCTCTAGGTATTGTCAAAGCATCTGACACTACCTACACTACGTCATTAGAATAATAGTTATTTATGTCACAAATGCCGAAAGTACGGAATAGCGCGACGAGCGGTGATGCGGCGCGTCACCGAAGGCGGACTGTCGCCGTCGCATGTGAGCGAGTCGCGCTATCTAGTTTTTGGCAGGAGCGACATCAACGTTTATTGCGTTGCTTTTTAAGAAATAGGTATTTAAAAAAAATAAATAAATATTTCTGTATAGTAAATGCTAGGGTGGTACCACTTTGACGAAACGTCAAGTTTAAAGGTGCGTTCTGATTGGTAGGTAATGGTAGCTAATGGCGGTGGTAGAATACAGTATTTCGAATTATAGTATTTCTTACATATCGTGATAATGGCACATATTAGTTTGCATGTACATAAACATGAGTCACCAGCAATTTTCTATTGGAAATACTATAATGGCGTCTGCTACCACTGCCATTATCACTAATGAGAACGCACCTTAAAAAGGTAATTCAAATTCAGACAAATTTATATTTGTTCATGACACATCCCTACTAACATACTAAAATAAAACTACACTCATCGCTATACTTTATTTATAATTTTCTCAATTTATCGTTTTTAGAATTAGATATAAAGACGGGTTGATATTTCTTATCAACAAACAATCAAATTGGTGATCTTATTTTATTTGAAATTTGCATTTTATAATTTGCGGCACTAGAGCGGCAACGTTCCCTAGTCAGTGGTTCTTCAGCCTCTGATGAGATCAGCTGTTTTCGAATGCGACAACAACAAAAAATATTTGTCAAAATCCTGGCTACTATGTAGTTTCATATTAATGCAGATGCGACCGATCTCGATCAAATAGAATTTGCTCTTGCAGCTAAACTATGAATTTTACCATAAAATGTCATAAACATAAATTATTCAAAATTTCCTCTACGTTAATTTATTATTTAACTATTTTGACGAAATTACAGAAATGGCGGCTCATTTGCAAAATCCTTGAAAAAGGCTTAGAATAAACTACCAGTTCCTTTGGACCCTTGTGAACCAAAATCTTTTCACCTCAAGTTAGGTCATGAAACTTCTAAATATGAACTTTCGTTCCGATACCTTCAGTAGTTTCTCCGGAATCGTCTCCACAAAAATCGTTTACACACACACAGAGACATTTTTTGTACCTTGGTCAAAAATGTTCAGGGGACCCAAAAAGAAGTACTTCCGCTAAAATCGCATTTTTTTCGGCACGATTACAATACTATACATACTGCGTATGATAAAGTAAAAAACGGTACAAATTTTGAATCACCTTTCCAATAATATTTAGTCAATTTAAATATTTCTTTAAAAAACGAATTACTTGGAGTGTGAAGATTGAAACCGTACCATATTCAGAATAACAGAATGTTGCAGACCAAAGTTATGTTGCTTTATGTTTGGCTATGCAACATTTTTGATAATATCGGGCCAATTTAATGTGAAATGAAAGGTCTATTCAAATCAATACGTAATGACATTTGTATTGTGTGGATCAAAAAGGACAGTAGAGATTATATAGTATCGTATACAGGGCGATATTTTTCTGATACAGGGTGAAATTTTAAAGCTAGGTTTTTTATTACTTTTACTACAAACCAGCTGATTGGACGTTTGTAACAAAAATATTGGCACGAGAAAACTAATTGTGTACTTGAATTATCTTTAAAAATCGTGGAGAAACCATTGGTGCTGTTATGGGCGGCATGTTTGATTTTGTCATTATAGGTGGTATTTTAGTCAGTTTCAATTATGATGTATCACACTTGTTGATTTGATGTAAATTTTAGTCGAATGTTACTTATTCTTTTGTTTGTTTTGGAAAAGTTTGAATCGGAGCTGGAATGAAGGTTTTTTGAGCATGTCACATAACTTCAAACCAAGTCTTCTTTTTTTTATGCCATGTTTAAATAAGGAGCACTTCCAACATCAGCCTGAATCCTGAATACATTGTGTTACTGGTCGATAATTTTTATTTGAAGATGAAATTTTTACGCAAAAACCGCAAGACCTGACCATCAGACAAGTGCAGGCAAACTGCCATAGTTTTAGTTCAATGAAAAAAGGCGTTGATTTTATTCAGGTTCAAAACAATGCAAAAACAAAAACATAAAAAATTGCAAAAATCTGCAGCCCAATAAGTGTATTAGGTACAATTCCAATTCCACAGCTGTTTTGAGTAAAAATAACAAAAAACGATGTTTCAAAACTTCACCCTGTATACTAAAAAAATCACTCTGTATACGATGTTATAAAATCTGTACTGTCCCTTTTGGCCAAAATAAAACAATTGTCATTACCTACTAATTCTATTCCACCTTTCATTTCACATTAACTTGGCCAGAAATTATCAGAAATCTTGCATAGCAATACAAAACGCAACAAACAATGGATTGAAACGTTCAATTATTGCGAATATGGTATGTTTTCAATCTTCATAACATAAGCAATTAGATTGTCAAAGAAATACTTGAATATACTTATTATCTTTGTAAATATGACTAATTGAAAATTTGTACCGCTTTTTTTGCCCACAGTGTACATTATCATACATAAGCTGTGGTCGGATATTGTACACCGTTACACTTTTTACACACAATTACACGTAAGTGTCATTTGGACGGTGTACCCGGTGTCAATGGAGTACAATATCCGAACGCAGCTATAGTATGACAAAGTACATAGTATGACAAAACTTCATACTTAGAAGTTTCATTACTAAAGTTAGAGTTGAAAGAAGTTTTGTTCAAAAAAGGTCCAAAGGAACTGGAGGTGTGTTCTTAACATCTTTCAACGATTTCGTAAATGAGCCGCTATTTCTGCAACGTCGTCAAAATATGTAGTTAAATAATAAAAAATTTGGAAATTTGGTATAATTTGTGTCTATGACAATTTTTGGTAAAATCAATAGTTTGGCTGCATGAGCAGATTCAAATCGAGATCGGTCGTGTCTGCATTAAAACTAGTGAAAACAGGACTTGACAGATATTTTGATTCTATTGACAGTATTATCAAAACATCAGCGTTTGGCACAGTTTGACACCATTTGACACTGCTTTATAGTATGTCAAGTATGATAAAGTTATTTGCCTGGCCACATCAGATTTAACAGAAGTTAATTAGTTAATATGTTTAAGTTATGTTTAATTAAAGTTAAAAAATACTGATTGACTAATTGTCAGATAGTGAGCCAATACATATAAAAGGTAAACATTTGTCGGTGTTATGTTCGAGCAAAGGAACTCCTTTGCCCGTGTTAACATTATTATATTTATAATCTACGCTATAGGTAGACGTTGCTGTGTGTGTCCTTCAGGAGAAAATATGTAATATAATGGTGACAAAATCAGGAAATCACGGCGGCTATTCAACAGGACCTCATTGTCCGTTAGGAACGATGCCATTAAAAATTTTCTGACAAATATGTGGCGGTAAAGCACCACATCATGTGGGCCTAACACTAATTCCGAAACGAATCAAATTCTAAACTTTTAAACTTATCCCCAGGGATGTTTAATTACGGTAATTAATAATAACTAGCAATCTGACTTAAGGATGTTACATTTCCATAAATATTTTTTTCAGTAAATTACCGCTGAAATTAAAATTATTACTTTCAAATTTAAATTACCACGTAATTAAAATTGCAATTGGTGAATAATATTTTCTTAAATTACCGGATAATTTAAAATGATATTTTACCGAAGTTATGTAAAAAAAAAACTTGTAAAGCCTTATAAGTCATTATATTGTAGATAACCAACAATCGCTGATGCTTTTCCCGATTTATTAGTACCTAGTATTTTATTATTAAAATGAAATCAGGGACTACAATAAAAATACTTTTTATACCAGCAATTTATAAAATGGACAGTGTAACAGCATAATTATAGTATAAAATATTGTAATTTATTACCGACTCACAAAACGACAACGCCTGGTTTCACAAACAATGATTACATATTATCCGGATCACCAGAACATTTGTTTAAAATTTAAATCATTAATTTGATAGTACGTAGATTGGTTCTGATGTAAAATGTGCATTATAGGCTCCGCAGAATTAAGTAACTAAAAATCCGGAAATCACCATTAATTACGGTAATTTATTTAGTAATTTAGCCGATAAACACGCTCTTACATGCCCAAGTACCTGCCAGGCAAAGCAACAACAGTGCACTTGGCGACTGCTGAGGAGTGGTGGGTTAGGTACATTCACGCAAGTACTGATGGAAGGCTTTTGAAATTAATTTATAAATTCCGGTAAATTAACAAGGGTAGGTAATTAAAATTTACGGTAATTTACTGGTAAGTTACCAACGATAATTTAAATTGACGATAAATTCCCATCGGTAATTTAAGCCGTAAATTACGGTAATATTAATCGGTAAATTACCATTAATTACGGTAATTAATTTGGTAATTTACGGTTTTACATCCCTGCCTATCTCACATATGACTCTGGAACGATAGGATCGAAGGGCAAGTCCGAAGGAGGCTAAGATGCCACATAGAGGAACACAGACAGGCTTTAAGCGTTCACGCGAGTACACCCTTTGTCTTGCGACATAACATTAGTATTGAAGTTATAACTGAGCTATTATTAATAAAATGGAAGTTATTGAAGTGTGAAGACAACCAACACGACTAGCTCACTGGCTGGCAGTCACTGGGCCAAGTTTTTATTTTTAACAGAAAACTAGAAAATAGATCTTATCAATATAAAAGATTATGAGGCCCAACATTTTCCCGCGGTCCCGCAATACCAGCAACGTGTACCTACAACGAAAACTTTCAAAAACTGTTCGTAGCGGAAGAGGTCATGTTTGTTGCATGATCTAATGTAAAAATAGCAATTTGAATGCTATCGGCGGACACGAATCGAATCGAGTCCTTGTTCCATATTACCGAGTGTACCTCTTGCCATGGCTACAGGGACCAACTCGCGATATTATTGACAAAATTCAATAAATTAGTTGCTCGTTTGCTTTCGAATCTATTAAGAATTATAATTTACTACTACTTCTCAAACAAGGGGACGAAGACTTGATCAACCACACAAAACTATGTACATACTATAAATATGTCACTAGTAAACAAGGTCGTTGCTACCAAGAACTCCATCAAAACGATTTCTATAATTGTTGTGGATTTTATGTTTGGATTTTATGATCTCATAAAATGTGTTAATACACCACATCTAGCAAGCAACTCTTGGCCTCGACAAACCGTGTGTTGACAAGCATTTATCAAATCTCCAATGCCAGCGACAGTGTATGCTGGTTTTGTATTATCAGGTGCCGTGCGTGAATTTAGCTGATAGCTATTAATGACTAGGTTTGTAGATATCACGAATCAACTGATTGTTTTCGTTACCGACAGTCGTAAACATAATATTATTGTTGTTAAAATTTGAACACGTTGGCGCTATCGCGATACATTATTACACTGAGCAATAAAAAATATTGGCGGGCACTTAAAGACTGATTAGATTAGAATAGAGTTGATATGAATTCTGAAGACAGAAATATTGAATTGACTACTTTATGTTAGAAAAACAGTGCTATGGAGGTAAAAAAACGTGATTTTCGCCGTTCTTGTATCCATGCAAAACAATAACATGATGCAATAGAAGCTTAAAAGTAGGAGGAAATGAAAACAAAATGAACATAAAACATTTAAGATTTTAAAATGCGAAAATAAGTCTTTTAAGGGCAAGATATTTGATAAGTTTTTAAACATAGGTGTGCAGGAATGTCGGTCAGAAGAGTAGCGGATTTTTATTGGTAGTTCTACAAGGAGTTCAAAATGGGTACTCGGTAAAAAAAGAATATACATAGGTGTAGAAATATAAAAATTGTGTTGCAGTGCTGCAAAAGTACATGTGGACGGTTTCCGTCGACATAAAGATGCACACAGAAAAGTCATTATTTGGAACGAGAAAACGTAATTTCTTGAATTTATTTACTAGATTTAAATGCATATTTACTTGGATGTAGAAAGTTAGGTATATATAAGAAATGCCACATACTCAAGCTAAGTAAAATAATTTCTCAGATAAATGCTGTCGACAAATTAATTCTTTCTTTATAAGAACCAGTATTATAGTGAAAAAACTAATTGAATTTTTCATCCCAGAAATGTCAATTTCTCCAACGAAGTAATAGTAAATCCATCAAAGTGCGTAGTTACTTGATCCAAGAAAATAAAAGATATTTAATATAAGTAAGTATTGTTTACTGAATAAAAAACCACCAAATTTTTTAACTGAAGTGATTCTGACTTCTTTCAAGTAATTTTGTCAAGGCTCGCGCAACCGCGCGTAGGGCTGCCGCCGTAAAGGACCGAAACCTAGTACGAAAACAACAACGAAGTACCCGTAGGGCATGTGCCTTGTGATTACAAGGCACGCAACAGTTTAGAACGAGGAAGTATATATAACATACCAATCTTGTTAATTAGCAATAGAAAACGTATTTGTGCCCAATCTTTAAAATTCTTAAAATAAGTAGAAAAAAATATTAACCGGGAATAAAAATATACACTTCATTGCAGACTTACTTACTCACCAGAGTACCAACTTTCTTAAATCTAGTAATTATTCCGAGAAATATAATTTCTTGGTCGAAGTCAATAATCTCTCGCCGTATATACGAACCTACCAAGTACTTCATCCAAGTAATTTACTTCCTTGTCAAACTGTCAAACTCGGACTTAGTATTCATCCATAGCTCACTAAGCTGATTTTGATCATTAACCCAATATTTTTTCTAATTACCGAGTTAACCGATATTTCCCTGCTACGATTTTCAGCAAAGTATCAAGTATTTGGTGTCATTGTAATCGGAAAAACGTTATCTATCGAATAATAAGGGTGCACCCATATAATATAATAAATATTTGACAGTTTTCAATTATTTTCACGAATTCATAGCGACGTAGATTACCAAACAAAAACGGAATTGTTCTTGGTTACGTTGGTGATAAAAATTGACGTTCGATAAGCTTTTGTGTTCAGAATGTCATTCTGAAAATATCACACAAATAATATAGGGTGGCATTAAAAATTTTAATGATGGCGTCATTTCCTGAAAACCAGAGACGGTATGGCATCAAAGGAAAAGGTTTAGTTTTGTTTCCTCCTCCTTAGAAGCTTCTGTCACAACACGTTTTTGTTCTGCATAAATTAAAAAAATGGTTTTTGGTATGTTGGAGGCTGTTTTTCTGAAAAACCAATTCATTATTTGTTTTCAGATTCGGATTCTACGCGGAAATTGCAGGTAATTGTTGTTTCTTTGGTATATTGTTTCTTATCGTGGAATTCAGGCCTATCGCGGTGCAGCTAAAAAAATAAGGAAATGATAGCATCGGTCATTGTTCACAACGTCCGCAGCAGCTAATCAGAGCAACTATTGTTGGATTTTATTTGTTATAATTATTCGAAAATTGCTCAATAACCTCTAGCAGCGGCGTACTCGGAAAAACTGTTAGAAAATTAACCAGTTTTGACATAGTTATCGCTAGGTGTGAAGCAGAGATTCCTTCAGAAAATGCACCTTTTCGTAAATGATGGCCAAGCAGCCCTAAAAGATCAAATATAGAGTACCTAATTATAATTGCCAGTATTGTTTCTGGACTGTTGATATGGATGAGAAGATTGTGTTTATCCCTGAAAAAGTTTCTCTTTTTTGTTGTAAATTTTATCCAGGAGTATTTTGCACATATTATACACCCCAACAAGGTCTTCGATTATTTTACAGTAACCGTTACGAATTGTGGTCACATCGTTTTTACCGCAACCCGTGTAAATTTCTCGACACAAATCCACCCATTCTGTAAATTAATATAGCGGTCGGCATCAGGTTTAGTTCGTTTATTCACCTCGCAGACGGCGCTTATTCAGCGGTGTAACAACCTCTCTCCAGCTGATGATGTGCCTCTCATCCTGGCAGTCTAACCACACGAGTGAGCGAATATTTATTTTTTATTTACTACATATCTCACCGTGGCGTACCGCTGTTATTTTGCCTTTATTTGTGGTTGCTGATAGAGAGTTATCTAGTGGTCCGGGAAAGATTCTCCGGTCCGTCTGAATAGCGAGATCCTTTGTCCTCTGCTGGCGTCCCTCGTCGAGGTCGTTCGACCTTTCCTCCGAATGAACTTCAAAACTTCGCTTTTCCGTCGGCATGGCTTCACTCGCCGTTTCGGGCCCTGCATAGACCACGGCCACGAAATCGACGCGAGAGCATTGGCCTTTGGTTGCTCGATTTGAACTATGTCGGGACTATACTCGGTAACTAGTTTACATTTTAACAATTACGTGTGACATAGTATTATACAGCATTGGAAAACAATAAAAAACAGCCTACAGACCTATACGCTCTTATCTTATTTGGAGGAATTACATCCATGGTGTGAAATATAACATGAAATAATATAACACAAAGATTTTGTGAAAATATCCTCGGTACGTTCGTTGAACTGACACTAACCGCACAATGTTATAGGTTATAGATGTCTGATGTAACGTGTTGTTCTTGATTACTTGGTAAAAAATAGCAGAAATAGTCATTCCCGGAGTATATCGTGATCGAAAGGAGTCGAAAGGAAGCTGCAGATTTACAAGTAGAACAATATGACAAGCCTGGAATCGTTTGGAACTAGAGTCGCCTCTACCTGATAAGTCTGATAACGTATCCACAGTCCACACCTGCAAAAAGTAATGGCGGTTGAAGATTATTACAACGTGGAAGTGGATGACGTTCAATTACCATCTTTTGAACTTTATTGCTGTGCTTCCTGCTATTTCACAAATTGTAGTGTGTAAAACGTGCGAATCAAATGCGAAATTGGCCGAAAGTGGCAGGATTTCAAATCGTGGTTTCTTGTGAGAATTTTGAACAAACTTTTATTCCGAGTTGCCCATTTGTTCAAAAAGGATATGAAATGAATTGCGGAAGTATCCTTGCCATGCGCATAACAATAGGTGTAGACGGAATTGAAAAGTTTTGCGCAGTCAGGGACCTTCCTCGTAAAATTTTTCACTCATTTGACGGTAAAGGTGTTCGCACCATTTTTGCCGCAACAGAAGCAGTTTGTCAACAAAGTATGAAGGACGATCCTCGTCAAATTTTTCACTCATTTGACGATAAAGGTGTTCACACCATTTTTGTCGCAACAGAAGCAGTTTGTCAACAAAGTATGCAGAAAGCAGCAGAAGAAGAAAGGGCCACTAGTCAAGTGGATCATGGAGAAAACATAGCTTTTTTCTGTGTATGATTGGTGGCGCTTATCAGCTGGAGAAATGTTGTTGATATTTTCATAAAATCTAAATACTGCAACGATTACAAATTTTGGAATAAGAAAAAAACTAATGGCCCTAGTCCCCGCCATTTGACAAAAAAAAACAGTTAGGGCAGTTAACCAAGAAGCCTCGAAATGAGCTTTGAATTTATGATGGACTAGCCGTTCGTTGTAATCATGAGTCAATTGATAAAATGAAGAAAATAGATCTGTGCGACACTGCTCAATACATTCTGACCGATGAAATGCCGCAGCACTAGAATTGTCCACCTGGTGATTCATTTTCACTTTCAAGTAGCACAGTAATTGTGGATACTGCAGCAAGTATAGCCATATGTGTTGTCAATGATGCATTATCCAGCCTATTGAAGATTATGGAGGTATTATGTATTAATTAGCATCGGGCCAAACTGCAATAATCTCTGCGCGAAGGCTGACGCACGGCGCATCATGTTTTCAGAGCCATCGCTGACTGATGCTGCAAAACAGGCCCGTCTGTCGTCAAAATCAAACAGAACGAAACAAGAGGAGGAAAATATTAATTTGAAAAGATAATTATATGGTCCAGGCATCGCCGACTATAGTAAAATATACATCAAAGTTACACAATACTTTAAAACGTGTTTGCTCAAAACCGCGATTTTCTAACTGATAACTTCAACTGATCTCCGTCAATTCACTTGAAACGTTATATGCAGCTTCAGAACAACATTATCTAGAAAAGTACATACGGATTTTACGATAAGTTCAAAACTTTTTTGTTATAAACAATTTTTAACATAATCTTGTACCTAAATATAAAATAACGAGACCAGACAGAATTTCCGAAGTAAGCTGAAATTAATGGGTCGATTCTGTGTTTTCACTCGTAAAATTCTATAACGTTATAGATCTATAGCCTATAGGTTTCGATAAGAAATCCTTATAGAACCGTATAACCAGCCTATAAGCCTCTTATAGAAACCACATAGAAACGGGATTCTGTGTTCGACTTCGGCTGTCATGGCGGACAGCCGAATCAGTTGTTTGGGCGGAATTTACTAACCGTCGCCCCGTTTGATTTCAGCAGTAGTAGTTTAGAATTTGTATCAGTGCGGCAAAGCAGATGAATCGGTCAATTGGGTACGCCAAAATAGTTTGTATCTTCAATGATATATTTTGTTTAATTAAAAACTTATAAGATTGGCAATCATGCGCCAGTTGGCAATGCTATTGGCATATATTTCTGTCACAATTTGGTGCAGTGATAGTGATTGAGGTTATAAAAACTGTACTGCCATGCTGTACTGGCAATCAAGAGAATATATACAAGAATTCAATCGTTAAAATGGATCAACATATAGGAATTACCAAAGTGATAATTATATGCTTCCGAGATAGGGCTGCTTGTGATTACAACAAGCAATCAAAACATATTTTGTTTGAAGAAGGTACGATATTTCTACATGTTATTGTAAATCATGTTTTTTATTATGAATTAATTGTAGATATGGGAATGAATCAATCACAATAATTGAACCAGACGATTATTATTTATGATGTGAATCTATGGTTAAAACTTATGCCAATTGCACAGGCCTATTGTGTTCGGACAAACATCAAGGTGTAACGCAAGGCACTAAACACTTGATCGTCGAATGATCGTGATGAATCGTTGAGACTCACGTAGGCGATTGCCAATTGCACAGGCCAATTTTGTTCGGCCTAACATCAAGGTATAACGCAAGGCACTAAACAATTGATCATCGAATGATCGCGATGAATTGTTGAGACTCACGGCGAGTCAAATTGTACTGTTAAAAAGTGTGCAAGTGTTCTATGCAAAATATTATGATTTCAAAGCTTTGGGACTAGATTAGAAGCTTTATTCAAGAGCAAGGTTGCCTGGTCTCTGCCATTGCGCCGGAGTCTGCGATATTTGAGGTTAATCTCAGGTCTCCGGCAGGCATTCAAACATCTCCGGCAAATCAAATATGAAGAGCGTAGTTTTACATTCTTGTAAATAATATATTGTCTGCTTAACGGTAAAAGTCATTAACTAACATTTTGTTACATTTGATTGAAACACGAAATAATTGTAGGCACAAAAAGTTATGTGGAGGCTATCATTCTATTTATTGTCATTAGTCAGGTTTCGTACATTTTGTTGTGTGATAAATTATGCATTAGTATTATAACTGAAACTATTTATAACGATTCAGAAACTATTTAAAACTATTGAAACTATTTCATTGAAACTATTTAGAACACTGCATTACGTATAATTGTTTAAGGATTTTATTTGTTCATAAATGTCACTTGAACTGTTTGAAATTTACAAATAAAACATACAAAATACAAACAAATATTGTGTTTTATTCTTTTATGTGTATACGATAAAACGAAAAAATATGAAAATAAAATGCAAACAGAATATTTATACATATACTATATTTATACAGAGTATTTATACATATATTAATTATTTTTTATTTATTTTTATTATCTTTTTTTATCAAAAGTATATTGAAAAACTCAAAAAATGACATATAATAACCAAAAGTGCCTTTTAATAGGAAAAGAACCAGAACTTTGCCTTCCATGCACGGTTGTTATAAAAAAGGTTTTTGTATTTAAAACAAAACAAATGTTTTTTTTTTATAAAATTGTTTTTTTTTTACAAAACAATGTTTTTAAATAATCACTTCGCAAAAACATGTTTTAAACATGAAAACAAAAACACGTGTTAAATCCCCCCCAAAAAAAAGAACAGTTTTAAATAAAGAATCAAACCTGTTTAAAACATGTTTAAAACCAAACAGTACAAAACAAAATATTTGTTTTAAAACAGTGTTTTAAACATGACAACCCTGCTTCCAAGTCCTTTTGTTATATATTTCATCTCCATCATATCATAGGTATCACCTGAACAAAAAAAATAAAAAAAAATTGCAACTGGAAAATTCCCAAAAAAAAAAAAACTACCCAGAATTCCCCTTCCAAAAGAAAAGAACCAGGACATATGCCCTTTTCGTTGACAATATTCCCACAATAAAAGTAAATATTTTATATTATACCACTGCTATGTTTATTTACACAATAGTATTTTTCACAAAGCCAGCTCTTTGGAGAGTTGCTTACGGTAAATCGTTTGCGGCTTACAGAATCACAGTGCTGGGGAAAAAATTGTATTATCGATCAGATCGATTTCAATTACGTAATTTTTTTATATTTTTTTTATTTAAAAAATCTATCAAATCAATTAACAAAAGATCGATATCTTCGATCTGATTGATTATGATCAATCGATTGATCAGATTCATATTCATATGTGATCGAGTATCGTTCACATATTTCTCCAATCCTTATAGTATCTATACGAAGTTACAGTGACCGTCGGACCACACGTAAATGTAAGAGTATCTATAAAGGATCTATAGTCTATTGGGGCTCACAGAATCGCATATTACTTAATAGCTTACATGTTTTGTCATAGTGACGTTATAGGACTGCTCAGAATCGCTAAGAATACCCATAAACACCCCAATAAGAATATTTACGAGTATCTATAAGGGTTTCCATAGCCTATGAGGGCACACAGAATCGCAATATTCCTTATAGATCTATAACTACTTATAGGTTTGGCCTTATAGACGTTATAGATGTGCACAGAATCGACCCATAACCTTGAATCAATGCTGTAAAGATAAAAACAACTCGCACAATAGCCCTTTAGGCATCGCACTAAAAAGAATGGTATAATTTATTTGCATGTTTTATCTATTTTTATGAACTATCTCTTGGATGTCCTACAAAATTGGGCAATAGTATACCTACTTTCATCATATCGAACTAATTCATTGCATATTTGTACAATACAATACACAATACAATGTGAAAGAGAGTCAACGTGGGCCGATGAAAGTGATTACAGCTACACTAAATAGGAACAGGAATTAATATAACAAAACATTATGTACTACATACTACCAATATAGAGTTCTGACAACACCGGGTGTTTCCAACACAGTTGACGACACGTTGGTTTCATCAATAGCAAATATGTTCGTGATTCGCAAAGATATCGTGCGTCGTTGTCTAGGTTTTGTTATTGCATTCGAAAATATTGTTTTCTTTCGATATGCTTGGTCGTGGTCATGGTCCAGTGATGCCTAAATGTTTAGAAATTAGTGGACGACCACTGTTGCACGAGTTTGTTGGTTGGATAACGGCAATATCATGAAAGGCAGAATCGTAGCTCCTAGCCCATAGGAAGCTCACGGTAACTGTACACGACCAAATTTTTAATAAATATTAACGGATGCCGTACTGTCCATGGGAACCAAACTACTTACAAAGTAAAGTTGTTGCAAGTCGGCCTTGTACATAAATTCTAAGAAGCAGTTAACGGGAAATAGGTAGAACGTGTTCTAGGGAGTAAGCAAGAGGAAATACTGTATCGACACTATCACATTACACAAAATATTGACTATTTGAATGACTTTTGTTTTGAAATTTTCAAGAAATATTGTTGAACTCGGGAAATTCCTCTCGGTAGCAAAATGAAGGTTTTATTTACTGTTTACATTGTCATCAGATGGAAGCGCACATCAATGTTTCTAATGCCTGCCTAAAAAAAATTGCACTGAGTAACCATTGGTGTGAGTGCATGTTATTTGTACATTGAAAATGTGTCCAAACATTCTTTTTCAAAGCGTGCGATAAAACGCAGTAACAATTTTTTTATTATTGTAGTTAAATTGTTTTCCAAACAAAATTTTAAATTACTCATCTTAAGTACTTACATACCACAATAAGTTATAATAATAAGTTAATATTAATAATAATAAAAAGATTGGTTACTTTGTCAAAATTCGATACTCTTGGCTGAATGACTATAAAGTTCACGTTCCATTTGTACGTGCGATCATTTGATTGAAAAGCAAAGCGTAGCAATTTGGTAAACTTAGCAAAAATAACTAAACAAAACTGTAATACGCATACAATATTCCAAGTATATGGTTTACAATTTTTAATTAACGTTATAATTTGTTCTATTTACCAATTTATGTTTTAATAATTCACGTTAATAGTTTAAAAAATAATAATATCGTGCTTCTTTTTGCAATTGCGCAATGTTTTTCTTATCTGACAAAAAACACAGTCGACTCCGTTTTCATTTCATTGCTTTGATAGTGTTTATGAAATAGGTAGCAGTCAGGGGTAAATAAATTTCTCAGTCTTGCTAGCATAATTTTTCTGCCAGACTTATGGACATATAGAAAATCTACGGTTGTAATATTATACATAAGACCAAACAATTTATTGACTTACTTTTATTGTTATCATGTCATAGATTAAAACCAAATTAAATATGAAGCGAAAATGTGTAGAATTCTTTAACCTTTTTTGTACAGTTTATGATATTTTCATCAAATTTTATATAATGTTGTCTTTATGGACTTAATATAGGTACCTATTACAAAAATAGCTACACAACTAAAAAAATTAGGTCTACCACAAGTGCTCTAACATTTGCAATCTTCTTCAAAAAAATACATTCCAAACATTAAATAGAACAAAGAATGTACCTATAGAGTTTTGGTGTAAAATAGATATGTTTATCTACGACTCACATATAATAAGTTCATTGCATACGTATCTATGACTATTTAATCCCCATCATTATATGCGCCAATGATTATAATGACACTAGCGTTGTATAATAATGACAGGTCGTTCAAATAATGACCTCATTATTTGAACAAAGTGTCATTATATGACGCTAGTGTCAAAGTCTGTCAAAACCTACGTGGATGACAGTTATTTGACAGTTCGCCTCGCCATCATTGACAAATACATTTAAAATATTTTGCATAAAATGGAATTTATGAGTCGTAGATAAAGTGTCGTATTTGACTAGCACATAACGGATATAAATCGCTCGCATGATTTATATTATTTATATCTTATATTATATTATTTGATATATTATTTATATCCTAAATTATGTGCTCGTCAAATAATATACTATTAGATACCACATTGACGTAAAATTATATCTGCGGATCCAACCCAACTCAAAATCATATTGATAATACAAATATTTTTTTAAAAAACACAGAATGCGTCGATTTTAGACTTTTACTACAACGCAAGTATGTACATATTTGGTTTTAATTAGTACCCCCTCTCCGCTATGTGCCGTTTTGCCACAATAAAATTCTGATCACCTTACCCAAACAGCAAGTAAAAATTTAGAAAACTGCCCCCTACTTCCGTTTTAAGCTGGATACGCCCATGTCTACCTATATTACTTTATACACATGTTATCGAGTATTCGATGTACAAACTTTTATAATGACACTAGCGTTGTATAATAATGATAATTCGTTCAAATAATGACCTCATTATTTGAACGAACTGTCATCATTATACACCGCTAGTGTCGTCAAAGTCTGTCAAAACCTATGTGAATGACAGTTATCTGACAGTTCGCCTCGTCAAAATTGACAAATACATTTAAAATAATTTGCATAAAATGGAATTTATGAGTCGTAGATAAAACGTCGTATTTGAATCGCACATAACGGATATAAATCGCTCGCATGATTACTCGCTCGCCTACGGCTTTTTACTTCTTTTCGCTACGACGAATTTATGCATTTCCTGTAGGATTACAAGTTACCCAGAAGTTTCGTAATTACACAACATTACAAAATAGATTTATAGGTAACTTCGTAATAACTTTGTCTTCAAACTAAGAAAAAAAAAACTAGTTATGTGGAAGGTAAGTTTAATTTTGTAGTATATATGTATGTATAAGGCTGGATAATTTTGTTCAGTATGTGTCTTATTCTTTAACCCCGGCACAACCAGGTTTTTAGGCACGTTTGTCTACACATGGTCTACAGTCTACACCACGATATCCACATGAATATTCTGTTCCGGAATTTTAATTCAATTGTATTCCGCAGATATAACCGTCAATGTGCTAGAATATCACATTTTTACTCATATTATGCATATATGGATATGCATAATTGCATAATATGGTGTAGCTGTATTAATCGGAAATCCTTAAAAAGTGAGATAAACGCACTTCAGTATCACGTCAGTATCACGTCAGTATCACAACAAAATCTGTAGCGTATGACAAATAATTGTTTTGTGCAAAATTGAGGTAGAAGAAGAAGAAATATTATAAACGTTATACTAAAGTATATTTTACGAAGGACGCCGAGCAGAACTTGGTGGAAGGCATGTGTCGTTTGATGGTTGACTATATTTGTATGTTTGCTATATTGTAGGTTATGCATACCTAACTAAAATCACATAACCTACAAACTATGTTCTAATCGTTATATCATATTTTGTATCGATGATCGGTGTTTTTCGAGACATATATCCTTATATTGTTGCATTGTGTGCCCTAGGGCTCTTTCCTATTGTTGTTTTGCTGTGTGTTGTTCTCTTGTTACGGGGTGGCGAACCCCTGTTTGTACTTTGCACTCTCAGATGACTTGTCTCCGATGACTTGTTAAGATTGCTCCGAGAACACCGATTTCAAATTCACAGTGTCTGACTGTTATTGAGGTAACATCACCTTGGTTGGGTTGCGATACCTTTGCTGTTTATATAACAAACAAAAATAAACGAAGCAATATCACGGACACTACCCCTTCATGTCAAACCATAATTAAAGAGATAGAACACTTTTGTATTGTTGTAGTTCCTGAAGAAGTGACAATCCGTCACGAAATATTGAACAAAATTAAAATAAGTCGACATTAAGCAGTGAAGTTTGATTATATAGAAGAAGCCTATATTCCGAAGAACGCCCGTAGATTGAAATTAGAAATTATATTTGTATTTGTGTGTACATATTTGACTATGAATATAGTTTTAGTTTGCTATTAGTCTATACATATAATCTTTTTCCCAGCATGTTCTGCTTATCCTTCCATAATTGTGTTGTGTCTATATGTTGATACAATGGTATGTGGATTGTATTCATATGTAGATATTATGGTATACCAGATATAACCAAGTGTGGAAAAAATGTGACAAATTTTTAGTGGTTAATTATTACTCGAACTCGCAGTGTAGGTATTTATAAAAGTAGTACATACTACTTACGGAACGATTTAACCCAACTTATATCTGTAGACAGTAGACGGACGTTTATCATTATAATTAATTTATTATTATAAAATTATAAGCCAGCTATAATACACAATATTAAAAATAAAAAAAAATCGTACAATAAACTGAAAAGAAACTCCTAATTGTATTTCAGTAATTGTTCAAAAACGTTGCGGTTTTCCGCTAAACATGCTTCAATTCTTTTTAACTTATTTATGTTGGTGGCGTCCCTGATTGAGTTAGCACATAACCCATTGAAAGCAGCTCGAACTCTATCTGCCATGTTCTCCTTATCAATTATTGGGTCCTCATAAACTAAGTCTTTAATAGCTCCTCAAAAAAAGCCATTGACGTCAAGTCATTTAAGACCTAACGTCGAACATCTCGTTAAATAAGCCTCTTAATGAAACAGTTGTGTACGCTGAAGCACCGTCCATTTGAAACCACCAAATTATTGAGGACCCAATAACGGATAAGGAGAACATGAAAGTTAAGACTTCGAGCTGCTTTCAATGGGTTACGTGCTAACTCTATCAAGGATGCCACCAACAATAATGTGTTAAAAAGAATTGAAGCATATTTAGCGCATAACGGCAACGTTTTTATAAATAGAATTAAGCGTTTTTCTTTAATTTATTTTATGATTTTCTTTTATTTTTAATATTGTGTTCTATTGTAACCTTATAAGATTATAAATACTAAAGTAATTATCATGAAAAATGACCTAAAAAACTTGTTTAATAAATTATTTCGGTGTGGAGAATAAAAACCACTTAATTCTTGCTTCATATTTTCATATTTTATTTTATAGCTTGTATTGTTTAATAAAGTTCTGTTAATTCCAAATTGTTCAGTTGTTTCCAAACGCAATCGAGATTTGGCAATGTTTGCAATTTCTACTATGATGTTTAAAAATCGATTTAAGTAGGTAAAATGCATTTCAGGTATAGGATATTTTACACAAAGCTATCTAAAAATATTCCATAGAATTCAAAAAATTCATAGATATGTTGGGGTTGCCATTTGAAAAAAATCGCCTTTTAGTACTTTTCTCGAATTCAATTTTGATCTTATAATTTGAACATCCTGTATAACTTTGAGAAGAATTCTACCGATGTGTCGATAACATATTACCTTCAAAACTATTTCGCCGGGCAACTTTTTCCCACGGTCACAGGGGATAATTTATAAGTAATTGAAAGTAACCGTGCAGCTGTCATTTTTTAATGAACAAAATTAATATCTCAAAATGGCAATGTAACATAAAATTGATCTAGAATTTAATGAAGATTTAAAAAATGCGATAAAATACATGGTGTTTCATTTGAAATACAAAAGTTGCCATCATTTCCGGTTTAACCGGAAGTAACCGAAAACTCCACAAATTTTCAATCTCTCATTTCATTTGGTTTTCCATATACTTCTAATAGCAGCTCGTCGTGGGAGAGCCTGTATATTAACAACCAGTTAAATATGCATATTGCCAAATTGCACTAGGAGGGTGATCTAGGCAAGTCTGCAACATCTTAATCCACCCAAGTGCCTTCAGCGGCAAAAGGAGCAACTTGACCTAGCCTTGAACGTACAAAAATAGGGCATAGCTGTGCAACGAGCCATCACTGACCCATTTTCCCTGGGAGTTTCAGTGACGTCACGTCTTTATCGTTGCGACATTTGGAAATGTTTGTTTATAAATGTTACCAATATTATATAAAGAATTAATTTTTGAACCGTACCACCTTAGCACATATTTTTCGTTGTTCATATCAATAACACTTAAAATTAATTGTGTAATGATCATGATGAAAGCATTGTAACAAATTTTCTACGCCATCTAGGATTGTCTCAACTTAATTACCTGATAATATTTTCGTATTCTTTGTCGCGGCCCTTGGAGTCCCTCCAGCGCCTGTACATGACCGAAGCGTCGACATTTGCTGGACTAAATGTGTTTGGTTCATTTAGAAGTGAGATTACACTGAGCAGGATGGTACGAACGTTCTGCGTGGGGTTCCAACGTTCGCAGGGTAGTTCACCAGATTGGGGATCGTCTACTGGTGGATGGAGAATACTGATACAAAGGTCGCCGTTCTGAAAAACAAAAAAAAAATGGGTGAGTTCGAAAATAGTACGTAGAACAGTCGAAAATCCAAGTCAAAAATCGGTCATTTTTATCTGGCATAGCCAAAGTGCTTTTGTGTGTACCTACTTCTATCCATGAATCGTAAGAAAACAAAAAAATCTAAAACAGATTGTTCTACGGCGACAATCTGCATTTAAAAGCAGGAGATAAAAAAGTTCTTTGCGATTATCTTGGAACAAATTAACTTTTTCGGAACAATAGCTAACGTCAAAATTATAGCTCGTATTTTCTGTAAAATAATCAACGCATTAAATGGTAATATTTGGTACAAATGCATTATTACCGCTAATCATACTGTATCTGTCTGTGTGTTCAGGTTCCCTAACGAAGAGGGTTGACCACAGTCCCGAGACCCCGTGCGGATTCATACGCCCGCCGCTGTCTCCTATGTGTCCATTCGAACTAACCGCTTCAAAAACATGTTGAGTATATTAAATTTCTTGAATGTTAAGCAAGGAATGGTATATCAGGCACTCTCTTTGGTATATACAGGGTGAGTGACTAACGTCGCGGTGGTCGATACATTTATCTACCAACAGTTGTTTTGCCAATCATGTTCGACAACGGAAAATTATTTTCATTTATACAGGATGTTGATTTAAGCGTGACTGATACATTTTTTAAATGGAATGCCCAGTATGTCATATTATGAATACAAAGGATGTTCTCTTTCCAACTCTATTAAGTTATACTTGTACATAGTTTCTGAGATATTCAATTGTTTGTCAAACATTTTTGCAGATATTTTCTTCAAATTTTTGACAGATTTTAATTAAAACTGTAAAATTGTATAAGGATAAATCTGGTTAAATAGATTCTAAATAACCTCTTCTATCACCCCTTAAACACTTTATATCAAACTACCAAATACCTGTATACCGAATAATACAGGATTATAAATGATTGTAGTCGAAGTAGGCACTGAGATCAAATGTAATGATTTGTGTTCGCCGCTTCATATGAACTGAATATTACTATGATACTACTATTCTATAAGCAAATGTTAAATTGGTTGTATAACGTAATGTCAGTTTGATACTTTTTTGTCTAAAGCGGCAGAAATGTAGTAACATGGGTATGACCTACCTACTTCGACTACAATCATTTATACTGATCCTTTATTAATTTTAGCACTTACATTACATTTTCATTAAATGGCAAATATCACTAAAACAATAACATTCGGTATATGACATACTAGATAATTTGCAGCGAAGTAAAGGGTTATTACAACCAACCCATAATATACACTCTGTTGCATTAAAAAACTCAAGAAAAGGCCATTTGGAAATGTAAAAAACGAATGCATGGTAGGATCACCCTGTATATCGTATTTAATTTCTTTCAACAGTAACATCTACTTAGTGATTTCTAATGTCTGACAAAGTTGTAAGATAATATCTAGAAATATTTAGTTTTAGACAATTGAATATCTCAGAAACTATTTACTTTAAACAGGTAGAAATCTCATACACAAACAACAACATTCATCCAGAATAATTTCAACAACTCGATACAGTTGGAAAGATAACTTCCTTAGTATTCATAGTGTGGTATACAGGGCATTCCATTAAAAAATATAAATTGTGTTATGGACAATGATGGGCCAAACAACATTTGTATAAAACATTTTTCTTTATCTCTTAAGATAAATGCAGTATCAACATCCGCGACTCTAGTGACTCACCCTGTATACGTATAGATAAGTTCGCTAAGTCTTTTTAAATATTCATGTCGGGTTTATTTATTGGCTTATTTTAAGTAGTTGATAAGTTTAGTACTAGGAAAATCAAATTTATTGTAATTATGATTATTTTTATTAGAAACGTCTGTAATCAATTGTGAAATGAAGCTCACCAGGAAGTGGTCATTTGTTCATAGAAACTGTAAATGCTAGTTGCTAGATACAATAACGCGAGTAACAACATCGCCTTTGCCTCTGTACTTATATGTATCTATAGCGTATTAATTTCAATTCCAGTTGACCTTCTTCGATTTTTACGGTAACTGATCGAAGGCATTTCCTGCTAGTTGTTTTATGATTTCTCCATATACATGTATTCCAAAATTATGTGTTATTTTTATTTTATTACATTTTATGCGTTTTATTATTGTTATCGTGTACTGTGTTTTACAAACGGGATGTGGTTCGTCGATCAATTTCTGAAAAGTTTATAATTGTGTTGTTTTTCAGCTTTACACCTGATGATGGCCGCAGACCTAAATCCATCGTGTTAAAATGATTTAAAATATATTAATTAGTCCCGAATTCCTCCTAAAAATCACGACTTAGGAGGTCGCGAACTGGCAGTGAAATTTACTAAAACTACCATAATTAAATCAGTTTACATCAACGAATGATTTAAAGGGAAAAAGTTTTTACAACGTTACTACACCATTTTTTCGCCGCAAATCTCAATTTTGACAAACTAGGAAGCACCAAAGAACTTTTATTAGCAAGAAAAAATATTCAATAAAAAAAAACAATAATTGTCATATTAATATTTTAATACGTTGTGAGTTGTGACGTCATTAAGAATTATATGACGTATTATCTCATTAGACACCAATTAAATCTTCTGATGTTAAATAAACATTTGCCAAGAAAGTCTGAAATTTTCTTCGGAGCTTCCAATACCCAATAACGTGTATTGAATATCTCTATTATATACATTTCAACAAAATAAATTCAATCAAAAGATAAAAAAATTCTTTACGCGAAATGGTGCCTGTCCCGATCAGTGTCTTACAAGTCTCGCACCCCCGTGTAGCTCCCACATGAGATGCTGGATTTTAATATTGGCACCATGTTTTTTAACTTTTCCTCGGTCTCGTCAAACAGCTCTGGCATACAAAATGAATACAAAGCATGATCTTCTCAATTACAAGAAATCATGTGATGTCTTAGAACTTTGTATCTGTAATTGTTCAATCATATCCAAACGGTAGCCCTTTTGACATCTATTTAGCATTTTTATAATTAATGTTATGACCAGTTTGAATCTTGTGTTGGTATAAGTTGGATGTAGTTTGACTATTGTGTTCTTTGAGTCGCCTCGCCAAAGATCTACCAGTCTGTCCAATATAAATAGCATCGCAGTTTCCACATGATACCGAATAGACACCGCTCTCATAAAGGGTTGGTCAAATAAACTTGCGCTGACTTGACAATAAATTGAATAATTGAGTGTTGGATGTAAATGCTGGTAAAATGTTAAAAGGTTTAAGTAATTTCGAAAGTTTAATATTAGATTGGTTGTAAGTAAAAGGTTTGTAAATAGGGTTTGGTTGAAGACTGGTCTCCCTGACGTAGAGAGGATCTAATTTAATAGTGACATGATGAAATAGTTTGTTAATTGTTTTAATAGGAAAAGTTAGTTCTTTAGTTTTGTTGTTGGGATATAGGATATGAAAGAGCTCTTCGGAAGTAAAAATTAAGTGATGCAAGACGGTGCGATCAGGAATGGAATGAGTCATAGGGAATAATAGTGGTAATTGAAGTAGGCTTTCTGTAAATGTCAAACTCGAAACGATTGTCATGTCGGAGGATGGTAACGTCGAGAAAATTTAATTTGCTGTTAGTTTCAACTTCGATAGTGAATGTAAGTTTAGTGTGAATGTTATTTATATAAGCTAACATGTCTTGAAGTTCGGATTGACTTCCTTTCCATATACAGAAGATATCATCGACACAACGATACCATTCCTCGACACGACAATAAAAAGGGTTAGAGAGATGAATAATATGATTACATTCGACATGATCTAGGAAAACATCAGCCAAAAAAACAGATAAAGGAAGGCCCATAGGTAGTCCTTCCTCAATTTTATCAAATTTGTCGTTGAACGAACAGAAATTTTGTGAAATGATATGTTTAAGAATGGAAGTAAGTTGAGGAACATTTTGATTATTAGGGAAATGTGATTGAAGTAGGCTGTTAACAAGTTGCAACGTAAAATCGGTAGGAACATTGGAATAGAGGTTAGCTACGTCAAAGGAAACCAGTATGCAACCGGAAGGGTTGATAGGTAACATGTGGTTGATAAAATCTAAACTGTTTTTGACAGTAAATGATGGAGTAAAATTTAGAGATTGAAAAATATTAAGTATGAATTTGGATAAGATGATTGTAGGTGCTTTATAAAAGGCAGTAATGGGACGTATAGGAAGATTAGGTTTGTGTAATTTCGGTAATGAATATAAGTGTGGGATGAAAGGATTCATTGGTATAAAAGATGAAGCTATAAAAAAGTTGAAATTGGAAAAATGCCTCAGGGCATCTTTATGAATTTGAATGATTTGTTTAGTTTTAGAAATGTTAGCAAGAGGATCTTTATAGTTATTACTATGTAAAAATTCAATAGTTTTATCAACGTAAGTTTGAAAAGGAAGAACAGTATTCACGACAAACGTAACTATTTTGAAAACCCTCCTACATATCCATATCAAATTACCAACTTTCTACCATCAAACGACAAGCCGTCCTAGCAAAACCGAGCGCACATCTGAAAGGCACAAAGATAAAACGAGGCGGAGAGCCCGGTCTCGTCACATCTCGAGCACTTTCACGACAAACAAGCGGGTGGCCGTAATGAAATTGAAATCGATGTCAATTTTCTACCCCGGTGACCCACTTCAATTGTTCTACTCTCTTCCTTCTCAAACAGGCCGCAACAATGGAGTCCACGGTTACGATATAATAATTAACGTTTCGCAATGCGTGAATTGCGTAATAGTCGAGGGGTTACCAGTTGCTGCTGCTGGCTCGTACACAACATGGTAAACTTGCAACCAACCTATAGGCGTCAAGTTTTCATATCGCTAAAGTGTTAGGAACACGTGGGGAGTCCGAGATAAAATGCTATGGTATAGCTAAACCGGCTCCCATAACCGTTTGCCGAGGTTGGATTTCTAGTCGGATGAAAGCGGGACGGCGAGTTTGCTTACTTCCTGGTGGCTGTTCGATATGAGGCAAACAGTTATTGCGATGGTATATCCTGGCTTGAAATGAAGCAACTGCAATTTGTCTTACAACGTAGAAGCTACGCATCTACGATTTCAACTTTTATTGTAATTTCTTATTATTTCTTATCCTTATTTCTTAAGGTGAAAATAAACTCTAATGTAGAAACTTTGTTACATTCGGATGTAAGCCATAGGTGAGTTTCTTGGTGAGTAGAATAAGAAGCTGATTATAATCAGCTGAAATACTAAAGTAGTTGACTGATCCCCATGATCGTCTGATTTAGTTCTCACCCATTACTATCCTTTGTTTCTTTTGTATTATAATTACTAATTAGGAATGATGGTGTAATGCCCATTTTGATTAATTGAATATTATTAAACTTTTTCAATATTTCCAACCGAGTCCTTTGTCCGTAATACTTCCATAGTATTAGCATTAGGACTTTTTACGCGTTCTCGTTGTTTCAATTTCTTTAACACGTCCTAGGTATTTAGTTTAAATTTTTTTAAAACGTCCTAGGTACTTACTTCGTTATTGTGACAATCGTTACCTATAGTCCAGTCAAATCTTTTCCGAGGGTGCCTGTTCCAGGAAAAAAATATAGAAGCTTATTTTCACTTATTCTTTATGTTTTTTTGGTGTGCTGAATCTCAATTTCAACTTTGCTACTTCCCACTGATCTGGCTTTATAACGGAAATCACAAATAAATTAAAAATTTACGACCTATTTTCAGTTCTTTTTTGCGAAAAAGTGATAAAACTATGCACTTTTCCAGGTAGACCATCCTATACAAAAATAAGGTACATTAAATTTCCTATAAGAGCAGCCCCCTGACATGCATTTTTAGTTGAACGATTTGGTCGCTAGAACGCGCTGCAAAAAAGGCTAAATTTGTGAAATATCCGTTTCTTTAGTACCTATTAAGGGGAGCCTCGTATAGATGGCAAAAAAATTACGAAAACTTGAATTATTTATATTTCAAATTATATATTCTTGAGTATTTTGAGCATACCCTTAATTTTTTTTTGCAAAATTTTACTTAATAGCGTTTGTCGGCGCGTGATTTTGTGTCTGCTGTATCCTTCTGAAACATACCAACATGATTTTTTGTTGTTATCATATCAATATCGCGTCCACTTACCTAATTTTTAACTATACAAAATGTATAACAAAATGGCGAGCTTTAGATCAAAATTTGAAAAAGCTTTTTTCTATTATTGGTGGACTAGCTGATTAAATTATCTTTCAAAAGGTACTTTTTTATTCAAATAAAATTTAAACTCGCTGAATAATTTCATACGCCAATTCCGAAATGTAAGAAAAACTGTTTCCGAGCAAAATGCGATTGAAGTTCGCGGTAGACGAAAATCGTATTTTCACTTTACTTTACATTTTCAATGTTTTTGCTATTCAGCCATGCCTGGGCCATAAAGGTGGTCATCTTCGGGGTGAAATTCCCCCTCAGTGCCTTTATATTCGAGCACGTTCCGAGCGGCCCTCCCCACTGTGCCGTGCGCACTATTACCTGGTCAGCGCGACGAAGGACCTTAGCGAAAGTACCTACATCTACACAATAATAAAAAAATCGATATTTCAACCCGTCTATACGAGGCTTAATTTATTAAAATTCTCATGCAGCTTCCCATACACCATAATGTTTCCTTTCATTTTGCTGTTGAAGAGTCTACCCATGGGCCTTCACAGCGCACCAGTGAGCCTACAGCCCAGGCAGTGGTTGCAAAGGAGAGAGGTATGCAATAGTGAATTCACTGCAGTCATTGCTAATAATGTTGTGTTTCCCTTTGTTATTTCAGAAGAAAAACCAGAACCATCAACCGCTAAGCGTCGCAGACTTAATAACAAAAAACATAAATTATTAATTAAAAAGAACAAATGTGTAGGAAATTTAATGTTGTTTTATCAGAATCGAAGTTTTTTGTTATTACACACACGTTACATAAAGTAGGAAAATTCGTCCTTATTTCAGCGCGTTCTAGCGGCCAAACCATTCAACCAAAAAATACACTTGAGGGTGCTTTTTATAGGAAATTTGGCGTACTTTATTCTTGTATATAGCGGTCTACGTCGAAAAGTGCACACTTTTATGACATTTATATCCGATTATATATCCGTGGGAAATAGCAAAGTTGAAATTCGGATTCAGCACCCCAAAAAACATATAGAATGAAAGACAAAACTCCTATATATTTTTTTCCTGGCCAAAACACCATTTGACTGGACTACTATGCAGATCATAAATATTGTCTCCATTTTTGAATTTCTTATTTTTTTACTAATTTTAATTCTTTTAACGGTAGGATAGAAAGAAGCTAAGCGTTAGAAAAAAGACAGATGCAGTAAAATCCTGTTATACTTAAACTTCATATTTTGAGAACTTTCGGATGTACAAAAAAAAATACAAATAATACAAATACCAAACGGAAAAGGTTTCAATATGATCCTAGATTAGCTCCCTAGCGGATCAGTGCTACATTTGTAGCGCGTGTGCATAGTCCCCCGCAAAGTGGTAATTTGCTGTCATCAGCAAAAATAACTAATGTTTTTTTTTGCTAGAAATTCTATACTGTAGTGTAAGATGTCTGTGTTAACTCAAACATCTGTATTTGTATAGCTCCCACACGAAAGCGGTCGATGCGAACCAGATGTGTTGCAATAATAATAATTCCTCCGTTAATAGAATAATAATAGAACGGTAGTCCTGGGAGGTGAGAATACGGTACTTTGTTAAAATACATATTTAAGAAGACAGGAACAGACGTATTTAATAAAGCTCCTCGTGCGCAGGGCGAATGTACAATTCGTAATTTTATAAGGTTTTGTCTTTGTCGCTTTAGTTGTTGGAGATTAGATAACAATATTTGTGCATCGATCAAAATAAATAAGATAGTACTTATGTAATATCATAAAATGGTTACCCGCGATAACAGAAAGCTACTGTCATCCAAAAAATAGCAAACGTTTACCAACAAAACTCATTATTCAAAGAGAAATTGGAAACAGACAATTCATCCCATTTGTTAAATTATACATTCTTGGTCCACTTTCACGAGTTTCAAGTAGATGTAAATGGCGTTCCTATCTGGGAAGTGTGGTATATAGGGATAGATCATTTAAACAGCGTAATTTACCGTGTAAATTCCCAAGTAAATTACCGTACTTACAGCTTAAATTGCCAAACTTAATTTATTGAAAAATACTAAGAAGTCATTTTTGATCCGGATTTTTTTAAGACCGGGATTTTTTGTTTGCTGTCAAAGCTTTTTAAGCTCTTTTTGCATTAAATGAATAGCGGATGGATAGTGGTTGGCCATGGCAATCGATTCAGCATAAGCAATAACGCAAATTTTAAATCAGAAGCCATTTACCTATTATAGAATTCATGATTTAAAGTTCCGGGCGTCCGGACTAAAAAAAAAAAATCATTGTGTATGAAACCGACCGTTATTGTTTTGTGAGTCGGCAAAGAATTAAGGTATTTTATAATTAGGCTGTGTTATTGACCTTTTTTAACATTGCCGTATTTTTATTGTAGTTATTTTTCTGATTTTAATAATTCATTACTACTATTAAATCAAGAGAAGCGCCAGTGATTGGTAATAAAAAAATAATATCCAACATGTTTATTGACATAAGCACTTATCATAACTACTTACTCATAACTGTCATCGGTAAGTTACCTTTGTTAATTTATTTTTAATTACCCGGTAATTTAAGATAACATAATTTACCATTTTGAATTTTAAATTATCCGATAAATTAAACGAGCGTTATTTATCATTACAATTTTTTATTACGCGGTAATTAAATATATAAACTAATAATTTTAATTTCAACGGTAATTTACCGAAAAAATTAATTGCTGAAATTTAACATTCCCGCTCGTATATCTTCTCCCCGAGCCGGAAAATCACTAACTATCCGTTGCAAAAGTATTGAACCCTGTGTTTGGATGCTCGTAACTCAGCAACGACTAAACAAACAAAAATTTAAATACATAAAGTGTGTATTATACTCCTGAATCATTTCTACATAACATGATTGACCATCAGAATTTTCTTCCCCTACGTTTGGACAGAAGCGCGAGAGAAGTGTAAAAAAAGTACCCGATTTTAGCACTTTTTAATAAACGCTCGTCTTTACATTTTTTCTTTCTCCTAAACCGCTTGCAAAAATTCAAGATCCTGGTCTTGGGTTTTGTATTTTCCTAATTTTCTTTGCTATAACGGCTATTAATAGGATTTTCATGGAAGCGGTTATCTCGGCAACGCTATTAGCAAGATAATGCGACAGGAACGAAAACAACCGCAAAATTTCGTTTAATGAGATTATTGAAATAGATGTACATTAATATTATAAAGCAACATAAATATGCGATATAATTTTGGGGCAGTACGGCACGTCATTCAACGGAGTCGGGATTCGAGGCCGACTTACAGCCTACTGCTCGTACACAGAATTAAAACAAACATCGTACAGGTTTCTTGATGCAACCACCAAATTGGAGGTTAGACATGGTGGACTCTTTGTTTAATAATAGAATAGGTTGCAAGTGTACAGCGAAGGGCTGTAAACACTTTTTTGTTTATAACGCCTTTTGAATCAACAGCAGCAATCACCTATTATCAGGTAGCAGCAAACAAATAAAATACCTAAACAAAATATTTTTCTGAGGCCCCAATAATATGCATAACCGATTGCTTTTGGGTAAAATCTAGATAACACAAATACATAAATATTCCTTGAATAAAGTTTCTTGGGTAACTGAGTTGCGTGTGTACGTGTTTTGCAAGTATTCAGCAAAAATGCTGAAGTAGTATTCCTATAAACTCACCACCAAGAAAAGGTACTTCTATTATATTTTATAGCAAAAAAAGATTCGGAAGCACTGAAGTAAAATTATGGTGGTTACCTGTAGCCCATTGCAATGAATTTAATCTGGGCATACTTAAAAAATAAAGTTGCTAAAAGCTACAGTACATTTAAAATTGAAGAGTGATTTTAATAAATGATAATGAAGTTGCCGCCGATAGTTCCAATGTTGATGGCTCTTCTGGAACTGCACAATTCGTTCAAAGTTTAGGACAAATACTAGTCGCAATTAAAACTTTTGCCGAAAATGCCGGACCGTTTGGTGTGGCCCCAGAACCTACACGAACAACTACGTCATCATCATCAAGTTACTGATTTTTGGCAGAAATAATAATATTGTGAAATAATAATAAATCACAAAACAGAATATGTAAAAATTCTACACACAAAAAAACGAGTAAATGACAAAAATATTGAATACAGTCCTGAGAGTTGATCGTTTGAAATCGTCGCGCAAAGGCTCGCATCGGTTCCAGCGCGCAATCCCCTTTCTTCGAGGGAAATCATCCTGCGAAAGGATCGTTCACTTTCTTTCGCTCTTAAAAATTTTCAAATAACTTGTATGTTACATATATACATCAATGGATGAGTATCACAATAACTAAGAACTGTTTACGATTTATTGCGCTGTCCTGCTATCGTTCGTTTCTGAGATATCCGCGTCCATAAAAAACTCGCTTACAGACTTTATTACATATGAAATTAGGAAAATAAAAACGCCAAACATAGAAGAGAACTGTAACCTGAATAAAAATGAAAAAATTTATGGTAAGTGGTTTAGGAGAAAAAAATCGGGCAATCGATCCTTATTTTAAAACCGCAAACATCGGGTACCTTATTTTGCTTCACTCGCGCTCATGTTATAACCGATAGGCGAAAAAACTTGATAGTCACTCATGTTATGTAGAAATGATCCAGGAGTATAGCACACTTTGATTCAGTTGTTTTGTTCAATCGTTGCAGAGGTACGAGCATCAAAATACAGGACTCAATACTTTTGCAACCGATAGTACTTGGCTTGGTACACACTACAATATAGTACTGTGTACCATATGCTAGTAATAATGTTTGATAAAAAAATCTCCATCAAAGCTGGAGCGAAGCTGGGGCGAAGCTGGATCTGCATGTGGTCGTTCGTTTTGGATGAAACTTGGTCAAAAACTTGTTTTGCGAGACACACGGTTTCCCTTGGGGGTTTTCTCTGCCAAGGTCTCGTGTCTTGGGGCAAGTTTTGGGGGTGAACTGAACTTACTAAACTCTCACAATCTTTACTACAGTAAAGATACATGTTGACCACATGTTGACTACACGGAGCATCGCCAGTGACAAGAGTTTGCGACTCACATCGCATCGTGTAGGAGAAATTTGACAGAAAAAACGTTCAAAATTAATAAGATGTTGATAGAAACTGATAGAAACTCAATACATTTGCGCTAAATCAGATTATCGTGTTTAGTCAATTTTAAAATTTAATAATAACCATGTTTTACAAAAACCGATTATTTTTGAGATATAACAAAAAAAACTAAATTTTTCTCGACTCATAGGCCATTCCGATGTTCCGATGTTTTAAAGCATCAAAACTAGGATGGCACAAGACATAAGCTTGTTTTTAAATATGTTTAAAAAGGAGTAGGTATTAGGTAAAGAGTATAATATTGTGTTACGTTTCTATTTTAACTCTGTTGTAAGTAATAAATTATGTGCAATTCCGTCTGACGTGTGAACGGCAAATCCACGGACAATGAGAAAAATTAAGCAACCAAAACCAACACTCACTGAGATGCGCATTACAAAAGTGAACAACCTTGTCTATTCCCGACTTAAGGTCCGGCCTTGAGGGTTTATTGTCCGAAGTCGAGTGACAAAGCTTAGGAGGAAACTGCGGCGGATCCTCGGTCGCGATTGAGGTGCGTCACAAATGTCATGATCCATGATGCCGCTCCAGCAAGCAAGCACCAGCTCTCAGCTCTGCTTATCCTCGACAAACAAATAACACATACCGGCTTAACACCTGAATGTGCACGCCAGCACCCTATTCCGTTCAGGATGTTGTTGTTTGCCAACCGTTCTGGTAAATAAGTAGGTAGGTAGGTACTCAATGCAACGTGGAATGTTATTGATGTCTGCGCTAATTTTGATCCTTTGCTTAACTGAGTTTTGTTAGGAACTTTAATTTTATTCCGTTTACCTTCGGAGGCACTTGGAATGGAATTTACATAACAAATTTAATCGAATTAGTTAAGGGAGCCGACGGGTGCATTTCGAACCCTAGAACGTTCAACAAATTTGGTAAACGTATTTCGTAAATCGATCTGTTAATTTTGCTTTTAAATATGAGATTTTTTGCAGTCAAAGGGTATTACATAATTGAATGTAGCTACTACTGCATACGAACAGGACAACGATAACTAAAAATATAATACATCCATCTCCGTTCAAACGCACAAAAATCGTCGTTTTTGCTGCTTCGTACCGAGCGTCTAACTAAAATCATTTCTTGGATATTTTACAGCATGTAAAGATAGGTGATTTTACTATGCATTGTATGAAGCAAGAATTTATAAATCCAAAAACAAAATTATAAGTTATTGTCTATTGTTCAATTCTGACAATGTTTCGGTATGTCTTACTTTCGGTATCTTTTTAGTTATCGTTGTCCTGTTCGTATGCTGTAGCTACATTCAATTAATACCCTCTGAGTGCAAAAAATCTCAAATTTAAAAGCAAAATTAATAGATCCGTACGAAGTACGTTTTTACAATTTACGTACAATTTGCGGGTGCGTTCCGCACCCGTTTAGCACCCGTAACTGTTTTATTTAAGAACTTATTTGTAGTCGTGTTAGGAAAACGCCTAAGATATTAGTTAGATTGGCACTTTTGATGTAGAATTGTTTAATTTTTCAATGAAAATTGGGCAATTCATTGAATTGCATCAACAACACACAACATACTAAAATCAATTCTAGATTCAAAGTGCTAAAACCCTTTCACAACACAAGTATACAAATAAAAAAGTTCTGAAAATTATTGTCACTTGACTGGCATGAGTGGATTGTTTTGAATTTGCATTTTTCATTACATGATGCGAATTTGATGGGTTCTCAAAAAATACATAAAAACATCATAAACTGAAATTACCCAGAACAAAATGCTGAACCCGAATATGTATGTATGTATAAAACCAGAAAGGAAAACAAAAGTTTCATTTGATCTTTAGGACTTCAACTGATTTCTCAACGGATTATTAAACCGCACGCAAGTCTTCCTTACTTTGTTCATTGCGATTTTCTATCTCTAATAATAACAAAAGTATCCATACAATCCTAAATCCAACCGCCAGACGCTATATTTCATAAAAAATTAAATAGTTCAAATTGGTTAACCAACTGAATAAAAATATGTAGTAATTAATCTACCTACTGTAGTACCAATTTACTGAACCAAACAGTAACTTCTTGTGTTAATGTGTGTGTATCAAAATTTGTTGTTGTATCCACGCTATGGGATAAATTATGTGTGATTCATGTAATCAAACAAAAGTCAAGTTTGAGTGAAAAAGGCATGTCAGATATTGATATTTTTACGTTAAATCTTGTACACTTATAACTTATAAAGGAAAGTGTAACTTGGTTCAATGGTGTGATACATTTTTCAATTATAACCAGTGGTCTTCGTAAAAAATCGCAAATTCCGTCAGATTCACTGACAGATTTGTCATAAAATGAACAAAAATACCAAAAGTCTAGTACTAGACAGAAAATTATATACCTACTTGCAGGGGCGGATACAGAGGGGGCGCAGGGGGCGCGCGCCTCCCCCTTGGGGCGAATTTGTTGGTACAGCGGATAAGAAAGCTATTGTGATGTTACCGGCTAAGTCTTGTATTTATGTTTTTATTCGGTTGATTGTAGGAAACAGTTATATGAAAAGAGTTTTTTTAGGCTTTGCACCAGACTTGATGACACCCATAGCTAGGGTTACCATAATTATGAAATTTCAAACCGGGACAATAATTACCTACTTTTGAAAATAAGTCAACATCCCATCCGGGCCCTGTAGTGGTTTTTTATAGTCTTTATTTTTTTGTGTCCTTTTTTCTGTTTCTCAAGTGTTTTCTTATGTATTTCGTCTTTTATATAATCCGAACATCAGATATACCAAATTTATCAACAATTGGGACGTTCCGACAAAAGTAAATTTCAATGCCAAATAATGCATGTGTCAACACAAAGCAGCAAAAATTGTTGTGCACAGATAAGACGTGATGGTGACACTGATTTTGTCACAAGAGATGTGAGATATCGTTTCAATTTTGTTTTCATATATCCAAATCAAGAAGTCTGCGTAACGCAAATCTAAGACGTGATGGAGACGATCCCGGTTTGTCATCTACAAACAAAACGCGCTTTGAAATGTCTTTGTTTGTTTATTTCAAGCCAGCCCAACTCAAAAAACTCCAAATATTTCAAAATGATGCGCTCTGAAAAATCCCAGTGGGTTTTTTCAAGTGGGCTCAACCCGAAAAAACCCACCGGGTTTTTTTCGGGTAGCGCCTACTCAGGCGAACCCTAATTAACCGTCAAGTTGACAAATAAAAATAAGCCAGTATTAGATTATGTAACAATTAGCTATACCATTTTTTCGGCACGCATAGTACGTCACACATACATACATAGTTATCGACATAACTTGCTCTTAATATTTGGTTAACTGACAGACACTAATGCAAAATCAATAGTTAACCAATTGGCGTAGACTAGAAATAAACGTTCAATCGATCTTTCCTCGAAACAATTTAGTATTTATAATGGGGAACACATCAAGTTCAAACTGTAATATAAAATGATAACAAATTCTTCTTTGAGACTTCACCTGACTTCACCTACGTTAATAATATTCTAATAAACGTCTATGCGGTTAATAAGTGATAACTATATTCTTTTCGGCAATCCAAATCGATAGTCATTTCGATGAAAAGGTTTTCCGTTAAAACTACGACGTGGCCTGCAACTGGTGACTTTGAATTGATGATTAGAATGAAGCACTTCCTAGTATGTAGTACATTTTACATTTAAAGTGCAATTTGACGAAGCGCTAGGATAGCTAAATTGTCTATGATTATAATAATTAGGGACTACCAAGATACATGCTTGTAATTCAATAGCTAGCGTACCAGGATTAGAGTTTTCAATGACATTCATCATAACGCATGAAGCAAAACTAAACTACAGATCCAAGTTCACAGCAACTTTTTGTTAGTAAATATATGTATTTTTACTTATCATACGCAGTATGTAAAGTATTGTAATCGTGCCGAAAAATTTTTTTGAGATTTTAGCGGAAATAGGTCTTTTTGGGTCCCCTGAACATTTTTGACCAAGGTACAAAAAAATGTCTGTGTGTGTGTGTGCGTGTGTGTGTGTGTGTGTGTGTGTGTGTGTGTGTGTGTGTGTGTGTGTGTGTGTGTGTGTGTGTGTGTGTGTGTGTGTGTGTGGGTGCGTGCGTGCGTGCGTGCGTGCGTGCGTGCGTGCGTGCGTGCGTGGGTGTGTGTGTGTGTGTGTGTGTGTGTGTGTGTGTGTGTGTGTGTGTGTGTGTGTGTGTGTGTGTGTGTGTGTGTGTGTGTGTGTGTGTGTGTGTGTGTGTGTGTGTGTGTGTGTGTGTGTGTGTGTGTGTGTGTGTGT
Source organism: Melinopterus prodromus (assembly GCA_964023965.1). NCBI lineage: Eukaryota > Metazoa > Arthropoda > Insecta > Coleoptera > Scarabaeidae > Melinopterus > Melinopterus prodromus. Next base: position 56,768,149 of record OZ030391.1, on the reverse strand, counting down.
GTGTGTGTGTGTGTGTGTGTGTGTGTGTGTGTGTGTGTGTGTGTGTGTGTGTGTGTGTGTGTGTGTGTGTGTGTGTGTGTGTGTGTGTGTGTGTGTGTGTGTGTGTGTGTGGGTGCGTGCGTGCGTGCGTGCGTGCGTGCGTGCGTGCGTGGGTGTGTGTGTGTGTGTGTGTGTGTGTGTGTGTGTGTGTGTGTGTGTGTGTGTGTGTGTGTGTGTGTGTGTGTGTGTGTGTGTGTGTGTGTGTGTGTGTGTGTGTGTGTGTGTGTGTGTGTGTGTGTGTGTGTGTGTGTGTGTGTGTGTGTGTGTGTGTGTGTGTGTGTGTGTGTGTGTGTGTGTGTGTGTGTGTGTGTGTGTGTGTGTGTGTGTGTGTGTGTGTGTGTGTGTGTGTGTGTGTGTGTGTGTGTGTGTGTGTGTGTGTGTGTGTGTGTGTGTGTGTGTGTGTGTGTGTGTGTGTGTGTGTGTGTGTGTGTACCCAATTTTTGTTAATTCATTTCCGGAGAAACTACTAAAGGTATCGGCTCGGAACTTCATATTTAGAAGTTTCATGACCAAACTTAGAGTTGAAAAGCTTTTGGTTCAAAAGGGTCCAAAGGAACTGGGTGTTTACTCTAAGCCTTTTTCAAGGATTTTGTAAATGAGCCGCCATTTCTGTCATTTCATCAAAAAACTTAAATTATAAATTACACTACAGGAAATTTTGTATAATTTATGTCTATGAAATTTTTTGGTAAAATTAATAGTTTAGCTTTTTAGTTTATTCTAAGCCTTTTTCAAGGATTTTGGAAATGAGCCGCCATTTCTGCAATTTCGACAAAATAGTTAATTAATAAATTAAAGTAGAGGAAATTTTAAATAATTGATGCCTATAACATTTTTTTGTAAAATTAATAGTTTACCTTCAAGAGCAAATTCTATTTGATCGAGATCGGTCGCATCTGCATTGATATGAAATTACATAGTAGCCAGGATTTGGACAAATATTTTTTTGTGTTGTCACATTCGAAAACAGCTGATCTCATCAGAGGTTGGAGAACCACTATGGAACGTGCCGCTGTAGTGCGCAAAATTATAAAATACAAATTTCAAATAAAATAAGATCACCAATTTGATTGTTTGTTGATAAGATCAACTCGTCTTTATATCTAATTCTAAAAATGATACATTGAGAAAATTATAAATAAAGGATAGTGATGAGTGTAGTTTTATTTTAGTATATTGGTAGGGATGTGTCATGAACAAATATAAATCTGTCAGAATTTGAATTACCTTTTTAAGGTGCGTTTTCATTAGTGATAATGGCAGTGGTAGCAGACGCCGTTATAGTATTTCCAATAGAAAATTGTTAGTGACTCATGTTTATGTACATGCAAACTAATATGTGTCATTATCACGATATGTAAGAAATGCTATAATTTCGTATTCTACCACCGCCATTAGCTACCATTACCTACAAATCGGAACGCACTTTTCGTCAGTGGTACCAACCTAGCATTTACTATACAGAAATGATTTATTTTTTTTAATACATATTTCTTAAAAAGCAACACAATAAACGTTGATATCGCTCCTGCCAAAAACTAGATAGCGCGACTCGCTCATATGCGACGGCGACACTCCGCCTTCGGTGACGCGCTGTATCACCGCTCGTCGCGCTATTCCGTACTTTCGGCATTTGTGACATAAATAACTATTATTCTAATGACGTAGTGTAGGTAGTGTCAAATGCTGATGCTTTGACAATACCTACGATTTATCTCTATAGAATACATTCTCATGCAGCTAAACTATTAATTTTATATATTGTATGATAAAGTCATGTGTCTGGCCACATCAGATTTTTTATCCTACACGATGCGAATATGTCATTTTCGCGGCTCTATGGAGTCACGAAAGATGCTATTTGCCAGCCAGCCCCAGCCCGGCCTGTAATGAACACTTTTCGGCGCTAGCCAGGAAAATTATTGTACACAATATAACTCTGTTCAATCAAAACACAATTTTCGATTCGGTTTGACGTTTGCGCTTAAACGTCAACGGATTTTATTTGTCAAAACCCAATATGTCAGTGTTTAGTCTTTAGAAACGGGTGATTTTATTACGATATTGTTGTGTAGGATAATAAAATTATGTGTGCACCATGCCCAGAAAGTGGTTTTCCGGGCCTCAAGAATTGCCCAGTGCCCACTTCTCTCGGCCCGGAAAAGAACCACTTTATCGGCTTGGTCCACAATATACTATTATTTGAAAAACTTACCTCATAAACATTAGGATGCCAAACTTTGGTCAAAAATCTTATTGTAGGTGGCGAATACGGATAGTCTTGTGGGAATTTCATTCGAGCCTGAAAATAATCAACAATAAGTCTAGTTAGCAATTAAATTGTTACAAGCAAGAAACATACCAACACACGTCATGTTTAACACAATACAAATAACAGTGTAGGGGGTGACGACTACCTATAAAATAATAAAAAAATAGTCTATAAACACTAAACATTATTTAAAGAGAACACGTAGTATTTGTTGATCAGGGTTTCATTGTTGCACAAAAACTATTATTTTTGATAAAGATACAGCATTTTGTATTTTGTCGATCCATATTTGGTTGTTCTTTTGTTGTTTAAACATGTTTAAAAAGGTATGGACTTGCTATTATCGATTATCTATTTTCAGAAATGTTAATAATAATGGTACAATTTATCCCTACCAAGGGAAATTAAAGACATTCTCAATGTCTAAAAAGCTATAGGACTACGAACCGACGTAAAATCTGATTTTTTGTACTAATGAAAAGCGGTTACAGCCATTCGAAAGATCATGTATAGCACCCGCGTGTAGCTCTCTTACCCAAACCGTTTGTACCTTAAAGGGACCGGAAGTACAAAAGTCAGAATAAGAAAAAAACGCCAACTACAGCCCGGCCACTCAGAAGTCGTTCAGAATGCGCAATGGGCAAGGGATAGTTTTGGTGGAGGGGATAATTTGTGTGTTGATGCCGAGCGTACAGTGCCTCTCGCTCCCGCCGAATGTCGTCCTTGTTCTCGTTCTGCTCACACGTTGAGTCAACTTTAAGTAGGCGGGGCTGTAAGTAACATCTGCATTTTTTTGAAATAACGAAATGCGGTTGACGCCGTGTAACGAAATAGCGTTCTATTCATTATAGATAAACGTAAAACTTCTCGTCCTGTTACACATTCATACAGATATGCCGTGGTTGGTTTGTTAGGATTGATATTTTTTGTCTTTGCCCTGTTAGTTTGACGTTGCTAGGTTTTTGTTTGTATAGACTCATGCCCTTTCGAACGGCGTTAACCGCTTTTGTTTAAATAAAAATATACAGATTTTATTTGTCATTGGCGATTTTTGATACTCTCGACTTTTGTACTTACGGTTCCTTTGAGGTTCAATTTGAAAAGAGGTGCAAACGGGTGTTACCGATGCTCTTTCGAATAGTGTTAACCGCCTTTCGATATTTCTTTGGCGATTTTTCAACACTCTGACTTTTGTACTTCCGGTCCCTTTGAGGTACAAACGATCTGAAAAGAGGCACAAACGGGTGCTACCGATGCTCTTTCGACAGACGTTCACCGCTTTTCAATATCTAAAAAAAGAGATATTTTACGTCTTTGGAATTCTTTTTTGATACTCTGACTTTTGTACTTCCGGCCCCTTTGTGGTACAAACAGTTTGAAAAGAGGTACAAACGGGTGCTACTAATACTATTTCCAATGGCGTTAACCGCTTTTCGATATCTCAAAAAATACCGATTTTACGTCTTTGGCGATTTTTGGATACTCTGACTTTTGTACTTCCGGTCCCTTTGAGGTACGAACGATTTGAAAAGAGGTACAAAACGATGCTACTCATGCTCTTTCGAATAGAATTAACCGTTTTTCCATATTTAAAAATGCAGATTTTACAACTTTGGCGATTTTTTAACACTCTGGCTTTTGAACTTCCGGTCCCTTTGTGGTACAAACGATATGAAAAGAGGTATAAACGGGTGCCACTAATGCTATTTCGAATGACGTTAACCGCTTTTCGATATCTCAAAAATACCGATTTTACTTCTTTAGCGATTTTATGATACTCTTTCATGTACAACTGATTTTAAAAGTGGTACAAACGGGTGCTACTCATGCTCTCTCGAATGGCGTTAACTGCTTTCGGATATCTAAAAAATACAGATTTTAACCTATTGGGCGATTTTTAGAAACTCTGTACTTCCGGTTCCTTTGAGGTACAGATGATTTGAAGAGAGATACAAACAGGTACAAACGATCCTCGTTCGAATGGCATTAATAAAATTTGAATATGTCAAAGTTGGGTGCTGGTTTTTTTTTAATTATTTAATAAGTTTTTCATGTTTGAGGTACAGACGAAATTAATAGCGGTACAAACGGGTACAAACAAAGTGCAAACGATCTACGTTAAAAAGTCTAACGTTTTAAAAGTCTGGCGCTAGGTTCACACCGGTTTATTTTCAGGCATGTTTAAATGTAACGTCCTTATTAATAATTTTTTTAGGGGATGTTGCCATGTGCACAAAGCCAGTGGCTTGTCTGTGCGGCAGCTGGGGAGACGGAGTATTTCAAAAATCCCCTGCCTAACCTGGGCTTGAACCCCGGACTTCTTAGTGGAAGGCATTCGCCTTATCCACTACGCCACCTCCGCTCAAATATTAATATTAATTATTAAAATATTAATAATTTAAATATTTTGTGGGGATATTTTTTTGTTTTTTGGTTGCCACAAAAAAAAACTGAAGTATAAATACTTGAGGTTTTTTAGTGTTGTATTTACCCCGCAGGAATGTATTGAAAATCTAGTATTGTCTATTTTTACTTTATCATACGCAGTATGTCCATATGTATTGTAATCATGCCGAAAAAAATTGAGATTTTAGCGGAAATAGGTCTTTATGGGTCCCCTGAACATTTTTGACCAAGGTACAAAAAAAGTCTGTGTGTGTGTGTGTGTGTGTGTGTGTGTGTGTGTGTGTGTGTGTGTGTGTGTGTGTGTGTGTGTGTGTGTGTGTGTGTGTGTGTGTGTGTGTGTGTGTGTGTGTGTGTGTGTGTGTGTGTGTGTGTGTGTGTGTGTGTGTGTGTGTGTGTGTGTGTGTGCGTGTGCGTGTGTAAACGATTTTTGTGACGACGATTCCGGAGAAACTACTAAAGGTATCGGGACGAAAGTGAGTATTTAGTAGTTTTATGACCATACTTAGAGCTGAAAAGCTTTTGGTTCAAAATGGTCCAAAGGAACTGGCTATTTACTCTTAGCATTTTTCAACGATTTTCGTCATTTCTGTAATTTCGTCAAAATAGATAAATAATAAATTAAAGTAGACGAAATTTTGAATAATTTATGCCTATGACATTTTTTAGCAAAATTAATAGTTTAGCTGCAAGAGCAAATTCTATTTGATCGAGATTGCTCGCATCTGCATTGATATGAAACTACATAGTAGCCAGGATTTTGACAAATATTTTTTTTGTGCTGTCACTCTCGAAAACAGCTGATTTCATCAGAGGTCGTAGAACCGCTATGGAACGTTACCGCTCTAGTGCGGCGAATTACAAAATACAAATTTCAAATGAAATAAGATCACCAATTTGATTGTTTGTTGATAAGAAATATCAACCCGTTGTTATATATAATTCTAAAAACGATAAATTGAGTAGAAAAGTATAGCGATGACTGAAGTTTTATTTTAGTATGTTGGTACGGATTGGACATTTACAGTGTCATGAACAAATATAAATCTGTCAGAATTTGAATTAGCTTTTTAAACTTGACGTTTCGTCAAAGTGGTACCAACCTAACATTTCCTATACAGATATTTTATTTTAAATACATGTTTCTCAAAAAGCAACACAATAAACGTTGATATCTCTCCTGCCAAAAACTAGATAGCGCGACGCGCTCACGTGCTACGGCGACGCTCCGCCTTCGGTGACGCGCCGTATCACCGCTCGTCGCGCTATTCCGTACTTTCGGTACTTGTGACATAAATAACTATTATTCTAATGACGTAGTGTAGGTAGTGTCAAATGCTGGTGCTTTGACAATACCTACGATTTATCTCAATAAAATCGATTCTCAAGCAGCTAAACTATTAATTTTATATATTGTATGATAAAGTCATGTGCCTGGCCACATCAGATTTTTTCTGTACATACTTAACACATATTTAATTTAAAATTCGACCTTGTAAAAAACTAAATCTATACTTGTCTTTTTGATCTAATGTAAAATTTCTTATTTACTAATGCAAAGTTTTTGTTGTTGCTTCACAACAACATTAGTAGGTCATACTGACTCCTGTCGAACGCCTAGTGGTTATGCAACTTAGTTTTCACCAGTAAAAACTTGTTGCACGCACCCTATAAACGTAAATGTAAATTTGCTGCAAAACACAGGATGTCACTGTCAGTATCTCTATTGCTCACAGTGGTATACTAATATTTGCTCGACTATACAGGGTCTCCCACGACGACCTGCTATTAGAGGTATATGGAGAATCACATGAATTGAGAGATTGAAAATTTGTGGACTTATATTGTTGGACACGTTCGTCTAAACTAAAATATTTTGAGCTTTCGGTTACTTCCGGTTACACCTGAAATGATGTCAACTTTTATATTTCAAATGGAACACCCTGTATTTTATTGCATTTTTGAAATCATATTTAATTTTAGATCAATTCTTATGCTACATTCCCTATAGCTAACATGTGTCATTTTTGAGATATTCATAGTTTTCATTAAAAAATGACAGCAGCACGGTAACTTTCAATTACCTATAAATTATCCCCAGTGACGGTTGAAAAACAGTTGTCCGGCAAAATTGTTGTGAAGGTAACGTATTATCTATGCGTACTATCGACACTTAGTAGAAGGTAGAAAGAACTCTTCTAAAAGTTATACAGGGTGTTCAAATTATAAGATCAAAGTTGAATTCGAAAAAAGTACTTAAAGTCGATTTTTTCAAATGGCAACCCTAACATGTGAAAAATGAGAAATCTCAATTCTATGGAAAAATTTAGATCAACTTTGTGTACAATGTCCTATACCTAAAATGTACTTGTCGATTTCTAAACGATTTCGAACATCACAGTAGAAATTCCAAACAATGCCAAATCTAGATTGCGTTTGAAAACAACTGAATAATTGGAATAAACAGAACTTTATTAAACAAGATTTTTAGGTCATTTTTCATTATAATTAATTTAGTATTTATAAAATTATATTAAAAATAAAACAAAATTGTAAAGTAAATTAAAAAACTGCTTAATTCAATTTCTTTAACTGTTCAAAAACGCTGCCGTTTTCCGCTAAACGTGCCTTAATTCTTTTTAACATATTATTGTGGTGGCGCCCCTGATTGAGTTAGCACATAGCCCATTGAAAAAAGCTCGAACTCTATCTTTCATGTTCCCCTCATCAATAATTGGGGCCTCATAAACTATGTCTTTAATAGTTCCCCAAATGAAAAAAATCCATTGGCGTCATGTCAGGTGGATATTTGTATGACCCATTAAGTGCAATCTACCGATCGTAGAACATCTCGGTAAGCAAGCCTCTTCCTGCAACAGTTATGTGCGCTGGAGCACCGTCCATTTGAAACCACCAAATTATTGAGGACCCAATAACTGATAGGGAGAACATGAAAGATAGAGTTCGAGAAAAGAATTAAAGCATGTTTAGCGGAAAACAGCAACGTTTTTGAAGAGTTACAACAACGACAAATTGGTTATTGTTTTTCTTGATTGCCCTTAAATTTGAAGCGAGTATAATAAAACTGAAAACAGCAACAAATAAAAGTGAGTTCCACAGCAAGTGTCTCTTGTGGACAAAAAAATACTGGAAAGCACCTATTATTTTCTCATAAGTTAAATTTGGCAACAAAAAAGGCACAAATGTACATTAATAAATTGTTACTTTATCTATTTCCAAAGTTAGCATCTGTTGATGGGAAATCAGATATTGCCTTGTTCAATGTTCGGAGAACACGTGGCTGGTCGATAAACGCTATTGCCATAGTTTTACGTTTGTCAAACGTCAAGAAAATTACAAGTACTAAAAATAAATTAAAATGTCAAAAACATTGCAAAACACAAAACTGAAAACTATTTATTTTAGGGGACATTTGCCAAATAATGGTAAGTACCTACATTATAATGGTGTGATAAATTGATGCCAAAGATATTTATATAGTCAAACCGTTTCCCAAACAGGTAAAGGCAACCATGGCATACATTGCATTTCAAATGATAAAGACTTATCAGAAGAATGGGAACGTACTTTGGAAAAAAGAAAAATAGCTCCCTATCAGCAAGATAGTGGCTTTATGCATTACCTAAAATGCATACCGCTAGTAATTCCTTTTGTTTGTTATGTGCCAAGAAGGAAATAAATAGTTTTCATCATTATTTCTTGTTTTTCTTTTATTTGTGGGTGATAGGTTGATATCAGTCATCGCTTGAATGCCCGCCCATTGATTCACAAGAACTGGAAAATACAACAACGTTTGTTGAATGAAGCCAAACTGATAAAAACTAATTTGGCCTGAAACTGTCGCGATGAGTAATCTTTATCTATTTAAATTTCTATAGAAATCAGCTGTTTCCTCATTCAATAGACACACGTGCGCCGTCAGCTGTTGACAATCATAAAATACCATAGTTTTGTTCATCTAACATCAAGAAAATTATAAGTAAACCACTATGCCAAAAAAATTGCAAACCATAAATATGGAAACTATGTATATCTGTAGGAATTTACCAAATAATAGTAAGTATATAAGTACATAAAATTGATAGGAATGATGCTTGCAGTCAAAACTTTTCATATTTAGATGGAGGCTGTCATGGTATACAGAGCATTTCCAATGACATGGAAACAACAGAAAAGAGGGAACGAATTATGGTGAAAAAAGAAACGATTTATCCGCAAGAAAATAGCTTTTGGCGATATCTGATGTGTATACCAATCATAATTCCTTTTGTTTGGTATATACCAAAAAAGAAATAAATAGTTTTCAACATTGTCAATTATTATAATTAACAAAGACTTCGTGGAAATGAAGCACAGAAAAGGTACATGATTTATTTATAATCTATGGGATGATACATTGAACATGACGTGCGATACATCGCCATATATTCTAAGACAACAAAAACAAACAAAAACAACGTATCAGATGAACTGGTTTTACTGGGAGGCCACCGTCTAGCGTAAGCTTTGTATTCAGAAATAACTGACGTACGCACTTTCCAATTACTTCCAATGACAATATCATTTCTAAAGAAAACAAAGGGAGTTTGGAAAACGAACGGTAAAACGAAAAAGAAAACCGCGCTAAGCTTTATATCTAGGACGAGGTCTAAAAATAATAAACAAAAAGTCGGCCGACGAAAAATGAAAGTGTAAATCCATGTTTAAACAAAAGAAACTTTCACGATTTTATGGGAGATCTTTTGTAAAACATTTCTGCATTTTCTAGTGACGAGTGTCGCTTATTTATAGATTATTTTCGCAACTATAACTAACGTAATTAAATTTATATTTAAGTACCTTGAAACATCCTCCCATGTACAACGTATCAGGGGGGCCAAAAATCGCAACCTCCCATTCGAAAAGATTGTCCTCGTTAACGAGCTTCACGCAGAACCCTTCCACGGGTTCTTCCTGGAGAGACTTGTATTCGACGGCCAAAGCACGTAGTGCACTGCTGTTTAGTCTTAACCCAGCCATTTTTTTACGTTTACACAAACTATTCACAATCACTTAGATTGTCCATGAACAACAACAGTTACTACAGTTAGTTATGTTTAAAAACTAGGACGCCATTGAAAAGCACTAAAATCCAACAAATCTAGTTTGCACGGGAGAACTTTGCACTGTTCCTTGCTCGGTACCGTATTTTTCTTTAATGGACACCTTTCCCCACGCGAAATTGCACACAGCACCTCCAAATACCTTCTGTGACTAACTGCTTCCACCTAGCTCACGTTCCCCGTTTCTGAGCACTGAGCATAGCACTGAGTCTGAGTGCAAACAGCTGGTCCTCGATAACCATTGCGCAAATAAACCAGCGCATGGCAATTGTCAAAATGCGCACAGGCGTAATGTACAATTATAATTTTCAAATATCCCCTCATGATTTTTCCCACAAAAATACCCTGTATACACCACCAAAAATTGAATTCACCAACAGAAAACGCCAAAATTACTTCGGAACAGACGCGTCCATCAAAAAATAATATTTAGACAAAGATGGTAACGTCATCTGGTAGACCATTTTCGTACCGCGGTCTTTATTTTTTTAAGTAGGAGCGATGAAAAATTTCATTAATGTTTGTTACCCGAAAATACACGCGCACAAAAATTTAATATTGAGGAATGGTTGTGCGAGAAATTTGAGCGGTGGGACGATCTGGAACGCGACGTATTGTAATTGTTCCGGAGCTGTGACGAATAACATAACCTCAAATCGTTATTCAAGGGCCAAAAACTATGATGGGAACGCCAAACTGTTCGCCGAAATTCAAAAGCGATTTTATTGCAGCGGACCTCCCAGCACCAAACTGCCACCTCTCATGAACTTCCCAGAAATTGTTTGGCCTTCGCTCATCAAATCAATCCGGAACTTTATACTCGCTACGTTCATCATTAAACCCTACTTTGATAAGGATTTCAGCCTCCCCGACTTTGTGCTAGGTTCGAAAAAAGCATTAGAAGTGAGAAATATTACTTCCCTAAGCGTAATCAAGTAATATTTATCATATTATTGTAGGTCGTGTCGTGTAAAATTTCGGAAGGTGACATAAAGAACTTGGATGGTTTAGTTACAGGCGATGTGGTTCTATCACTACAGAAATCACTGCAGTACATGTCTGTCTTTCAAAGAGAACAAATTGCCATTAATAGCGAGGATATCTACTTTTCATTTCCGTACCAAGTACTGTATGGTGTTTTCTTGTTATATTTTAGTAAATTGTTACTTCTAGGTTGGTATAATGTTTAATGAGCAGGAAGGACAGGAGCAAAAGCGTTTTGTCGAAATAACGATGGTTTTCCATGCGTTGCGTGGCTTGGCAGCTATGCGAGAAAAGGGTGAAGAGCCACCGCTCAATATGGGAATGATGCCTGAATACCAAAAAAGAATTTCCATTTGCAACTATAGGTTTATTAGGGAATACACAAAGGGTAAAGAAAGCGACTGGACGATTAATCTCCTAAACCATTTCAAACCCAGTGATCACCTAGATGAGAACTAGTTAGCGCTATGACAAAAAGACAATTATTTTATTTTTAAAGTGTTTAAATGACGATTAGTTATGTTTGAATAAATTTGTAAAAATAGTTTTATTTATTCATAAATGCATTCAAACATCTTGCTTGTTAGTATTTATTGTATTATGTTCATGTATTTTTTGTTATTTCTAGACTTTTATGTGATTTTATTTCAAGGTTGATTTTGTTGACGTTCGTCGGTAAAATAGGTACCTTGTTAACAGAACGGAGAAAGGAATAGTAAGGAGGGAGGTATAGATCTCTACAAAATTGTATACAGCCCGGCCGTTAAAAGAAGATGCATGCGTCTTCACGAATGGGGAAAACTTAAAATATTCTTTATGTGCCATGCTATCGAACATTCTTTATCAAAGGAGAAATGCGTAATCTGCATGTCGTGCAATATCATTACTCACTTAGTCGCCAAGGAACAAAAATCTGACATCACAGAACACGCAACCCTTCCTCTTTTAGCTGATTAATGCTTTAAAATATGTATTAATTTTTAAATTACCTTGTAACTTTTTATGTAAGCATTTCCGGATACACGTCTATAGCCAGTTTTGTTTCACATAATTTAAAATCAGCATTTACTCGACTCAAACATAATTTCTATATATGTAGGTATGTAATTAAGATTTTTATTTATTTTATGTTTCCACGTATCAAAATATATCGACTGGTAGACCGAAACTGGGAGAGAGAATTTTAATTCAATAGTTCGGATCGAGTAGATCCTCTTTCAAACATAGAAATAGTGGGACATCAAAAACTTCTAATAGAACAGTTCCACATTGCAAGATATGGACCACATATTGCAATGCAATGGTAACATCAATCTATGATAACAACAATCTACTGCGTTCCATAATTAGATTCAGGAGAAGCAATAACAATATTATAGGCAAGTTATGTTCAGAAGGTGGTTAACCGTTTAGATAATAAATTAGCTGTTAACAATGGTTTCAATAATCCATTATTGACAGCTAATTTATGAACTAAATGGTTAATATCACGGTCAGTGGCGGACTGGCCAGGTGGTGCCAGGTTGCCCGATGGCAAGTGGGCCCCCCCTTGAGTGGGCCCCCCTGAAGACAACATGTTGAAAATATTATTAATATATTTATTTATAATACTGCAACTGGGACGGGAACGCCGCACGAAATATAAAAAAATATCAGGCAATAAGAGGGCCCCCACCTATTTGCAATACATTCATGTCTGCATATTAACAGAGTAAAAACAAACCCTTTGCACGCTATTGGTGCCGGTGCGGTGGCATCTCGCGCGTCGCGCCGTTCCTGCCAGAAAAGAATTTTGTTACTATTTCACTTTGATTGGCCAGGTTCTGGCAAAAATATTATTCGTCCGTAATTGCAATACCAATACGTTACAAAGTACAGAATTGTTACGGTATCACGTGGTAGTTTTTTTATCAATAAAATTAAAAAGTCGAATGCTGTGATGAACAATTAAGTTTAAAGCTTAAAGCGAATAATTGATATACAGGAAAACATTGTGTAAAATGAATAAAATTTTACTTGGGTACCAAAATGAATCACTTATACAGAATGTTCTTTATACATAATGCAATCAAAGTAAAATAAAATTTATTTATAAATTAAAATATGTAATTTAAAACAAAATAATCTAAAAAAAATATAAAAATACAAAAAAATATTAGAAATAAAGTTGCGCAGTTTTGTGTTTATCAATTATATAAAAAGTGATAGTGATAGTTGATTTCACTTTCGAAGATATAACATCGATGTACAGGGTGCTATAAAAGTTATAATCATTCGCTCTACAGCCAGAAAATATTTTCATGCTTACCTACAGGGTGTCCCACAACAACGTACCAACAAACTAATATTTATTTATAGGAACACTAGGTATATTATTGCAATTTTTAATGAAGATTTTTAACCTAATTGCTTTGACATCAACTTGTATTAGGCTATTATGAACTGTTTCTGAGATATTGTGAAATGATTGGCATTTTCCGAAAATCATTCTAAGGCAGGGCCGCGTTTACCAGTAGGCAAAATAGGCATGTGCCTAGGGCCCGGCGAAAGGGGGGGCCCTAAACGGCCCCATTCGACCTAAATACTGTAGGGGCTAGGGCCCACTAATTGTATAATAAATAAATGGACTTAGAATTAGAAGTCGAAGTTATATACAATTTTCGAAAATTATATAACAATAATACTTTATACCAATAATAATACAATTTATTACAACCCAAATTCAATTGCATATCGCCCATATCGATACTTCGGGGCAGTGTTCAGGAATAGGTCCAGGAAGTCGGCGGACCTCTATGGATGATTTCGGTAGTTTTTTTTTCGTGGATTATTTTTCCAATGTCTTTAGTAAACGAACCACCGTAACACATTTTTGAAAAACTTAAAGTTAAATATTTAAAAAAATAAGTTTAGCGTAACTTCCCTAAAAAAAATAATTGCACTTGATAGAATTCTGTTAATTTGTAATTTTTTTAGTAAGACACGGAGCATTTTTGGTCGCTCGTTTAACAGTAATGAAATAACACTTCATTTAATCAGTGATTGCCGTCTCCTTTGCAATGAAGTTCCAAAATTCAAGATTATATTTCAGGCTACCTAAAGAATGCAGCGCAAAAAAAAGAGGTTGCTGATATTTGGTACAATTTATGAGATTTTTGGCTAAGTATAAAAAAAACTATCGTAATGATCTGTTTTTCCTTGCGAGACACAAAAATGCTCGAACAATGTCGAGTATTCTCAAAACCGCACCGCAATGTACCAAACGCTTTATTTTTAATGTGACAAACAGCAGGCTTTTATATATTTTGGGGAATTCACATGATGTCAATGAAAATAATTCTTAAAACTTTCGTAAAGAAAATAAAATAATATATAAAACCCAGTTTTGGGACTTTTCATACATTTGTAGACAAACGTACGTTCAACAATATTCATGTGTGCACAAAATTAATAACGAAAATTCAAAATCCTGTTTATTGTTATATGTGGAAATTGTTTTGATCAGCAAAAAATGCGTTTGCCCCAATGTAACTCTTGTATCTCTTCAAATAAACGAGCAAAAAGCGACCATCCATTATTTAAGATTTACGTTTAATTGCGTTTTATCTAAGGAGAAAAAAATAAGGAAAACTGTAACGTAAACTGCAGAATCCATAACACTCTGGAGAGAGTATAAAAAACTGAAAATGACATAAGAAAACTAGAAGAGATTTGTTGCTTTTAGAAGTGCCAAACTATTTAGTTGACCAAACTCGCTTATAAAGCCACTGTTTATAGTTTGAATAAAATAATTTTAGTAAGTTATTGTTCCACTTATTTATAGAAATAGCAAAACATATTTTATCGCAGTTACCCAAATTTTATAGACTTCTGACAAAGATTTAAATGTCGATGAACAAAAAATATAAATAGAACAGTTTTATTTATTATTAGAAATCGCAGAGAATAGGATTTGCTTCAGAGAAGTTAAATTTTATTTTAGATAACAAATTTTAATCTACCTTTACATAATGTTGAAATAATTTTAAGATTTTTTTCTAATACGACCAGTCAGCACTGCCGAGGGTCCATTTCTATTTTAAGCTGGCAAAAATTTATTTGCGCGGTACACTTTCGGAGTAAATCCTCATCGCGCTTGCAAAAACAATATAATGCCTTTGATAAATATTATTTAAAGAATTTTAGGTTTATACATAAATTACTAATTCTTTAACTTTGACGAAAATAAATATCACAAATTATACGTTTGTATAAATCAAAATTGCAGTTATTACTAAAAGCTGCATGAAAAGAAGAAATATATAATTGAGGGCTTGTTGAATTTCATCGAACAATCTGGATATTTAATATTAATTTATGAATATTGTGCATAAGTTACAAACGTCACATTAGATGCTTAATAACCTTTTAGCTGTTGACGATAGACCACCGAGTTTTAGGACATTTTAGGAAAACTGATTTATTGATCTTATATACAGGGTGATTCAATTTCGATGCTTCCCATGGAGATCTCGCTTATTAGTGGAGATAGAGCATATGTTTAAATTTGGCAATGATACGTATTTTGGAGCTGATCAATTATCTGTAAAGAAATTTAAGCTATCATTTTGAAGATATTCGCAAAAAGCTGAAATGTTAAGATATCGTTTTTAATTTTTTATTCAAAACCAAATGTAGCTAGACATTTGAGACACAAACATTTTTAGCGACGTTTTAACAAAGAATGCAGTGTTGTTTTTTAATTTGAAATAGCATTAAGAATGGCGGCGTAACCATGGCCAAGTTTCGCTTTTCTTATGGGCGTCATGTTGAGTTTTGGCATTATCCGATAGCCCTGTGTTTTCTTATTTCCGCAATGTATAACATGTTGGCATTATTTTTTTAAACAATTGTTTAATCATAAAACAAACTTTCTTATTTTTCTTGTTGTTTGTCGTGGTTATCAGGTACCCAACCGGAGCTTGATTACCGATCGCCGGACTGAACAAGAGTGCTTTGGATTAAGAACATTCAGATTGTAAAAGAAGCTAGTTTATACAACAAAAAGCTTATTTTTTTAAGTAAATGTTCAAATGATCACCATTTTCTTAAAGGGATAAACCCGTACCCGTTTTTGTACATGTCCTCATTGGTCTGTTGTGCCTAGGATTTTCTGTCGCTCAGCTCAATAATGCTCCTTGTTCCGATTAAACATTTTAAATTTATAAATTTCGACCCATCTGACCAAATGATGTGATTTAAGAAATTTGGTCCTTGGTCTATTTTATTTAGTAGCCAGATGTAAAATTCCGCACGTCTGATGTTATTCTCACGATGCAAAGTATGACTTGTGTGGGGTTTGTACGGTTTCAATTTCTTTATTTGTAATGATCTCCAAACACGTGTTTGCGGCAACTCCAAATTAGAGGCTACTTCCCGCTTAAAAATCCGAAGATCTTCATTTATCTAAAAACCAGTAGTTGAAGCATTGCAAATTATAGTAATCTAACGTTCATCGTTTTCAACATTTCCATGAGGATTATAAGGATTGCTGGGTTTACTAAACGATCCATGCTCCGCTACATTTCTGTCCGATGTTAGCAATATTCTACGATGGGGCATTTTTGTGAGAACAATAATAAACCCTTAACATATCACGTCTTTCGTTATTGGTAAACGGCATTTTTCTATTAAAATTTGTTTACACCAAAAACACTTATTTTTAATATTTATTCGAACATTCAAGTTTTTCTTTGTAATTTTTGCATTTTTCACTTTTTTCCCCGCAATTTTTATCCAGTATAGTAAATGACACACAGAGTATAACGTATCATATAGACCTATTGTGTTTTCAATTTAGAACAAAGTTACAACCGTTTGAGTTATTAACAAAACCGCATTTTAACCGGCTCAAACTTCTTAAGCAATTGAGAAAACCAAAAAGTCCATAATGATACTTTTTCCTCCAAATGAATTGAACAGTTTTCAAGAAAAAAAAATTAATAAGAAGCTTCATATAAATCATTTTGTTCATTAACTTATTCAATTTGTTGATTTTGTTTTAAATATTTTTCATTAAATTGATTTTCTTTCTATCGTTGTAACGTGTTGTGGGTGCGTGTTCAAACGGTTGAAACTTTTCAAGGAACTGAGAAACCAAATAAGCCCTTATACCAAATTTATTTAATATGACATTTGCTTTCTAAAAATAATTGTGCGGGGAAAAAAGTGGACACCTGTATATGTATATACCGTCCGCATGAACAAAAAAAAGTGGGCCCCCCCTAGGTTCCTGGCAACCAATATTTTTGGACCCAGTCCGCCACTGATCACGGTTAATATCATTTAATGTGAATATTGTTAGTATTGACACCCATGGGCGTATCCAGTTCAAAACGTAAAAGAGGGACATTTTTTAAATGAAACTTGCTGTATTGTATGGGAAAAGGTGTCCATTAAGGAAGGAGTGCTATGCAATAAATATAAAAACAAAATACGCACATGGTAGAAACAGAGTTCCAAATTTTGAGAAAGGGGGGGGGGGGTGGCAGGTTCACACAGTTGACAGAGGTAAGCTAGACACCAGATCTATCACATTATATTCATATTGTGTTTCTGAAAACAATTTTACACTAACGACTACTTATTTAATGTATATACTTACTAATAAACAAACAAAAAATATGATCAGTGCGTATTATAAATAAACGCATTTATTTAAAAGGCCGGAAGATGTAGGTTGACAATAGAGAACGTCCTGCCTCAATTAAATTGCATACTTTCTGTTCTAAAGGAAACCGAACATCATTATAGCTACCATTTACCTTTCAAGGTTGGTTTTTGGCAAGTAATGGTCCCTTCTGTATATTCTTTCCTCTTTGGGTAAAAACATGGAGTAAAGGTGCGTTCTCATTGTTGGTAATGGTGGGCAATGACTGCAGTAGCAGACGAAATTTAGTATTTCTAACCAGATGTGATAGTGGGACATACTAGTTTGCATGTACATAAACATGAATCACTAGCAATTATCTATCAGAAATACTATAATAGTGTCTACTACCACTAATCAGAACGCACCTTAGACTTAATACTTCCTCCATGGGTAAAAAGGAACAAATAACACTAAAGCGTTGCTCAAAGGTATCTTGTTTATGAAATGATCAGTGAAATATATGAAATGATGAAATTTCACCAATAGTGTTATGTTATTTAGTTATTTGTAAAGTGTAAAAATTACACTCGTTTGAAGAAGTAACCTGAACGAATAGAATTGTGCTGAAATTAATAAATAATTAGAATTAGATTCGCGATCCGTTTATAAACGAAATTAAAATTGGCGCTCTAAGAATAGTTCCAATGTGCGAAATCAGGGTGACGCGACGAGACGATTGCGCGTTTCCAGCGCTCTGTAGTTCGAGCGAGCGGTTGTCATGTCGGTAGAAGCGATAGCTGCGGTGCCGACAAGCCGTCAGTTGTGTATTACATGACCCTGAAAGAACGTCTTGTGTCGCGGTTTCTCGCGCAGCAGTTTGTGCTTGTAAAAACATGGCGAATCCGAGAAAGTTTAGTGAAAAAATCGCGCTACACAATCATCGACAGGCCGAGGAGACGGCCCGTTTCGAGCAGATCATGAAGGAGGTGTCTGACGCGACCGCCAGGGTACGTATCGGAGGCTGACCCTCCGCACACGGGATGTCTTTTTCAGGACGGACCGACGTCCGACGTAAACAATACAACACACGCTCTAGCGATCGCCTGAAACCCCGCCAGAAGATGATCTGGCCGCCCCAAGTAGGCTCTAAATGCATAGGCAACCGAGATGTTTATAACAATCAATAATTCAGTCAAGATTTTGACAGAACAAAACAACCAAAAAAACGAAACAAACATCTCTGGTGTGCAGCAGCGATAGTGAAAAAAATGATGTTTTCGCAATGTTGTTCGCAGCAAGCGCGCGTTTTTCACAAACCGCCAAAATTGCAGAAAAAGTGATTTCGCAACGGTGTTATGAGTCAACGGTGTATAGTCGGTGTTGTTTACATATTTTTGTGCGATTTTTTGACAGTCCCCCGTTATACAAGGTGTTATCTATGCTCGCTTTTATTGCGCTAACGAACTCCTTCGAGACTCTCGCATACATTTTCATTTATTCATGCGATTATGTTGGCTCTCCGTTGTTTCTCGCTATTGCGCGCAAAAAACTAATTACACTTCGTTTCGCAGCCATCCTTGATATTTGAATTTTATGCTGTAAACAAACTAGTGTTTATACATTAGACACATGTAACGACCAATGTTTACATTTTGTCTCTGTGATTTTTTTTGTCGTGTGGAAGAAGTAACGAACGACGGATATAATTCGTGTCGTCATTTTGTCATAATATTAACAATTTGCGTAATTATCGGAAACGATAACCTTTCTGCTTTCCCTAAAAGCTGTTTGTGGATCTGAAGCGTATTTACTTCCGAGAAGGATTTAATTTATGTAATTATGTATTTGTATATGCAGGCTGCAATGTGACAATCTTGGTCTCTTTATGCATATTTTTTTATGTATTCAAACGTATGTACATACATCCGGTTAAAGAAAATGGCGATTATTATTTTTATTCAAGCTATACTACACTTGGCATATTCATTATCGTTACCGTTTATAAATCAGTTTTGAATCCTCATAATTAGAAAATTAATTGGGTAATTACATTCGTTTTCACCCAATTATTCGTAAACTCATAAAATACCACATACAGTACAGGTACACAGGTACATACATATTAAACTTTCTGCTATTACAAGTGTTAAATGAAAATTAGTTAATTAACAATTAGTTAATAATCGTCTTTATGTCAAGAATCTAGTTTTATTCGTCATAAAAATAAATAAAATATGGAATAAAAATCCGGTTACCACATTAAATAAATAATGATTTACTTAGTTCATATACTTGTCGATTACATACTATTTATGAAAGCAAGACGATATATATATACAAAAATATGAATTGTTCCATTTTATTTTAACATAAACAATAATATTAATTAAAAAACATGATTTTTTTGCTCATGTTTGCACAAAACATTTTTTTGTTGCTTATTTGTCATTATAATTTTAAATGTTTGTAATTATGTAATAACAAAGTTACATATTATTATTATATTATCAATATTACCTATTACATGGGACAGTTGTATAGAGTGATTTTTAACTGATGTAACCAAAAAAATATGAGATCCCAAAAATATACTTAAGGATCGACTGCCGATTAAGCTGACCACACAGAAATCATGTAAAATCAAAACGTATAAGGCGTTTGTTGCCGACAATTAAAGTAATACCTAAATTGGCAAGATTGTTAATAAACATCTCTTTTTAATTATCTCTATTTAGTGATGAAGTTTAAGTTTCAAATAACCGCATAAAATAGATACAATTAAGACAAAATAGAAATTAACCACTATGTCTTTTTGAGCAAACTGGTACGTACATATACAGTGTGTCTCATGGGACGTTGGATTGTATGGCTGCTTTTGTTATTAATATAGATAGAAAGTCGGGCAAATGACCAAAATAGTGCATACTTATGTGCTCTTTCGTAATCTGTTCAGAAAACAGTTGAATTCCAAATGGTTTCAAAGTTATTTTGAATTAACCAAAAAAATTAATTTTTTAATTATGGTCATAACTTCTTTATTTGTGATCCCATCAAAAAAGCGTTTGGACATTATAAAGCCACTTTTTTGTCAACAATTTGATTGTCAGTTTAAATTTTTTTCGCCAATGAATTCATCAGAAACAAACGAATGTTTTGTTTTTCTTATCTGAAATGATCGCATGGTGCCATGAAAAACACATGTGAGTGATACAGTATTTATGTGCCCATAGTAAAGATACAGTAAACTTTTGGAATCGATTTATTTGTACTAACAAGACAACATAAAAAGTAACAACATTTTAACAAACTAAATAATGTTTTAAAAAATCTCGCCATTTTCATGGAGGCATTTTTCACAGCATTCCGTAATATGGTGACTTTACCGAGGGTTTTCTGACAATCGAATTGAAAGCGGCGATGACGGTGTCACGTATCTCTCCAACTTTGCCAAAATTATAAACACCATACACCTTATTTATTTTTTAAGTCACTTCATAGATAAAAATCACAAGGGTAAGATCCGGCAATCTTAGTAGCCATGATACTTCTGAATAGGTAGCAATTACTCTCCGTTTATGTCTTATATCTAAATAGTTCCTCACGATTCGGGCATTATGTGTAGGTGCTTCGTCTTGTTGGAATCACATACCTTATCATAACGCCAACGGTATATCGTCTATTTTTTCTTCCACGTCCTCAGAGAGCAATATTGCCGATACAAATCCGAAGTTAAATTTTTCTTATACAAAATTGGTGAGACACACTGTATACCTACAACCACTTTAAAATAAACTGTAATTAGCGCGTCTTGTATATAACATTAATCACAACCAATTCGTAGTGACAATCAAATTCTCTGTTGTGATCAATCTTTGTTTTTGTTTAATTACGTGAATGCGAAAGATTTGTCTATAAACTTAAAAACGCGTTGTTGTTTTCCCCTCTTTGACCTTTAATGTTAAAAAATTATGAAATTATTGTTATACATAAAAAAACATTTGAACCTTAAAAAAACTACAAAGTCAAGATGTAAATTTCTTCAACATATTCAAAATTCTTTCTGTTGTAAAATTACGAAACATGAATAATTTTTTTTTGTTTTGTGTGTATACTCTGTCTGGAAACTTGTGAATACATAAGTAATGCAAGAATTAACAAATAAACAACAGCAATTATTAACCGACAAATGACAACCATTCATTGGCATTATGTATGTATCGACCATGACATACTGATAGTCAACTGGTAGTATAACAACCAACAAATATAAATCCATTTCTGTGCGCAATGCACAATTGTTATAAAATCAAAGGGTATAATAAGAAGAATAGGAAACGGGCAAGAATTCAGTTTTTTAGGTCTAGCTCTGTATATGAATCAGTTTTTTTTTGTCAAAGGATTCTGTTTTCTAGTAGCTGTAACAGGTTTTTAATTACAAAAAAATGATTTTTTGATAATGATTATTGCAGGGTGGATTGTTTTTTTTTTGTTGCAGGGTGACAGTTAAACATCAAAGCAAAGTTGCTCACAAACATACGTTTTATTTGTTTAAAAAAGGATTGTTATACAATTTTCTTCTTTAAAAATACTAGTATTAGTCGTTTTGGTGTTTTGTATTGTTGAAAGGCTATAATAAAATTTATCCAAATTTATGACCAACAAATTTAACCATTTAAAAATATTCTGTAAGAACGTTCTTAAAATTCTTAACACTTAATAGTATTTAATTTTCAAACAAAATAATTTTAAAATTGTCAGGCTTTCTTAATTGTCTCCACTTAGTTGTTTATTTCAGTTGATGTTTATTGTTTATTTATGTAGCAGAAGTTAAAATTTAGGATCATACGTCCATTTTTTGGGGTCTAAGTATATACTGTTAATTCATGCATGCAAGGGTAGTGTTAGGTATATGAACGACCTGAAGGGCCTCCATATTTTGATGAACCTGTATTGAGATGAAATAGTGATAATAATGTTCTAATAGGAATTCACATGCTATTTCTCAGTCGAGGCACATATCGACATCGATTGTTGTTAATATATGGACAGTTATTGTCGCCAACAGTTTAATCGGTTCTATTGTTTTGCATAGAATACTAAACATTATATGCCGCTCGCTTTGCAAACAAAAGTATGATCTATAAACCGTAAAGTATAAAGGTAAAGTAACCTTATCCAAGTGATTATGAAAACAAAGTGCACCGGAGAATGCGAAATCTAAACATAACTTTTGCTCAAATTTGAATCATGTCTCCCAAGTTTTGCCATTATAATGTGTAGACTGATCGGCAAAACCAAAAGAACGCCTAATTAATAACTATTTTACTGATCTTTGATGTTCAATAACTTTTATAATCTTTAACCAATTTACAATAATTTTGGGATATTGCAAAGAAATTCATCACAATTACCACATACTATTGTAGCTGATTATATCAGCCAAACCAAATTGATGTATTAGGTCTATTTTCTAGACACACCCCGTTGAATAAGCGAGGAAGTGCTTTGTAGTTGATTACTTGAAAACTACCACATATTGCTTAGTTGCTTACATCCACAGGGTGCTTAAAACTTAAGCCACTTAAGTAACTTAAGACCAAAAACATCATTTTGGTTCTCCAAGTATAATCTACTGTAATTTTTCATTTCAATTTTTTAAGGTATAATATAATGTTAATGATTTCTTTTCACTCTCGCGAAAAAACTAATGAAATTAGGTCAAAGAATACCAAAAGGAAAAAATTTAAAAAGTCAAAGTCATTACCAAGTTTTTTTTCGAATTCCTTGTTCAAGTTTATTTCGTTACGCGTCACCTTATAAGAGCACTTATCATCTCAATAAAGAGTTGCACATGACATTTTGCACCAACCCCATACAGAAACAAGTGTTACAAATTCCAAAAGCGCATACAATTTTTCATGCAATAATGTACATATTGGGAAAGTGCTACTCCTAATATAACCTACCCCCATACGACTATAATACAAGAAATTGGAGCGCGTTCGACTAAGAAGTGCTGTTAATGAAAATAACACCCTAAAATTATTGCATAACTTCCCTAAATACGTCAAATTAAAGGCAATTAAATGTACTATTTACCCTTGAACGCTCGAAGTTTTGCTCCACGGCGAACAACCCTTAAATGACGATGATGTCCGTACGCAATCGTTCCCGCCGGCGCGGCAGTTGTATGTCGGTTGGTTGATGCAGGAAAATGTTTATAACTTTTTCAAATATTATTGCATAACTTTCTATCATATATCAGATTGTAGGTAATTAAAAGGGCTTTTCACCTTTCGTCGCTAGGAGTATTACTCCATGGCAAACGACCCTTAAATGACGATAATGTCCGTACGGAATCGTCTGCACCGGCAAACATAATATGTCGGTTGGTTGTTCATTTAATCATTTAGTTAATCGAGACTTACCTACAATTGGATATATTATAGCAAGTTATGCAACAATATTTGCAAAAGTTATAAAAAAAAATTCTGCAGCAGCCACTTAATATGTGTGCCTGTTGTATTGGTTCCGTACGGACAGTATCGTCATTTAAGACTTGTTCGGCGTTGAGTAAAACTCTGAGAGGCGATGGGTGCAAAGCCCTTTTAATTACCTACAATTTGATATATGATAGAAAGTTATGCAATAATATTTGCAGTTATAAACATTTTCCTACAACAACCAACCGACATAGAATTGCTGGCGCGGAGTTTTGCTTACGGACAGTATTATCATTTAAGGTTTGTTCGCCGTGGAGCAAAATTCCGACAGTTCAAGGGTCAATAGTACATTTAATTGCTTGTAAGTTGACGTACTTAGGGAAGTTATGAAATAATTTTAGCGTGAGTTATGTTCATTAATAGCTCTTCTTAGTCGAACGGCGCGCCAATTTCTTGTATTATAGTCGTATGGGGGTAGTTCATATTAGGAGTAGCACCGTCCCAATACATTACTGGGTGCATTTTATGCGCGTTTACGGAATTTGCAATACTCGTTCCTTTATGGGGTTGTTGCAAAAAGTTATGTGCAATTCTTTATTGAGATGACAAGTGCTCTTAGAAGGTGACTCGTAACGATATAAATAAAATTTCCGACAACACCGTTTGATGAATGTTTGGAGCCTAACTCTGGCGTATAGTACTTGAACATCCCTATCATTAAATATATGTTTTACAACAAAATTCGACAAAAAAGTTATGGCTATCTTTTATGGCTTACTCCGCGGTAAGTCATTGAAGATCAAAGTTCAGCTAAATTGGTTTAAGCGTTCCTTTAGTTTTTTCGGTTAGTGTAGAACTTTTTAATTTAATTAAGATGCTTATAATTATTACGCATTTACAAAGTTATAAAGAGTATCAGTCATAAGAAGATTGAGCATGTATTCACACTGCCGTAATTACTCACGTAGAAAAAGATATATTGATGTAAATTGAATTTACTATGAAATTTCGTAAGCAATATTAAAAATAATATATCTATTAAAATTATTACTTTAGCTTGTCATTTCTACAATTGTCTTAGTCATTATTAGGGATCATAACAGAATAATATAACTTAAGCTGGTTTTTAAAAAGATAAGGAGAAACAAATTCTTTTTCGTTTTAAAATACATATTTGCAAACAAGGGGTATTTTCTTTCCCATGGTCAGTTTAATTATTGTTTCATAATTTAGTATAATTCAAGATCTTTTCATATTGAAATACAATGAAAAGGGCTGACTAACTTTTACCTAATAAAAAACCGAAAGCACACCGTTCGGAAGTTCTAGAAAATCTAGACGATGGAACTAGCTTTAGAACAGCTTAAGGAAAGTGGTAATGAGGTATCATATGATGGCTCTTTTAAAACCCAGTTTCGACCGTGACACTTTTATTTAACTTCTTTGAAGAAAGTTAAAAGAACCAACAACGTTCTGTATTTTTTTCTAGCAATTCTTGCCAGGTTTAAGTTATCTTTAATCCTCTCCGATAATGTTAAATTGGTGTTAAGGTTTCAGTTGGTCTTAAAAAATTTATCTATCTTATGATTATCCGGGCTTCTTTGATTTTATTTATTAGCAATAGTTATCTAGCATGGACCACTCAGTATACGCGTTAAATATGTTTTCCTCAATGTTGATCATATTGTATACTTCTATACCTAATAAATACTTTGTCGATAAGTTTGTAGATTAGGTACGTGTAAATATCTCAACTTTCTATACCCATAATAACACTTTAAATGTGTACTCTTGTATATACCTATATATTTTGTAGGTACTATGCGACTTTTATTAGTTGGTCTTTAAATTCGTATATTAGAAGCACATTATCATTACTGTCAACACGTTCCTTTTACTTTTCGTAATATCGAAGTATATGGTATTATTTTTAATAGGCTTAATTGTGCTCGCATTGGTCTTACCGTACACAGAGTTATGCATATCGAAGTATTTGTTAGGAATGCATAAATGAAATAACCGTCTCTAAGTAGGCTGGGAAATATACCGCATGGGTTTTCTAGAGATTAGTATACGCGTGGGCATCTGAAATTGAATTTCTGAACCGCTACCTATTTTCTGGCATTTTGGCTACTTTGATCGCTACCCCTAAATTATTAACGGTATGCGTGGGCGGCAAAACGAAACCATAAAATGCGTGGTAGAAATATGAGCGATGAATATCGTATATTCAAACCCATTTGAAGGAAAGAGGTTGTCGAAGCTGAAACAAGAATGAATGTTTTGAGAATATCTGACAATTCATATACCTAATTGTGTACGAATTTTTAGTAGACAACTTTGTGTACTCACTGTAATCTAGTATTTTCAACATAAGTACTAATTATTATCAATTAGTTTCCACTGAATAGTCAATGGCATTAAATTATTTAATTAATCGTGAACTAAAACACCGACAAACTGAAAGGGGTTGCAGGTTGCATAATAATAAACTATTAAAGCGGGTTGTTAAGATAGTTAAATTAAAGGCAAAAATAGACTTGCTTTATTTATTCGTAACATAATAACAACTAACCGTTTCAAAAGTATTAGCTTCTGAATGTAGTTATTAAAAATAATCACTAATCAACTAACAAGAAAACAAATAAAGATATCTTATTAAATCTGACAAGAAAACGGTCACATGGAGACTTTTAATATACCGGCTGACCCACGCCATGGGTACGCCCGTTTATTTTTTTATTTATGTCACTGGTCGAATGAAATTTTGAGAAGTTTAAATAGACAAAAAATGCAAATTTTGATGGAGACGACAATTACAAAACTTCGATAAATGAGAACCTCCTTTCAAACACGATAAACAATTTAAAAAATGTAACTAAAGTGACTCGGTTTTAAAGGGCTATCCCGTACACGATTTTCCTATCCTTTTTGTAAAATTGTTACCATATTCCGACTGTTTCCAGTGTACAAACAATATGTTTCCTTGCATCAACTTCCTTCAAAAGTTGATCTATGTATGGTCTGTATACTAGGGTGGCCAACTTTTTCAATTGCCAAATCGGGACGCTTGGGGATCGGCGTTGGGTTGGGTTGGGTTAGTGGAAAACATTAAACAAAACGTGCTAAACTATAAATAAATTGTACCATTGGGTAAATTGACAACAGCAAATTATTACTATGACCTATAATATACATTTTCACTTTCAATAAAAGAAAAGCAGCTTAAGAAATAACAATATAAATAACACAAACATTCTTTAACTTTCACTAGTTAAAACAAAAAAGGAAACATAACACAACATAAATCAAACACAATTCTACAATTTTTACAAATTGTACCACAAGAACCTAACTTAAAACAACATTTTTATTATGATAGTATTTTTTGAACTAAAAATATGTAGTCATTAAATAAACTGTATGCAAATATTGAAACATACCTATATCAAAATAAATATAACATACAACAAAATAAAATAAAATTAAATAAAGTTTCTTTAACTTTTACAAATTACACTATTACTTGACTTTATTATTACCCGTCTAGACGATCTCTTATTTTCTTTAAACAGTGTTCTCTCCTCTTCGTTCTTTACCGCCAAAATTAGTATTTGTACTGTCTGCTGCAATGACTGCATAATTTTATTGGACAATTGTTCAGCCGTCTCGCGCATAATATCGTGAACATTTAAAATATTTATTTGAATACCTTTTTGGACATCAAAATACCTAACCAGGACAGGGTGTATTTTTATGACTGGCTAGATGTGTAGGGAAATATTGTCACGAAATTGCATTTCCTCACATTTCTTCTCAACTCTTTCTTTACTAGAGGATAAAACACATTTGTTATACTTACTTCTGTGTTAGTTGGTACGAAACACATCTTCTTTTCAAACATTTACGTTAGAAGTTGCAGTCTATTAATCGAAAATTGTTGTTGTGATACAGACAGTGGTACGCATATGTGCCTTCTTTGCAAGCCAAAATCTTTTCTGGTTCCCTTATTGTTACAGCTCTAAAACAAGTACTTAATTTCGATGAACTTGCTACATCATGCATTACTTCTGTTTATTCGATGTATATTTTGCAATATCGTTTCGGCGACCTCCGCCGATGTAAAACCGCAATTAGTTCTGGTCGGGAATTAGGGCTAGTAATTTTCAAAAAAAAGGAAATTGTTTATGTAAGTTGTCATTGAACGCGCAGTTGCCTTTTCTTTCTTTGTGTTCCATATTTTTTGAAGAAATTAATCTAGATAGAAGAAACCCCAAGAACAGAATAAAGTAAATCGGTAACACATATTTTTCTCTTTCATTCCAAATTATTAGGATCAATATATCTGTGATTTGCTATGGCGCATTTTATGAATACCAACAAAAAATGTGTAAAATAGAAATATAAAAATATCAAAAATATGTTTTGTATTGTGTTGACTGATTCAATTTGAAAATCAAAAAATAAAAGCACTAAATCTTACCCCGCCCAAACGACTCCACAAAAGACTGACATGCATTTTATTTAAGTCAGATTAGTTTTTATTATAAGTGACTTACCAGTTTTCGCAATATGCACCGTTTGTACACCTTCACAAGGACTAGATTGTCACCCACCAACCGGCTATTCAGTACGCGTGTTCACGTAATTATTATGGTCGCTAAGGTTGCGCTTAAAATTCGTTATAGATAGACAACCCTTCTTTCAGATAATAATTGGGAATCTAATTTATGTTCATGGATATCTTGGAAATTTGAACTGTATTACAAAATTCCTGGACATAGTGATAAAATTTTCAAAAATCGTGACAAAATTCGGGACTCTTTACTAGCCGGGACGAGTTGTTAAAATTCGGGACTGTCCCGCCCAAATCGGGACGGTTGCTCACCCTACTGTATACCCTCTAAAGACTTTACCCTGATTTCCTATACACCTTAACATGTAGCAACAATTATTAATTAGTTGACCTAAATTGTCGGCTTTCAAGTGTTTAAGTATATTAGTAATAATACCAATTTTGTATTTCATCGTCTATGATTCTTAACACGGAATTTCCAACTTCGTCCACATTTTTTCTATATTTAGTCATTGTTTCTCGTTAACGCGGTAAATTTGAAAATAATATTGTCGCCTTTTTATTGTTGTACACACGCTGGGGAGTCACACGGTATAAAAGGGGAACTGTGATCAACCTTATTCGCTAGGACGGAGAGGGGATGGTGAGGGAGGGGGGCTGGAGTGGATGGAAGGGCGGGGTATACATCTGCACACGATGGTGGTCATGTGGTATAGG
The DNA here is from genome assembly GCA_964023965.1 of Melinopterus prodromus. Taxonomy (NCBI): domain Eukaryota; kingdom Metazoa; phylum Arthropoda; class Insecta; order Coleoptera; family Scarabaeidae; genus Melinopterus; species Melinopterus prodromus. The sequence continues at coordinate 56,738,961 of OZ030391.1, read as the reverse complement.
GGGGCCGAGACTGCGGTCAATTTTCTTCGCTAGGAACTTGAACAGACAAAAACCACGTTAGCGCCTTATTATAGAGTATGCTATTTACAAAAAGTTATTTAGAACATATTAATATATTAAATTAATAATAATATTAGTACATATTAATTAATATACCTAGAAATGAATATACGGAGTACGGACATACCGTATCATACGGAATTACTACCGTAATGATGAAATAATCAAAGTATTGAAGATGGTGATATCCAGGCGGGATGCAAATTTTAAATAAATCAAAAATGCTCTCCCATCTGGCCTCAGTAGCTCAGATGGGAGAGCATTGTGCTAGAAACACAAAGGTCCCTGGGTCAAATCCAGGTTGTGGCTGTAATTTTTGATTTATGTAAAATTTACATCCCACCTGGATATCACCATCTTCAATACTTTTATTATTTTAATTAATGACAGAAATTCGGCAAAATTACTTCAAAAATCACTTAATATCAATATATAATGGGTAAGTGTTGTCGACCATACAGGGGTCACGACCGTGCCTAATAGAATTCAAAATGTCACACTACTGTGAGTTTAACAAACATAAAAGCTGTTTTTTTTTTCATTTTCATGTTTGTTGTGACTTATCTGAGAATAGTAACTAACAACAATATTGGCTGTCTGTCTCATGATGCTGTTATTTATGTGATTTAGAACAAATAACACAAGACGAAAATGCTATAAAACAGTTAATACCATAGTCATTAATACTACGTCGCCCTTCAGTACTAAAATAATCTTGATCTCCTTCCCTGGAACATTTTGTAACGGCGCCCCTGACTACCCCTTGTAGTTTGTCGGTGTTTTGATGAACTAAAACCTAGATACGATCCACATCGACATATTAAAAAGTTTGGCAATTCCAAATGTAGTCCCATGTACTTATTACTATAATTTTAAATTGCAAAGTCTGAGGTCCAGTTTTCTAAACATGTATGTATTATCGGTAAAACTGGTTTGTCTAAAATGTATACACTCAGTGTTCTGTAATACCGATATTAATTTTGACACCGTGTCATCTATAATACCGAGATATCTATTAATTTCCTTCTTTTAGCTGTGACATTTCATTATCTTATAACGTCTGCGCGTACTATTGGCGATTGTTGCTTAGTATTGACCAGGGCTGTTGTAAAAACTTTTTTACTTTATCATACGCAGTATGCTATTACTTTATCATACGCAGTATGCTAAAGTATTGTAATCATGCCGAAAAAAAATTGAGATTTTAGCGGAAATAGGGCTTTTTGGGTCCCCTGAACATTTTTGACCAAGGTACAAAAAAATGTCTGTGTGTGTGTGTGTGTGCGTGCGTGCGTGTGTGTGTAAACGATTTTTGTGGCGATGATTCCGGAAAAACTACTAAAGGTATCTGGACGAAAGTTCATAATTAGAAGTTTCATGACCTAACTTAGAGCTGAAAAGCTTTTGGTTAAAAAGGGCCCAAAGGAACTGGTAGTTTATTCTAAGCTTTTTTCAAGGATTTTGCAAATGAGCCGCTATTTCTCTAATTTCGTCAAAATAGTTAAATAATAAATTACAGTAGAGGAAATTTTGAATAATTTATGCCTATGACTTTTTTTTGGGAAAATTAATAGTTTAGCTTTTTAGGTTATTCTAAGCCTTTTTGAAGGATTTTGGAAATGAGCCGCCATTTCTGTAATTTCGACAAAACAGTTAATTAATAAATTAAAGTGGAGGAAATTTCGAATAATTTATGCCTATGAAATTTTTTGGTAAAATTAATAGTTTAGCTTCAAGAGCAAATTCTATTTGATCGAGATCGGTCGCATCTGCATTGATATGAAATTACATAGTAGCCAGGATTTTGACAAACATTTTTTTGTGTTGTCACAGTCGAAAACAGCTGATCTCATCAGAGGTTGGAGAACCACTATGGAACGTTGCCGCTGTAGTGCGGCAAATTTTAAAATACAAATTTCAAATAAAGTAAGATCACCAATTTGATTATTTGTTGATAAGAAATATCAACCCGTCATTATATCTAATTCCAAAAACGATACATTGAGAAAATTATAAATAAAGTATAGCGATGAGTGTAGTTTTATTTTAGTATTTTGGTAGGAATGTGTCATGAACAAATATAAATCTGTCAGAATTTTAATTACCTTTTTAAGGTGCGTTTTCATTAGTGATAATGGCAGTGGTAGCAGACGCCGTTATAGTATTTCCAATAGAAAATTGATAGTGACTCATGTTTATGCACATGCAAACTAATATGTGTCATTATCACGATATGTAAGAAACACTATAATTTCGTATTCTACCACCGCCATTAGCTACCATTACCTACTAATCGGAACGCACCTTTAAACTTGACGTTTCGTCAAAGTGGTACCAACCTAGCATTTACTATACAGAAATCATTTATTTTTTTTTTAAATACGTATTTCTTAAAAAGCAACACAATAAACGTTGATGTCGCTCCTGCCAAAAACTAGATAGCCGACTCGCTCATATGCGACGGCGACACTCCGCCTTCGGTGACGCGCCGCATCACCGCTCGTCGTGCTATTCCGTACTTTCGGCATTTGTGACATAAATAACTATTATTCTAATGACGTAGTGTAGGTAGTGTCAAATGCTGATGATTTGACAATACGTACGATTTATCTCAAGAGAATAGATTCTCATGCAGCTAAACTATTAATTTTATATATTGTATGATAAAGTCATGTGTCTGGCCACATCAGATTTTTTATTTAAGAAAAAACAAACATGTTTTTTTTATAAAATGATGTTTTTTAACGAAACTACGTTTTAAACACTTAGCAAAAAACATGTTTTAAATTATGCAATTATTTTATTTGTAAGCATTTTAATCGGTGTTTTTTCTTTTATTATTTTACTTGCTACCACTGATTACTCTATTTCATAAAAAAAACCAACAAGAACTGTTCAAACATCGGTAGTTAGCCACTCTAGAATTTTGAAAAATCGAAATTTTTTGTTTATTTTTTGTCTGGAGATCTTAGAAATAAGGTACCATACGCTTCATATTTGAAAAATATTTAAATGCTTATTTGACGAACATACGGCCAAGTGTCTAGCTAAGCGTACATGCAAAAAGGTTAGCGTGAGAGTTTACAGCCTAGCGACCTATACGCTCTTATCTTATTTGGATGAATTACATCCATGGTATGAAATATCACAAAAAATAATAGAAAACACAAAGGTTTTGTGGAAATATTCTCGGTACGTTCGTTGAACCGACGCTAAACGCACAATGTTATAGCTGTTTGACGTAACGTGTGTTCTACTTGATGTGTTTCTAAAAAATCGCAGAAATAATTAGTGACTCCCGGAAAGTATCGTGATCGAAAGGAGTCGAAAGGAAACAGCAGATTTTCAAATAGAACTAATATGACAAGCATTGAATCGTTTTAACTGAAGTTGCCTCTGCCTGATAGTATCCACAGTCCACACCTGCAAACAAGTAATGTCGGTGAAGATTATTACACCGTTGAAGTGGATGACGTTTAATTATCATCATTTCAACTTTGTTGCTGTGTTTTCTGCTATTTCACAAGTTGTAGTGTGTGAAGAAAATAGATCTGGGCGACACTGCTCAATACATTCTGACCGATTAAATGCCGCAGCACGAGAATTGTCCACCTGGTGATTTTAATTTCACTTTCAAGTGACAAAGTAATTGTGGATATTGCAGCAAGTTGAGCTATTTGTGTTGTCAATGATGCATTATCCAGCCTTATGAAGATTATGGAGGCATTATGTATCAGCATCGGGCCAAACTGCAATAATTTCTGCGCGAAGGCTGACGCACGACGCATCATGTTTTCAGAGCCATCGCTGACAGAAGCTGTAAAACAGAAGCTGTAAAAAGATAATTATATGGTCTAGGCATCGCCGACTATAGTAAAATATAACAATTCTATACATCGAAGTTACACAATACTTTAAACCGTGTTTTCTCAAAACCGCATTTTTTAAACTGGCCGGAAAGATAATACAGAAATACATACCGATTTTATGATAAGTTCGAATTTGTTTGTTATAAACAATTTTTAACCTAATTTTGTACCTAAAAGTGATAAAAAAATCGGAATTTTTTAATTTCCGTATGTACTTCCCGAGATAATCAATTTATTTTTTGTTTTTATGGCTAAGTGAAAAACTGCGTGCACAATCTTTCTGGCTATGAACCCTTTCCGTAATTTTTTTTTTGTTGTGAATATTCCTCAAAATATGGGCAATAAAGGGCTTTAAAGAGATTTTGTAATTCATTTGCCATATTGTAAAAAATATACCTACAAAAGCGGCTATTTCTTCTCGCGCTAGAGTGGCATTACCCCTTAAAGCACGTTTAACACACAATATTTAAAAAGAAAAACTGTTTAAAACAAGATAGTTTTAAACAAAATCTTTGTTTTATAACATGTTTAGAACAGTGTTTTAAAACAAACTTTTTAAACATAACAACCCTGGTATTTACTGCTCTTAGCTCTCCAGTCAACATGTTTTCCGCTGAGCTTTTTACTAAACATGCAAGCGTGTCCGCATTAACCGTGCCATTGTCTACCATTTATAAATTCATCCAAAAGTCATCCTGTGTGTTTTTCGCGATTTTCAGGTAGCACCAGACCGGCAGCAGCAATCGCAATCGTCTAAAAACACACTGCGAATCAGCAGCCAGGCTCTGGGTTCGTTCAGGGGCGGCTCGTTGCCGAACGTGTCGGCGGGTACGACGACAGTCAAGACCGCCCCTCGTAGCGGAGACACTGCTAAGGTGATTTGCCTGTCCAATTAGTGACCCGCTGCTAGTGAAAACTGATTATTTTATTTCAGAAGTTGTTGTCTTGTTTTCAGTGCATTCCATTGGTTTTATTTTTGTTTTGCTTGCTTAATCGTTGTTTCCTATGCCGCTAGCGTTCAGATTCACATCGCGCGGAATAACTTTCGTAAATCGATTTTGTAATTGCGTTTGTTGAATCTAAATGCAGCCAATTACGTGATTGTTATGTTTTTATGTATCTGTGTGGATGTGTATGTGTAGTGGTGTTATTTTTTCAGTTTCATTTACGTTTCATCTCCGTTTAGCATGATGTAGCGTTTAGATGATTTTATGATCAAGGGGTTACTGCTGGAGTTGTTTGTGATGCGTACTGAAGAACTACTAAAGAGTTTTTGTTCCTTTTTTTGTTTCGGGTGACCCACGCAGGGCGCAGGGCCGTGTTAAGGAGGGGGCGAAGGGGGCGCCCGCCCCGGGCGCCAAGTTTTAGAGGCGCCAAAATCCTACCCAGAAGGGACGAAGGATATTTATAAAACTTGTTTTAGAAAATACATAATGAAGGAATTATTAAAACGAATATATAAATTCAAAATAAAATAAAATATAAGTAGCGATTGTTATTTGTTGCACGTGTGTGGAATTATTTATTACTGAACCTACAAAAATAGTACTAAACATGGGTACAGTATTAAAGCAGGGATACCGATTTAAACGAATTAGGAAAATTTCGTTTAATTATATATCGAGGCTATTGACACAATAATGGAGCAACTTACATAGAGATTTGAAAAACTTCGTCAGATTTCACAAGATTTTGCTTTCCTTAGTGGTTCGAACATTATTTCTCATGATGAAGAAACTATTAAAAAACATACTCTGAACCTTACAAGGAAATATGGAAGTGATTCAAACGGGCAACATTTTGTGTGTGAAATTTCAAGTGCAATAAGAATATTTCGGTCTCTAAATGATAACACTTATAAATCCTTCCATTAATTCATCAATTTGAATTTTAACTGCTAACTATAAGAACATGGTAACTGCATATCGAATATTTCTTAGTACACCGGTAAGTGCAGCATCAGGTGAAAGGTCTTAAATTGGTAAAAATTTATTTAAGAGCTACAATGGCTCAGGACAGGCTTGCCAATTTAACTTTGCTTTCAATCGAATGTACCTAGTATTGCTCGATTATAAGATATGGAAAAAATAATTGATGATTTTGCCGCTTTCAAGGGTAGGAAAATAAAATTGCATTAGCTACAGACATGGAGACATATTTATCTTTATTTTATATTAATACGGGTACATTCTGCTTTTGTTTTAAAAAAAAAGATTTTTTATTGCGTATTTTATTACGCAATATTTAAAGAATACACTGTAAAAATTTCAGGAACAAATTCGAAAAATCAATCAACATATATACTAAGAATTTCAATAAAATATCAAGCATTTGGTATCATAGTAATCGGAAAGATGTTGTCTATCGAATAACCAGGGTGTACCCGTGAAAAAAATGTCTTACTGAAAAAAAAAACAACTAAATCACGCTAGAACACGCTAGAGGGCGCCAGTAATGCAATGTGGGCCAAAATTGATTTAATTAGTGGTTATTTGACAATTTTCGACTATTTTCACCAATTCTTAGCCACCTAGATTAATACACAAAAAAGCTATGTCTGCGTTGCCTTGGTGTAAAAAATTGACGATGGATATGTTTTTGTGTTCAGAATGTCATCCTGATTAAAAATATCACACAAAGAATATAGGATGCTATTTAAAATTTCAATGATGATGTCATTTCTGAAAAAACCGAGTCATATTAACCTCAGAGTACCCAACAGAATGGCATCTTTTGTCGATTAACACTTTCCAAAATTTCATTCGTCCAGGTTTATAAAATACAAAAATAAATGAGAGTACCTATGGCGTGGGTCACCCGGTATATGTAATCAGTAAATTAATTTTTGCTATAAATGACATTTTTCTATTGTGAACACCTTTGAATCAGACATTTCTTTTTAATTAATGGTAAACATGGAATTGGTGGTTTTGCAATACAACGTATAACAATTAAAATTATTTCGTATTTTATGCTTAGAATTTGGTGGTACATTTACAATTTATTATTAAGTTTCAACATTTTGTATTTATGAACATGCTTTTCTTATTTAACAAACTTTAAGAGACTATATAAAGAAATCATTTGTTATTAATGTACGGGACTCTATCTATCACTTTTTCCCTCATTTTTCAGATCGTAAATGTCATTCTAAGAAAAATGTTTCATACGAACTTCTTTGTTTTTCAATGCCGTAAAGAACATCCGTTTTTGAAGATTAACACAACCGTATTTCTAATTGGTCTTATTACTTAAGAAATTGACAAAATCAGTCATATGAACTTTTCAGTGAATTTTTAACATTTGAATTAATTAATTTATTCGCATTTTATTATTATAAACGGCATTGTTGTGTTCCTTCTTCTTTTGTTTATACATCTTTTGAGGTGCTTTTTTCCTTCCTTTATTAATATTATAAACTGCTGTAACTTTTGAACGAATTGAAAAAGATATCTACTAGCTTATACACCAAGAAAAATATGTGTAAAGAAACAAAATACTGTAAAATAAAAGTCAATTAAATTAAATTAATAAAAAAAAAAAATTAATTATTAATTAAATTACATAAAAAAATATGTAAATGTTCACAGTACATATTAACGTTTTTTACCAGCTCTATTGTAAATTTTTACAATACTCCAACACGTCACTCTGATATTGAGATATTTTTGAAAGTTACAGCATTATCACAGTAACATTCTTTTACAGTACATATAAGTACATGCAGTGTGTCCCGGAAAGTCCGCATCATAGGGGAAATTTTTTTATTATTCGTTTCTTAGAAAATTTTATTCTTTATAAAATTTTGCGGCTTGTATGAAACCAATACGGCAATAGTCAAATATGTAAATTTTGGTACCATATACCAAGCGATTCGGAATATATGAATTTGTGATAAGAGTAAAGTACCTTTATTTTCATTATTATCGATAAACATTATTTGGAAACGTTGTTTAGACGTAAAATTATATTCAAATATGAAGTCACAGCCACCTATCTTGAAATTGTTCTTTTTTTTTATATTCTTACTTTTATGACAAATATTACTCAATACCAGTGAAATTAACAGGTTCGTTTTAACTTATTTTTTTATAAATTTTATACCAAAATAATAAAAACTGTAAAAGCGTTATTCAAATTTATACAAAATAGATTAAAGCGAACCTTTTAGTATCACTGGCATCGACTAATATTTATCATAAAAGTAAGAATTAAACAAAAAGCAAAAAAAGAAAAATTCAAGATAGGTGGCTGTGATTTCATATTTGAATATAATTCTTACTTCTAAACAACGTTTCCAAATAATGTTTATCGATAATAATTAAAATAAAGGTACTTTACTCTTATCATAAATTCATATATGTATTTTGAATCGCTTGGTGTATGGTACCGAAATTGACATATTTGACTGTTGCTGTATTAGTTTCATACAAGCCACCAACTTTTATAAAGAATAACATTTTCTGAGAAATGGATAACAAACATTTTCTTCATATGATGCGGACTTTCCTGGACACACTGTATAATCATTATGTATAAGTTGGTCTAAATACGTAGGTACTGAGTATTGTCTATACTCTATAGTATTTAGTTCCGCGTAATATTCTTGCAGGATAAGATTTTATTAGAAATATTTCTGTCAGAAATTGTTTTTTTTTTTAATATAATAGCACACACTAAATGTAAAATATACCTATCAATAATAATTGTAAATGCTTATGGAAAATCTGACAGCTTGTTGCACGCCATAAAGGTTTTTTTTTATTTCTGACCATATAACCTTAATAAAAATTCTAGACTCATTTGTTGCTCTAAATTGTTTTCTTTTTTATAATTCTCAACGCAGTGAAAACGGCAGTGGTACAATGTAGTAACACCTTGTGTAATATATAATATATTATAGTCTATAATATATGTATATTACAGCAAGATATAGAAAGAAGATGAGCTTGTTGACCTTACGAACAGCTGTATACGGAAACATATGAGTAACATGCTGGTAACTAAAAAATGTAATTTCTGCTCCAAAGCAGGAAGTATGTTCTTAATATTACTTTGGAATTAAGAATAGTTTTGTTATTAGATTTATTTTGTTTACACTCTTGTTTACAAAATATAGATTTTCCATGCTCTTCTGCTTTTAAGTTACATACGTAATAACTTCTTTGCTTAATTAACTCAAACCCGTAAATTAGATACGTAATATACAATTTATTGATCTTTTTTCTTTATATTTGTCAGGTAAAAACAAAATAACGGTATAATTAGTATTGTGCTGCATTTCTGCATCAGAAACTTACATATGCATGACTGTGGTCAATTACGTCTTACAAAGCATATAAAGGAATAAATATCTAATAAGTATCACGATATCAGACCGAAACGTTTTTATTATGGTGTGCCGTCTAGAAAGAACGTAATAGCGTATCGGCCATGACTTTTTCCGCATCGTGCCAATGTCATATCATAATACCGCACAGAATGTGAAAGCATGACAATAAAAAAAACTTCCAAAATATGGGCCTAAATTGTAGGCCTTTGGTTAATTTGAGATAATCGATTGGTATACAGTTTCACGAGATTGGTATGCTTATGCATTATTTATTCGTATCGTCTTGTTTTGCGATTATTAAATACATAAATAAATAGTTTGAAATCAATTCGTTATCCTATATTTAAAAGGTCAGATTTATAGATATATCAAATAGTTATTTGATGTGGAATAATGTCCATTGAATTGATTTCATCACATAAAACGAAAATCAATAAATTTGTCAAAATTCCTTAGATTATTTTATTAGTAAAACACCGAAATATTTCGAAAATTTTAAAATAAATGTATTGAAACTACTACCATTTGTTGGTTGGCATAATGTAATGTAATACAAACCTTCAATTATGTAACATAAACACCAAAAACTATTTCTATTAGTAAGAACAAATTAGAGGTTTGGTATTTAAATCTTTGACACCCAATGTTGTTTATTTTTTTGTTCTTACATACAAAGGTCACAGTTCAAATCACTCCTTCAGTTTCTGAGATGGGTGATTCAAGAATATTCAAAAACAGTATTCCACTTTGTTTAGTTATAAAAATGTTTACATCGCCTACTACGACTCTGCAAATAAGCCCAATTCCAAAAGACAATCATATTTTGTGGTTGATTAGAGATATTGAAAAAGATGTTACAAAATCTTGTTCAGTATCTACTTTTAACCTGGCATAGTTTCATGAAAAATTTGCATTTTATAATTGTTTCTAATTTTCACTCTTGCGTTAATCTATTGTGGCATTTGTTGGAATTTGTTTGAGCGAATGAGGCAGGACATTTTCGATATGCAGCTGACTTGGTTATAAGCTAAACGCTAACCTATGAGCACACATTCCATAATAATACCAAATTTTACTTATATATTTCAAAATCGGGTTTTCTCTTTGTATTCCTGCGTTTATTTTGTTCAGTAAATAATTTATCACTACTATTGCGGCATTTTTTTGCGAATTTATAGTGGCTAAGCCCAATTTTATAGAAACGTCAAAGGGACCTTAAGGTATATATATATATGAGACTTAGTATCTACTTTTTTTTTTGTATTTAAACCAATCATACATACCAATGAAAATAAAGGAATTCATTATCAGACTATCTACGTTCTCCTGAAATCATCACAGTTTTTTCGCAAGTGTCTTTTAACGACAGCAGTTCGGTAATTGGTTTTCCTCAGAGAGAAAAGCTATAAACGTGACATGTTATGCTTTTATTCAGTTTTCATTTCATTCACAAATAACCCTGCATATCTTCTCTTTTTGGGCAGTATAGTCATTTATCTTCGATTATTGTGATTATTTTTGACAAATAATTGGAAATTACCCGTTGTTTTGATATTTACACAAATTTATTGATTGTTTTAATGATTATGGTAGGTTCATAGGTTTGTTTTTAATTTCTTAGTAATATACAGTGTGTCTCACGGGACGTTGGATTGTATGGGTACTTTTGTTATTAATAGAGTCGGTTAAATGGGCAGAGTAGTGCATATTTACGTGTTTTTTCATAATCTGTTCAGAAAAACAGTTGATTTCCAAATGGTTTCCAAGCTACTTTAAAAAACCAAAAAATGTCGTTTTGATTTATGGCTATTACTTCTTTATGTGTGGTCCCATCAAAAAAAGCGTTTTAAAATCATAAAGGCAATTTTTTGTCTACAATTTGATGTCAGTTTAATTTTTTTTTTCGACAATGAATTCGTCAGAAACAAATGAAAGTAATGTTTTTCTTATGAACGCCATATTGATTTTATACATGTTTGGATTCAGATTTTTTTTTTCTGAGTCATTTGGTATGCCACTTGCCGTATTTAGAACACAATAAGCCAACAAAATTGGAGTTTTTCTTTAATATCTGAGAATCGCATGGTGCCATGAAAAACTAAAACACATTTGAGTGATACAGTATTTATGTACCGATAGTCAAGTTACAGTAAACTTTTGGAATGTATTTATTTGTACTAACTACACAACATAAAAAAGTATCAACATTTTAACAAACTAAATAATGTTTTGAAAAATCTCGTCATTTTCATGGAGCCATTTTTCACAGCATTTCGTAATATACTGACCTTACCGCGGGTTCTTCTGTCAATCGAATTGAAAGCGGCGATGACGGTGTCACGTAACTCCCAAACGTTTCCAAATTATAAACACCATACACCTTATTTTTGAAGTCACTCCAATGAATAAAAATTACAAACGGTAAAATCCGGGAATCTTAGTGGCCATGATACTTCTCAATAGGTAGCAAATTCTCTCCGTTTATGTCTTATATCTACATAGTACCTCACAATTCGGGCATTATGTGCAGGTGCTTCGTCTTGTTGGAACCACAAACCTTATCGTAGGGCCATTCTTATCGTCCATTCTTTCTTCCACGTCCTCAGAGAGCAATATTGCCGTAACTTCTCTGAAGTGATATTTTTGTTATAAAAATTGTTCCGGTTAATCGGTTGGCCATTATACCGCATTATAAAACCAAACCGCACCTGATTAAGACGCGGTTCAAAAAAGTGCTGATTTTTGCGGGCCCAGTAGTGCGTCTTCTTTCAGTTAAAAATACCGCAGTTAGAAACAGATGGAACAGATGGGTACAAATGGGTAGATATCGCATTGTTTCACAAAACGTCTTCTATGACACCATGCGATTTTCAGCAATTCTCGAAGTGTACAATTTTCAGTCAATTCTATTATGGCATACCAAATTAGTCAGAAAGAAATGATGAATCCAAACGTGTATAAGACCAATATGGCGTCCACAAGAAAAACAAAAGTTTCGATTGTTTCTGACGAATTCATTGGCAAAAAATGTTTATAGTGGCATAATCGAATTGTAGGCAAAAAACTGCTTTTATAAAGTCAAAACGCCTTTTTGATGTGATCACAAATAAAGAAGTTATGATCATAACTAAAAAATGAAATTTTTTGGTTTTTTCAGAATAGCTTAGGAACCTTTTGGAATTCAACGGTTTCCTGAACTGATTATAAAAGAGTACATAAATATGCACAACTTTGTCCATTTAACCGACTTTCTATCTCCAATAATAACAAAAGTACCCATACAATCCAACGTCCCGTGAGACACACGGTATAACCGCGTGCCAAAAATGGCCCGCCTAAAATGCATGTCAAAAATATCATTTGAACCAATTGTTTTGTTTTTATGATTGTTCCGTTTAACTGATTTCCTTAACAACAGCGCTGGGGTAGCGTATTTTTTTATTGAAATTTCAGGTTTGAGCACAAGAAAACGTACGTAAGAATTAAAATATGTTATTTTTATAGAAATTTGCAGCGTTCTGTGGATTGTACCTGATACAACCATGTGTATCAAATAGAATCCCGATCTTTTCTGAACATTTTACTTTTGATTGTAATCAATTTCTTACTTAATAACGAAGTTCCAAGCAGTAGTAAGTGGGCTGTGGGAAATTAAAAGGAAATGATGAGGTCTATCCCGGGTATGGACTGGCCAGCATATGTCACCGACTTGAATCCCATTGAGGATCTATGGGAGTTTAAGCGAATACCAGAGTTTTTGCTGATGTGAACATTCCGGAGCTAAAAATTGTGGTAACAGAATGGTGGGATAACATTGCTCAAAATGTTAACATTAACTTAATGAATTCAATGAATAACCACATGATAGCTGTTAGAGCCCGAGGAGGTCACACACGTTATTAAAAAGCTTTTGCAAACTTTACTGCTTAAAATGTATCGCTTCCCCATTAGTTGAGTAATGTAATGCAAGAAAACCTCAATAATTGACTCATTTCTGTTCCTACGTTTTTAGTCGGTTTGCGTCATGTCATGTTTTTATTGTAGCTCTTAATTAAAAGCGAAAAGAATGTACATAATAAACATCAAAATATTCAGAAATGATGGGGCTACTGTTTGATTCCAGTTGACACATATGGTTGTATCAGGTACGGTATCAGGTGTATATGCTCAAAATTAATATGTATATTAAAAGCAACCAAAAGTTTTTCAGTTCATGGAACCATTTGAAAAGATCTTTCTTGAACATAAAAATATTTGAACTAAATAACAAACACCATAATCACAACCATTTTCCCTCCATGAACAATTCTGTTAACTTTCTTACAAAATATTTTCCCGGTGCAGCCGTACTTTCAATATTTGACCATCTTCATTCATAACAATATTTTGGAGACTGTGGCGAACTTAATAATAAAATTATAAACCCCTAACCACAACAAGTATTTTAGAAACCTAAATACGTATTTCAGCAACTATGTTGCCATCTTCAGTAGAACCTAAAAAAAGAAAAAGAGAGATTAACACTTCATAGTATCTTTACTGGATATTGTCCAAGCAAATCACTAGTGGAAGTGACGTCCATGTTAAAAATTATCCTATATATACCCATTTGTTGTTCACGCCTCAGTGAATTTTGATCATTGAAGCGTAAAAAACAAGTTTTAATTAAAGCAGGTCAAACAATGGCGAACTAGGTATAGGACCCCTGTCTGAATTTATTAATTTATCTCTATTCAAGTGAATAAAGATACTTTCCAAGCTGTTTAGTTCCCTATTATTTGACACAGCTTTTACAAGTTTTAAGTCATCTACAACCACTTTATGACCTGTGTCTAAAATATGTTGAGCCACACTAGATTTTTCAAAACGATTATATTTAAAATGAGCTACATGTTCTTTGAACCTAGTTAAAATTGTTCTTCTAGTCTGGCCTACGTATTCTTTTTCACAGTCATGACATTTGATACAATATATACCAGATTTATCAAGTACATCTACCTTATCCTTTGGGTTTCCAATGAGCAGATTTGAAACCAATGTAAAGTCTATAGCACCATATTTCCCTAAGACTTGGGTTAGGTATGTCGACAATATTTTTGCCATTTTTGACACCAAGAAGTGCAGTATTCAAGATTTTCTTCTCGTTTTGAATTCTAAGTTCAACACCATTAACTTTACTGTAGAACAAGAAGTTAACGGCCAACTTCCATTTTTAGATACTCTGGTAGTCAGGAATAGCAAAAATATAATAGAAATTGACGTGTATCGGAAAGGTACTAACACAATCAGGTTTATCCCTAATGATTCGCAGCATCCTTTTCAACAAAAATTGTCTTTTATTAGTTGTTTAGTAAATAGGTTATTGAAATTTCCATTGTCCGCAGATAGATATCAGCAAGAACTATTGTTTATTAAGAATGTTGTCATATATAATGGGTACCCTGAGAAAATAGTTGATAGAATGATTAAGAAGCAGAATCAAAAAATGTATGTAAATCAAATATCTACTTTAAATACTTTGTCTGTAGAAAAGAAGAATTATGTTAAAATACCGTTCGATTGTGCATATACAAGGGGTTTGAGAAGTATTTTTACATCACAAAATCTCTGTTTAGCATATTCGACTCATAATAGCATAAAGAACCTTCTTGGAAACCCAAAGGATAAGGTAGATAGATGTACTTGATAAATCTGGTATATATTGTATCAAATGTCATGACTGTGAAAAAGAATACGTAGGCCAGACTAGAAGAACAATTTTAACTAGGTTCAAAGAACATGTAGCTCATTTTAAATATAATCGTTTTGAAAAATCTAGTGTGGCTCAACATATTTTAGACACAGGTCATAAAGTAGTCATAAACTTGTAAAAGCTGTGTCAAATAATAGGGAACTAAACAGCTTGGAAAGTATCTTTATTCACTTGAATAGAGATAAATTAATAAATTCAGACAGGGGTCCTATACCTAGTTCGCCATTGTTTGACCTGCTTTAATTAAAACTAGTTTTTTACGCTTCAATGATCAAAATTCACTGAGGCGTGAACAACAAATGGGTATATATAGGGTAATTTTTAACATGGACGTCACTTCCACTAGTGATTTGCTTGGACAAAATCCAGTAAAGATACTATGAAGTGTTAATCTCTCTTTTTCTTTTTTTAGGTTCTACTGAAGATGGCAACATAGTTGCTGAAATACGTATTTAGGTTTCTAAAATACTTGTTGTGGTTAGGGGTTTTTAATTTTATTATCTTCATTCAAATGGATCAGCCTATATGTATACATATTGACGAACTGGGACAATAGGCGGATGTTTTATGTCTTCTCGTTTTTGCCTTATTGATTGAATCAAACAGTCGTTATAGTTTGGCGCCATTATTAAAGAGCAGTTCATGGCTGTCATAAATAGTGCAATATAGACCTGGCTTGTTCTCTGGTGGTCTATACATCAATATCATTTAATTGTTAATAATTTATACGGAAATGAGTATAAATTGTATCAATTTTCAACATTTCACACACTTTCATGCCATGAATACTTTGAATAATTGAATGAATAATTTTGATCTATGTGCAGTTCAAGTTAAATTTATAATATCTACTGATAAGATTTGTATGTATGTATAATGTATATATTTTCGGACCGCTGGAATCAGCTGTGCAATTTGATTGATATGGTTATCTTCGCGGTGGTTTTTCTTCGCCATCACATCTACTCAGAAAACAAAACACTATCGTGGGTTCAACGGTTTATTTAGTTTCAAATAAAAGCACGTCAGTTTATTTATGTTAGCCACTCACATGGAACCTCACGTGCTCAATTTTTACGTGCTTGCGACGTTCAGAATCTGCATGTACAATTTATTGCTTAGATCGATGATAGCAAACCAAAATATTTCTCATCGAATTTGGTCTATTTTATTTTATTGGTCTATTAATCTATTGGCCGAAATACGATGGCGTTGTCAGTTTACTCCAATCAATCAACATTACTAAGATTGTTCTAATAACATAAATATACGAGGGCTGACCGGGAAGAATTCGACTTGCAACCAAGTTCTAGATCATCTCCTTAGCAGATGATCTTCTTAGACTTGGTTTGATACTTAGCCCTGAAGATGCCTCTTGTAACAGAGCGCGAAACGTCGACTAGTTTAAAGTCACCAACTCGGTTTCCACCCGGACATCAATATATCATCTAAGCTTGTTATTGTTTATTACGAAAATTTGGATTTATTGTGAAAGTACCTCAACTGGTGATTTCAGTAATTACACGTCAGGTCAAGGATCAAGGTATATGTGTTGTGTTGCTTCATGTTCATGTCTCCGGTTTTGGAATTGTGGGTATTAGGTAGTCCCTATTTTATACTTTTATTTTTGTCTGCAGGACTCTCTCAATTTCTTCCTTTATATCCATACTTAATTGCTGTGAAATTTGAGATCAATGAATACAACGTTTGAGTCTTGATATCAGAGCATTTAACATATTTTCAAGTTTTTAATTTCTCAAAAACACAATGGTCTAAGCTACGGGACTATCGTCACAACAATGAAGAAAATCTAACTAGTGATAACTATTCTGGTATGCTCTTTCTTTTGAATCTGAAGGCAGACATTTTGACTTGAGCTTAGTTTTTGAGAAATGCAGTGCTAAAAAACTGCAAACAACAATGCATTTTTCAAAAAAAAAACTTAATACAATTTGGAATATTCTGCTTTCAGATTCATATTGCACGAAAAGGCATACCAGAAGGCAGAAACAATTTTCACCTATCCGGTATAGTTCTTTGTTGACCACGATAGTAGTCACTTAGCTTAGATTATTGTGTTTTTGCAAATTGCTTAGGAAATGTGAGAAATGATCTGAACTTCTGGTATCTAGACTCAAAAGTTAAAAGATTATTCTTTTAAGTTTAAGCTGATAAAATGGGTATGTAAATTTATTATGGTAAAGTTAATGTAAATTTATTAAATTAAAATTTTAATATTGAACTGAACTTATTCTCGATGTTGAGCCCCTTAGAGCACAAGTTAATATGTTTTAATCGATATCAGACTTCAGGAAGTAAGTATGGAAGGAATAAATTG
This sequence comes from Melinopterus prodromus, assembly GCA_964023965.1. Taxonomy (NCBI): domain Eukaryota; kingdom Metazoa; phylum Arthropoda; class Insecta; order Coleoptera; family Scarabaeidae; genus Melinopterus; species Melinopterus prodromus. Next base: position 56,721,610 of record OZ030391.1, on the reverse strand, counting down.
AGAGACTCCCGCAGCAAAAGATTTGGTTATGCAAACGGTCGAGGTCTTCGGACTGGGTTGTCGACTTTCTTGTAACTCAGATCGCATTCAAACAACTGTAAACTAGCTATTTAGCTTCAACCATGGGCGTATCCTTGGGGCAAGGGATGGCAGCTGCCCCCCTTGCAGAAGGTGGCCAGACTTTTTCACATTTTGACCCGCGTCCGGTGATGTTTTAAAAATTGCTTTTAAATTTTTTTTTGTTACGTTAGTGTTTTTGTTGTCCAAACATTCTTTTTCAAAGCATAACAGTATTTTTATTGATGTAGTTAAAATATTTCCCAAACAAAATCTTAAATTACTCATCCTAGGTACTTACATACAATGATAATTATAAGTTATATTAATAATAATAATAGGTTAATATTAATTGGTTTGTCAACATTAATACTGTCGACTGAAGGAATATAAAGTTCAGGTTCCATTTGTACGTGAAGCAGATTTCGTTGTCAACCCAGGCGTAGCAACTTGGTTCTAGTTTAAACAAAGCTCAGTTAATAATTAAACAAACTGTAATTATACACATGACACAATATTCCAAGAATACGGTTAATAATTTTTAAATTAACATATTAATTCGTACAACTTAGCGGATTTTAGTAACTGACGTTAATAATTAATAAAAATAATAACAATTTTCTTTTTGCAATTTGCGCAATGATTTTTCTTATCTCACAAAAATCATATCGGACTCCCGTTTTTCACTGCCTATGCTTTGATAGTATTTATGAAATAGATAGCGGTCAGAGGTAAATAACTTTCTCAGTCTAGCTACTATAATGTTCTGTCAATTATGTTGATGTATTAATTTGAAGAAAATCTACGGTTATAATATTGTACCCATGAACAAACACGTCATAGATCAAATCCCAATTAAAATTGCAATGTAATGTAGAATTTGTACTTGTTTTCTAGTAACTTTGATATTTACATTATTGTTTTGTTTTTTTGTCTGTAATGGAATCTGAGAAAGCGAATTAGCGTTGTTTTTTGACCGTTCCTCTCAACTTAGCATAACACAAATGGGTTATTATGAAGTTAATAAAAAGTTGACTTCATGGTCCTAATATATCACAAAAATATATAAACAATTGAAAAAAAATCGGTCTTTCGCAAGATGCATAAAATTTACTAAACAAAAAAACATCACAAAAATTTATGTTGGTTCGGGGTTTCGACTATATATGTATGGTGATTGAAAATAAAACTATCTCTGTATAGTCTGGGGTAATTTATTCCTCTACGAAGGCACAATCTAAGCCGACGTTTCGCTCGGTTGATCTCCGGCTTCCTCAGGGCAAGTTAAGTAAACGTGGGGTCGTCAGTTTTAGTTAAGCGCATAGGAGGGTCGACTACATCTTGGCAATATCTATATTTACGTTTGCTACGTATAGGTCGTACGATAGGAACAGGTTCCGGTTGGCGACTTTTAGCGAGAAAACAACTAACATTGACGGTGTACATTACAATTTTCATGCGGAGTGCGAACCAGTGCATTAGAGAATTTCAAAAAGGAACATAGTACAATGGCGTCGAATTCTTATATGTCTCCATCATATAAGAACATATAGACATGACATAGACATATGACATTCTGTACAGTACAGTACTGTATAATCCAGGCATTATTCTAAAGATTTTTTTCCACTGCACAAATACCAAATAATTTTATAAATATTTACATATTATTAATTTACCATTAGCCCGAGATCGGATATTTCATCCTAATTCAGGGGTGAAGATAAAGGGAAAATGTTTTGCGATCCATTGTTACAGACACGCATTGTAGTATGTAAATAAATAAACTGATTATTATAATTAAATATTTTGTTCTTGATTCATTTCATTACCTCTTAATAACTGAGATACAACAGGAACAGTAATGAGTAATAACAAGACTGGAAACGGTATCAAACATAACAGGTAGTAGGCTGTGGTAGTAGTAGGCCAGGTATTACCAGGTAGTAGCCTGAGTGCATGTCAGGTGTGTTCTGATTAGTGGTAATCAGGGTAGTTATGTTTAAAACACTTTGTTTTAAAACAGTGTTTTAAACATGTTTTAAAACGAATATGTTGGTTTAAACTATTTTGATTTAAACAGTTTATTTTAAATGTTGTGCTGTATACGTGTTTGAAACTACCGATATTTGAATAGTTTTTGTTGTTGTTTTTTTCATAAAACATTACTATACAATATAAGTGCTAGCAAGTAAAATAAGGATTGAAAACACGCCGATTAAAATGCTTACAAATAAAATAATTGCGTAATTTAAAACATGTTTAAAAAAGTTTGTTTCATGTTTAAAACATATATTTTGGGTGTGTGATTTAAAACATGTTTTATTTCATGTTTAAGACATGTTTTTTGCGAAATGTTTAAAAACCTTGCTTCGTTAAAAAACATGTTTGTTTTGTTTTATAATTAAAAAAAACCTTTTCTTGAAACAACCCTGGTGATAATGGCAGTGGTAGTAGACGCCATTATAGTATTTCTGATAGACATGTGAGTCATGTTTATATACATACAAACTAATGTGTTCCGTCTGGTGAGAAATAGTACAATTTCGTCTGCTACCACTGGCCATTACGTACCATTACCACCAATCAGAACGCAACTTAATCATTGGAGGACCCCTTCTTTTGTAAACACGTCTCCCACCGATATGGAAGGCTTTTCTTACGGCCAAATGATCTTTATTCACAGTTGAACATAGCCGTAGCTGTATACGAAAACCTAGGTTCCTTTCGTGAAAAAGTTATGTTCTTGTCATTACAGTTCCTCTTGTGTCTCGGTCATTAATGGAGATAATGAAAATAATTAAGAAAACAACATAAATAGAAAATATTGGGCTACTTTTTTGCTCCAGTTTATTCCTATAGTAACTATAGGAATAACAACTGTTGTAGCGCTAGTACAAGCCACACAATGATAGAAATTACGACAAAAAATCCTATAGTTGTTTGGAACATATACAGGGTTGAGGGTATATGTTCAAAACTGAAATTTATATAGACTTCGAAGAGTTATTTACAACTGAATAAAATAATGATAAAAATCAGATGAGCGGACCAAGAGAAAACAACCTGCGTCAGGTAACTTTTGGGAAGTTATAGGGCTTTAGAGCATTGGGAAATGATATACAATTGTCCGTATATCATCCTCTTAAAAGCGAAAGTCAGTAACTAACATTTTGCTACATTTCAATGTTATATATGTTGTATTTTAAAACTTGTAAATCTGTCATTTTAATCGGTTTATCAATAAAAGATCTAAACTAATCAAAACAATTATTTGGTTTGCAGGCAAAAAGATAATAATGTTTTGTATCAGTGAATGTGTTCCTGACAGTATACGACAATGAATCTTCTGTTGAATGAAATGTTTAAAAAATGACTAGAAAATACAGAAAATGTGTTTGTTTGTTTTATTAATAACGTACAGGGTGCCAAGTTTCAGATATTTAAGATTTTGTTTCAATCTTTTTGCACATTGGATCATACGGTATACGTCTTGATTGCTCGTCGTTAAAAAAATCAATACCGTTTTTTTTTAAATCTTTTGTTGATAATTCGATTAATGTAGAAGAAATAAATTTATAGCATGGAATAACTTTTAATGCGTAGTGTTTCTGAAAACGAAATGATTATAGCATTATAGAAACCAGAAAACGAATAATTAGTTAATAAGATACTGCACTAATTTGAGGTTCCCACTGCACAATTTGTGTCCAAGTGCACGTTAGATGAATGCCTGGTATGTATATTCAGGATTTTTACGATTATAGTCGTTAATTGCACTTATTTTTGTGAGCTAAGGATTTTAATATGAATTTTATCTCTCATTACGATAAGAAATAACTAAAATGCGCTGCTTTGGTTCCTGAATATTTTCCGGTTAATGCGACACGAATAAATAACAACGGAGCACAAAAAGAAACCAAAGCGGAGGTAGCAAGTGCGCGAGAAAAGTTTACGCCAAGTTTTTGACCTTTTTTATTGTTGCAATTATGTTAGATTTACAACGCTGCAACATCGTTTCCATAACACAAAACAATTGCGACATTTTTTATTATTTGCCGTGTCGGCATTCACACGAACTATTTTGTTCACTATAGTTTCCAATTTTAACACCATTTACTGACAACAGTTAAACATCATAAATAAACAGAATGACAGCATATGTATCTATGATTAATTACAAAATACATTAATGTTATGGTTTTCTGTGCAAATTGGTATGCGTTCAGCAACCGATGTTGTTAGTTCCACAAATACTGAACATAATTCAACAGAATAAGAGACTGTGTTTTCGCTCGGGAACCATTCATGCAGATTTTAAATTTGTCGTATCTGTTAAAAGGCAAGAAATGTTAACCGAAATTGTACAATATTGTTCTCCAGGATATGACAGATTGTGATCTGCGCTCCCTTTTGCCTTTCGGAGGTTAAAGATTTTCGGAAATAACATCCTGGTGGAAGCGGTATTCTGGTTATATGTTCATGGGAAGTCGTATTGTTGTGGGCAGTTAGTTCCGCAATTTATATACGTTTATGGACTTACTAAATTGCCCATTTAAAATAAACGATGTCATGCATGTTTCATTATTGATCGTTTTGCACATAAAATTAATATTAATGTTGGTTTTAATGAGCGTTACTTGCGGGCAGAACTTTATTAATTAGTTGTATGTTTATGAGTTTGTATTTACTTGTTTTATTTTGAATAGTGAAATATTGAAATTTGCGTGATTGAATTTATTTGTCATGGTATATTGAACACGCGATTAGAAATATATTCACGGGTGTGTGTGGGATTTCTTGGCTAATTCTGGCGAATAATACACAAAATTCCTAGTACGTCTACATATCTAATTTACAAGATTTTTACTTTATCATACGCAGTATGAAGTATTGTAATCATGCCAAAAAAATGCGATTTTAGCGGAAATAGGTCTTTATGGGTCCCCTGAACATTTTTGACCAAGGTACAAAAAATGTCTGTGTGTGTGTGTCTGTGTGTGAGTGTGTAAACGATTTTTGTGGCGACGATTCCGGCGAAACTACTAAAGGTATCGGGACGAAAGTTCATATTTAGAAGTTTCATGACCTAACTTAGAGCTGAAAAGCTTTTGGTCCAAAAGGGTACAAAGGAGCTGGTAGTTTATTCTAAGCCCTTTTCAAGGATTTTGCAAATGAGCCGCCATTTCTGTAATTTCGTCAAAATAGTAAAATAATAAATTAAAGTAGAGGAAATTTTTAATAATTTATGCCTATGACATTTTTTGGTAAAATGAATAGTTTAGCTACAAGAGCAAATTCTATTTGATCGAGATCGATCGCATCTGCATTGATATGAAACTACATAGTAGCCAGAATTTTGACAACTATTTTTTGGTGCTGTCACACTCGAAAACAGCTAATTTCATCAGAGGTTGGAGAACCGCTATGGAACGTTGCCGCTCTAGTGTGGCAAAGTACAAAATTCAAACTTCAAATAAAATAAGATTACCAATTTGATTGTTTGTTGATAAGAAATATCAACCCGTTGTATCTAATTCTAAAAACGATAAATTGAAAAAAAATAAATGAAGTATGAAAAAAAGAAAATGAAAATGAATTAGTCTTTTAAACTTAACGTTTCTGTCGAAAACTGCATAGCGCGACTCGCTCACATGCCGCCTTATTTTCATTCCACTAACAACAACTGCTTTTGTCTCCTGCTTTTATCTCCTGTTCGTCCAACGGCAAAACCAATCGTCGGCGATCTGTCCGATAAATTATTCGCTGATTTGCTGCTTGATCGGTCGCGATTTCCCGTAGGTACCGACTGGTTTTGATGCTGGACGAACGGGTTAAACAGTTTCACTTCAAACATGTCCAACATGCCATCTTTACGGAAATCCCTTCAAATAAAATCAAACTCCTTTCGTTTTTCTTTTTGGAATACAGTTATTCAGTCCAGAAGTTCTACTATCACATACATCAGACAGACGAACATACATCTGCTTCCATTAAGCGTTCCTTTTCCCCAGCTTTGTTTAAAGTTTGGAACGCCAGTAACAATAACTACTCACATTATTTAAAAAATGTATATAATTATTTCTCGTCAAAAATCGGACAACGAAGAAGTATGCCTTTTGAGGAATTCCAACTTCATATAGCATTTAACTATAAAACTATTCACGATGCCAAAATGTACCTACAAACAAAACCAGTTCCCAGCTTTGAATTTTTCATCTAAAATTGCTTAATTGTGGCTAGTCTCGGTGTCTGTGCGTGTGTGTGTGTGTGTGTGATGGTCGCATGCACGAAATCGCTGTTTTTTATCAACAATGTTTTTTAGGTTGTCTTTAACTATATCGTGGAATCTCCGAGGATATTATATAATTAATTGCAGAAGCTAGTGACATGCAATTACAATCAAATGTGACCCTGGATGTAAAAAGCAGGTCGCTTTTGGATAAAACTGTTTGATTTAATTAATAATGGATTCGTACTAAATTTCAATTAGTGAACGTGTTTTCGTCTACTTGAATCAATGAATACTTGCAAATATTCCTGATTGTCCTTACTTTGTGCACTTGAAAATCTGTATAAGCACGGTGTGTTTCTTGGTGGCCACAATTCTTAGTTATACTGAAAAAATTTTGATGTGAATTTACAAACGTTACATTACTACAAACGATCGAACAAATACGGTACTTATAAATAAAATTACTTGAAAAAAATAAATATGTAGACGTACATACAAGTACCTATAAAATTATGAAATCATAAAGTCATGAACCCACAAACTCGTCCACGCTGTTTCTGACAAGATGGTGCAAGATGTTCCGCATCTGTATCTGTAATAGAGCAACGAAACATATTAATTAGACAGACACAAAAAGTTAACCTAAAAAGAAGATTGCACATTATCTATCTCTGTTGGTATAAAACCATTCAATCTTAAAGCAAATTTTCACAACGAAACGTAGAAGACTCTGTACTTCAGCGTTCTGCCAGGTAAGTGCTCGTGCACATTGGCGAGCGTTAAGCGGTGAGCGGTGAGCTGTGAGCGGTGAGCGGTGAAAAAAATATTTTTAACATACGGATTATGTGTTTGTGTGCACATCAACAGAGCGGTGCGCGGTAGCGGAGAGCTGTGCCGCTCAAGCTTTAGGTTTGCTTGAATTGCAACGCTCACCGCTCAGTTGCTATTGGTTGGTTATGAGGGAACACAGTAATATATGTTGGAAAAGTATGGAATGTGATATTAAGTAACATGACCATTGCTATTTACTTGAAAAAGAGGACATTTAAGAGGGCCGTCGTAATAATTCCGTTGACGGGCTGGGGGGCAAGTTAAAATAAGCAATCACATGACAAGATAATGTAACTCAGTGACGTCTTGTCTACCGAAAGTCACTACTGTTAAAAATTTGTAACTACGGTATATATGTATTACATTACGCTCTTTTGCAAACACTTTCAGCATCTTGAACATCAATACACGTCATCCGAAATAGAATTTTGAGTTCTACAAATGGCTGCAAGTTTCTGAGAAATTGTAAACTTTTTATTAAATCCACTGAGTGAAAATTAACGCTTTTATTGGCCTTGTGCATAAGGATGAGTTCTGGTTGAACGGTCAAAAGAGAAGACCGTTCATGATAACGGATCGGCGTGATCTTATTGTAAATATTTACAATTTGAATTGTATTTATTATGATCAACAGAGAAAGCATTCAGAAGTACGATAAGGAGGCTATTTAACAGGAAAAGAGGTCGTTAAGATTAATAAATTAAGATTATTAAAGAGTTCTTAATCTTCAAAGAACTGATACCTTCCCTTTGGAATGATAAGGATGGAATTATAAAAATAAGGACGTTACCACCAAACTGGGATTTTTGTATGGATTTCGGGCTATAATAAAATCAAATAGCTTTATACTTTTATTTAATTTCTGTTATGTTTTTTAAATATTTAAATGTACTGTTGCGATCTGTGTTTAGAAACTTGAAAAGTAATTTACAAAATCTTACTATTATTATTTTTTCTGCTTGATTTGCCCTTTGTTGATAAGCAATCCAAATTCTGGATTGCCTTCACTTGACAATAATCAAGATCTGCATCACCATCCGATTGACAATGTCGTACAATATTAGGTCTTGTCGAGCAGTCTTGTCAGTTGCTTGCTGATGGCTTGATGAAGTGGTTTCGCTCGAACGGTCTTCACTTGAATATCGAGAAGACATGTGCCTTGATTTTCCATACTGGGCGTTGGTCCGTTGCCCCGAGCTTTTCTGTTGATCTGGACGGTCGTCCGCTTTCGATGCACAGTGATCTGTCTTTCCTTGGGGTGAAGCTCTCGGATTCACTATCGTGGGAGAAGCATGTTGGTTCTGTCGTCAGCAAGCTGAATTCGGTAGCCTATCAGTTGCGTACTTTGCGCGGTGTGGTGGACATTGGTGTGTTGAGGAGTTTTTACTTTGCGGAGGTTCAGTCCAGATTAACATATGCTATCATTTTTTGGGGAGCCTCCTCATTCACGAGTCGGGTTTTTGTAGCTCAGAAACGCTTGATTCGAGTTTTTGTGGGTGCCTCACCGCGTCAGTCATGTCGGCCTATCTTTAAGGAACTTCAAATTATGCCTCTGTGCTGCCTTTATATTTATGATATTTCTAAATACATTTACAAAAGTCAGTTGCACGTAAACAAGCGCTCAGAACATAAGTATGAGACAAGATGTAGAGATCTTCTCAGGGAAAGAACGAACTTGAGCGTCTCCGATAAATCCCCGAATATACTTGGAATAAAAATATTTAATAAACTTCCTGAGGAAATCAAGAATAAAAACTTTAATCAGTTTAAATGTAAGGTTAAGAGTCTCCTTTTGAATTCCATGTTTTATGATTTAAATGAATACTTTGGTTTCTCTTTTGATACTTGAAATTGTGTTATTTTATTGGCATTTAATTTTTATTTTTTCATGTACTTCGAGTCATAGAATTTAATGGATTTATTTACTTGTAATACTGTGTATTTTGACATGTCCTATAATTTTGTAATTTGTTTGGGATGAATAAATATTATTATTATTATTATTATTATTATTATTATTATTATAGGTAATTCAGGGAACTGTTCTATTAGAAGTTATTGATTTTCCACTATTTCTGTCACTTGCGTTCTACCGGGAGATGTTATTTTAAATAGAAACATATAATTTTTATTACATTATTTGTTTCCAGGTATTAAAAATTGACACCCATCGGGTTTTCGCATACGTTAATGCCACAAATTTTGAGTTATGTTGACAGTAATAAATTTGGTCAAACCAAATAATGTTTAGTAAATTATTATGTCAAACTTTGCATATCTACGGAATCGTAGTCCGTAAAATCAGTGCTGAAATTCACTATATCTGAGAAAAACTTGGTTTACTTCATGAACAGCTTTTCTTCTCTTTTACCCTCTTTCCAAAATTAATTTAATCAATCGTGGGGTTTTTCTTAATATACTTCTACGAACCGATGAACATCCTCGTTGTCGACCGCAAACTCACAAATTACCGCTTACCAATATGCACACAACACCGCGAGCGGTGCAACGCTCACCGCTCACCGCTTAACGCTCGCCAATGTGCACGAGCACTAAGGCGTTAAAATATCAAGCTCCAGTAGTAGCTGGTTGTGGTCATTGGTGATCTACAAAGACAATGCAATTGTTCTGCACTGGGGCATAGTATTTTAACCTACACCTACATGGTATCTATATACGTTTTTGTTCACTGATATCTCAATTTGTGACATTTTTGTTTTAACTTTTCGGATACCTTACGTGTTAGGAAGGTTTAGTAATCAATGTTTCACTTTATTCAATTATTGTCCTTTTCTCGAAAATTTAACAGCTCAACATTAAAAGATAAAACATATAGCAATAGTCTCTAATAAATTTCATGTAGACAATTGGTCTGTAAGAACAAAATAGAGGTACTAATATCTTTGATGGGCAAAATCAGAAATTTGGTTGAGTATAACACAACCAAAACGCCTTGATACATATGTCACTATGTCGTGAAATCACATAACGTAAAATAAATAAGACTATGGATTATAATGCCTGCGAAAACACTACATTCGCTTATAATAAGAAAATAGTTTTGTCTCTGGTCGAGCACATTACCCATTACATATATGGCTAAATAAACGTCGCGCCAGTGAGATAGAAAAAGGTAAAAATCAATTAAAGTGACAATTGTAATAGATTTTGGACAAAAGTAATAGGGTAATAGATTTTAAGCCTGAGTAATAGAACTACTACAATTGTAATAGCGGTGGCAACACTGACTCGATGGTGTGCGTGCCGGCGTTCGTTTGCAAAACAGCTGATCATACGTAGCGCATGCGTCTTGGCGTTACAATATCAACAAACCCACTATTATAGTAGTAGAAATTAGAATCACAACATACGTTGTAATTTTACGATTCTGAGGTATATTTGCATTGTATTTTTACTATAAGATCATTGTAATTGAAATAAAGTAGCAATATCGCCGTAATACATAGTACACAGACTTGTAAAAATAATTGGAATTACGTGCAATTTTTATACTTACCACATTTCTATTGTAATTTTCACAATGATTTATGTGTAATTTTACAGCCATTTTTTTCCATTGTAGTTCTGTTGAATTGGTTCGGTAAAAAACTATGGCCAATCGCTTAGGTTTCGATTCCTTGATGATACTGGAAAGCGATCCTAAGAAAAGACGCTCATTATTAAATTAAATTCTAATATGAGAGTTTAAATCTGACTGCACTCAACGTAATTTTTCTGGTTGTTAAAAAGTTGCCTATAATCCTGCCGAATGTAAAAAGCGCCGGCACTAATGTGTAATAATTTCTGTAATTGAGCATATCTATCAATTCGTATAAACTATAAATTGTTTTGTTGTATCTATAAATTTTACTGTTATCAGTACGTTGCGTTCCGATTGTCTGATATTTATTTATTAGTATTAGCGACGAACATTTGTCCGGGATTATGGTGAATTATATTATCGCAGATCAGTTACACTACCCGGACGGCCCCGGCCATCACCTGAAACATTCGCTCCAATCGCGTTTTCGTAATTAAAATTGCCACAAATAGGTACTGACAATTAAAATAATTTTTTACGCTCTCAATATTCATAACAAGTTTATGATCTGATTAAGTTGAAGTACATTGCATCTCTGTATCTTCGACAAGATCTATATAAAAAATTACTGCAATTTATTGTTATTATCTAATTAAAAATAAACATAATAAACATAGATTTACTCACAAGAATATTATTTTGGTATTGAAGATTTTATGGTTAGAATTATTAGAAAAAGTCGTTATAGCGGTTATCAAAACGTATAAGTTTGTTCGATAAAAACACTTTCTCGGAACAATATAGTTATAAATATTAAAATTTTAAAATTGTTGTCAAAGTAAGTTCAAGGTTTTAAATTGACTGGGGAACTTTTGACTTGCCACGCTTGTTTACAGGTAAATTCGTGTTTTGGTCGCAAATGTGTTAAACTAATTTTCAGTTGCGTAGCTAGCGGGGGTGCAAGGGGTGCGCCTCACACGGGCCCACAACCCAAGGGTGCCGTTTTTACACTAGTGACTAAGATGGTCCAAAAAACGAACCGGTCCAAAAAACGGACCTTTCGCTAGATGGCCCCAAATGTGTTCTCCTTTCAGAAAAAATTTCCCATCATTTGAGAAAAATCGGTTAACGTTAACACGTGCCACCGAGCACCTCAAATTACCCATTTAAAATACATTGCTAAAATGCATCTTTTTTCCGTATTTTTTTCACGTTTCGGATTTAGAAAAAAGTTGCGGAACAAATCCACAACCACTATTTTTTTGTTCACCACCTCCTGCCTTCCCCATAGTACCCTAAATATGAGATACAAGTTTCCCCATATTTTCAATTTTATTAAGTTACGTGTTTTATTATTATTTTTTCTGGCAGAAATGATTGTTATTGAATTATTGACATATTTTTTTGTCATTTATTAACTAATTTGAAATTGTTTAAACAATTTCCATATGTTTAAAAAATATATTTACAATGGTATTAAATTATTGGCTTATTGTCATTTATTAACTAATTAGCAATTGTTTAAACTAATACCATTTGTTTAAACAAAGATATATACAATTTAGCGGACATATTTTCTATTTTTTAAAGGAAATTATTATTATAAGCATTTTTGGTCATTTACTAACTAATTTGCAATTGTTTAAAAAATACCACTTGTTTACAAAAATATACAATGTTACGGACATATTTTTCTTTTGGGAAATTATTATTAGATTGTTGGCATTGTCATTAATTAACTAGTTTGCAATTGTTTAAATAATACCATTTGTTTAAACAAAAATATACAATGGTACTGACGTATCTTTTTGGCAAAAATTATTATTGCATTTCTAGTTTCTTTTTTTCTTGCCAAATTTGTTAACAAATTTTCAATTATAACCTATAATAATAATTAGTGTTGCAACCACAATACTTGTTTGACCCATATCGGAAAACCTCCAAAATTACAAAAAGGACCAGTAATCCTATAATAATTTTTGTCAAGAAATACGTACTAACATTGTATATTATTGTTTAAACAAACTTATTTGTTAATACAATTGCACATTAAGTAACAAATTACAAAAAACATGCCAACAATGTAACAATAATAACTTCTACAAAAGGAAAAAGAACAAAATATTTGTTTAAAAAATAAAACTTGTTTAAGGAATTGCAAATTCGGTAATAAATGACAAAAGATGACAATAATTTATTAATACATTCTACAATAAATATAAAAAATCTGATGTGGCCAGGCACATGACTTTATCATACAATATATAAAATTAATAGTTTAGCTGCATGAGAATCTATTTGACTGAGATAAATCGTGTCTGCATTAAAATTAAACTAGTTAGTCAGGATTTGACAGATATTTTGATAGTCAATAGTATCAATCGAAGGTATTGTCAAAGCATCAGCATTTGACACTACCTACTGTCATCAGAATAATAGTTGTTGATCTCACAAGTGCCGAAAGTACGGAAGAGCACCACGAGCGGTGATGCGGAGCGTCACCGATGACGGAGCGTCGTCGTCGCATGTGAGCGAGTCGCGCTTAGTAGTTTTCGGCCGGAGTGACATCAAAGTTTTTTGTGTTGCTTTTTGAGAAATACGTATTTAAAAAAAAATCAAAAATGGTTTTATTTCGGTATAGAAAATGTTAGGTTGATACCACTTCTACGAAATGTCAAGTTTAAAAAGCTAAACCAAATTCTGACAGATTTATATTCGTTCATGACACTGTAGATGACGTTCCATAGCGGTTCTCCGAGTGTGATAGCGTGGTGACAGCCATAGACATTTCTGTGGTGACAGCACAAAAAAAATATTTGTCAAAATCCTGGCTACTATGTAGTTTCATATCAATGCAGATGCGACCGATCTCGATCAAATAGAATTTGCTCTTGCAGCTAAACTATTTATTTTACCAAAAAATGTCATAGGCATAAATTATTCAAAATTTCCTCTGCTTTAATTTATTATTTAACTATTTTGACGAAATTACAGAAATGGCGGCTCATCTGCAAAATCCTTGAAAAAGGCTTAGAATAAACTACCAGTTCCTTTGGACACTTTTGAACCAAAAGCTTTTCAGCTCTAAGTTTGGTCATAAAACTTCTAAATATGAACTTTCGTCCCGATACCGTTAGTAGTTTCTCCGGAACCGTCGTCACAAAAATCTGGTACACACATACACATTACACACATACACACACACACACACACACACAGACATTTTTTTGTACCTTGGTCAAAAATGTTCAGGGGACCCATAGAGACCTATTTCCGCTAAAATCTCAATTTTTTTTTTCGGCACGATTACAATACTTCATCATACTGCGTATGATAAAGTAAAAATATGATCGTAATAATGTATATATTAGTTAATAAAAATCATAAAACTGCCAATAATCTAATAATAATTTATCTAAAAAGTATAGAAAATTATGTTCATTACAATGTACATATTTGTTTAAACAAATAGTATTTGTTTAAACAATTGCAAATTAGCTAACAAAATAACAAAAAATACTAAAAATCTAATAATTTTTGCTAAATATGTGCGTCACCACATATATTTTTGTTTAAACAAATGGTAATTATTTATTATAATTTTTAAATTAGTTAACAAATGAGAAAAAGCAAGTCAATAATCAAATAATATATAATATAATACAAGTAGGTACCTAATTTCTGTCAGAAAAATAATAAATCACTTAACTTTGTAAAATTTTATATTTGGGGAAAATGTTGCTTCATTTTTAGGGTACTGCAGGATGGGGTGACGGTGGTGAAAACAAAAATAGTGATTGTGAATTTGATCTTTGAGAAGTACTGAACAATTTCTGATAATCTCCCGCACTTTTTTTTCTAAGTCCGAAGCGTGAAAAAAATAGGAGAAAAATACGCATTTTACGAACGTATTTTAATGGATAATTTGAGGTGCTCGGTGGCACGTGTTAACGTTGCCCGATTTTTTTCAAATTCAGGTTTTTTTTTCCGGAAAGGAAACCGATTGGGGGGATCGTTGCCCTCCAGCAAAAAAAAAAGATTTTGCAAGGTATAAATTTGGACCACCCTATATAGTGTACACCTTTGAAAACGCTGCGGATCGGATAGCGAATTTGCAATACACCCGAGGGCTGGAAATTTTTTATTCAATATTTATTGTTCTCTTTCTTTCAATTGTCATCATTATACACTATATACAGTAGAGATCGATGGTTTCATGTTTTGAAATTGTTTGCTACCAGGAACATAATATGAGGTTCATGGCCTACATTAGGGTGGTTCTTATTTGACCCAAACAAACACTTGTTTTTCAAGCGGCACTTTTTCAAAACGTGTTATTTAACGTCTTAAAACGGTATATCGAATTACAGTCTTTTATAATTAGAATATATATTTATTTGTTAAGAACAACATGACTCAGACGAACACAAAATTAAAGAATGTTAGTTTATTTTTTTTTTCAAGAAACTTGCATATCGCACTACAATAATTGTTATGAAAGAAAATATTTACTAACAAAAATATGAGTGTAGATGTCGGAACAAGGACCAATTATGTCAATTACTTAACTTGCCAAAAAAACAAGAATTAACAAAAGTAATCCGACAAACTACTAGTGACCCCTTTTTTCGTTGAATGCGAATATGAATCCAGAAATAAAGGATTAATTCTAGTTTTTTTTTACTTTATCATACGCAGTATGCTAAAGTATTGTAATCATGCCGAAAAAAAAATTGAGATTTTAGCGGAAATAGGTCTTTTTGGGTCCCCTGAACATTTTTGACCAAGGTACAAAAAAATGTCTGTGTGTGTGTGTGTGTGTGTGTGTCTGTGCGTATGTGTAAACGATTTTTGTGGCGACGATTCCGGAGAAACTACTGAAGGTATCGGGACGAAAGTTCATATTTAGAAGTTTCATGACCTAACTTAGAGCTGAAAAGGTTTTGGTTCAAAAGGGTCCAAAGGAACTGGTAGTTTATTCTAAGCCTTTTTCAAGGATTTTGCTAAAGAGCCGCCATTTCTGTAATTTCGACAAAATAGTTAAATAATAATTTAAAGTAGAGGAAATTTTGGATAAATTATGCCTATGAAATTTTTTGGTAAAATTAATAGTTTAGCTTTTTAGTTTATTCTAAGCCTTTTTGAAGGATTTTGGAAATGAGCGGCCATTTCTGTAATTTCGACAAATTAGTTAATTAACAAATTAAAGTAGAGGAAATTTTGAATAATTTATGCCTATGAAATTTTTTGGTAAAATTAATAGTTTAGCTTCAAGAGCAAATTCTATTTGATCGAGATCGGTCGCATCTGCATTGATATGAAATTACATAGTAGCCAGGATTTTGACAAATATTTTTTTGTGTTGTCACATTCGAAAACAGCTGATCTCATCAGAGGTTGGAAAACCACTATGGAACGTTGCCGCTGTAGTGCGGCAAATTATAAAATACAAATTTCAAATAAAGTAAGATCACCAATTTGATTGTTTGTTGATAAGACATATCAACCCGTCTTTATATCTAATTCTAGAAACGATACATTGAGAAAGTTATAAATAAAGTATAGCGATGAGTGTAGGTTTATTTTAGTATGTTGGTAGGGATGTGTCATGAACAAATATAAATCTGTCAGAATTTGAATTACCTTTTTAAGGTGCGTTTTCATTAGTGACAATGGCAGTGGTAGCAGACGGCGTTATAGTATTTCCAATAGAAAGTTGATAGTGACTCATGTTTATGTACATGCAAACTAGTATGTGTCATTATCACGATATGTAAGAAATACTATAATTTCGTATTCTACCACCGCCATTAGCCACCATTACCTACCAATCGGAACGCACCTTTAAACTTGACGTTTCGTCAAAGTGGTACCAACCTAGCATTTACTATTCAGACATCATTTATTTTTTTTTAAATACGTATTTCTTAAAAAGCAACACAATAAACGTTGATGTCGCTCTTGCCAAAAACTAGATAGCCGACTCGCTCATATGCGACGGCGACACTCCGCCTTCGGTGACGCGCCGCATCACCGCTCGTCGCGCTATTCCGTACTTTCGGCATTTGTAACATAAATAACTATTATTCTAATGACGTAGTGTAGGTAGTGTCAAATGCTGATGCTTTGACAATACCTATGATTTATCTCAATAGAATAGATTCTCATGCAGCTAAACTATTAATTTTATATATTGTATGATAAAGTCATGTGCCTGGCCACATCAGATTTTTTTTCGTAGAAACCACAGGTCAAAATGTTAAAAGACACGTTTTTTACTGTTCGAGAATCATGAAATATTGACATCTTAAAAATCTAAACTAATTTAGACCCCAATTCTCAGACCCCCAACTGGGTGACACACGAATAATGGTACATAGTAGGTTCCTGAGGACCAAGTATTTGTTTAGGGAAATTACTACACGCTTTATCTCCATTGCCAAATTCGGTCTGTTAGTTCTCATCGTTGATAAACCAACTGTGTAATCTATTAGATAATAGTCCGTACAGTTCGTTTGTGTCGCGTTCAACGCAAACATTCGAGCATGTTCACGTACCGAATGTCCCGAGGACGGATCCACAGGTTTTCCGCCTCCACCTAACGTTTCCTCTATTATTTACACGGCGCCAAGATTGTTTTTATTGATTGCCCCAGCTACACGTGTTGTCTGCCCTACGCTACCTTGTAAACGGTTGTAGGTAGGAAAGCACAAGCTCGATGTGCTATTAACCCAATTAAGGGCGCTTTAAGGATTGATGAGAGAAAATTGATGTTTTGAAACCCTAATCGTTTCTGATCGCTGGCACTCTACTGTTTTTTTACTATTTTTTTTTTCACCTCCCCCGCCCTCTCCTGCAGTACCCTAAAAATAACGCAAAATTTTCCCCAAATTTATAATTTTACTAAGTTACGTGATTTATTATTTTTCCGGCAAAAATTACTAGTATGTATTGGATTATTGACATGTTTTTTTGTCATTTATTAACCAATTCAAGAATTTAAAAAAAATTAAACAAGTACGATGTGTTTAAACAAAAATATACGATGTTACGAACTTATTTTTCCATTTGTTGCAAAAATTATTAAATTTATTAACTAATTAGCAATTGTTTAAACAATTACCATTTGTTTAAACAAAAATATATGTGGTTACGCAGTAATGTTTCTAATTTTGCAAAAATTATTAGATTATAGGCATTTTTGTCATTTTTTAACTAATTTGCAATTCTTTAAACAAATACCATTTGTTTAAACAATAATCGTAATGGACATAATTTTCTATATTTTTTGCATAAATTGTTATTAGATAATTGGCAGTTTTATGACATTTATTAACTAATTTGTAATTGTTTAAACAAATACTAATTGCTTAAACAAATATATACATTGGTACAGACATATTTTTTATGTTTATTGTAGAAACTATTATTAAATTATTGGCATTTTTTGTCATTTATTAACGAATTTGAGATTCTTTAAACAAGTTCAATTTTTTTAAACAAATATTTTTTTGTTTTTTCTTCTGTAGAAATTAGTAATGTTACATTGTTGGCATGTTTTTGTAATTTGTTACTTAGTGTGCAATTGTTTGATCAAATAAATTTGTTTATACAGTAATATACTATGTTAGTACGTATTCCTTGACAAAAATTATTACAGGTTTTATGATATCGGTCAAACAAGTATTGTGGTTGCATACTTGAAAATGAGTTAACAAATTTGGCAAGAAAAAAAGACAAGAAATACAAAAATAATTTTTGCCAAAAAGATATGTTAGTACCATTGTATGATTTTTTAAAACAAATGGTATTTTTTAAACAATTGCAAACTAGTTAATTAATGACAGACAATGCCAACAATCAAATAACAATTCCTCAAGAAAAAAAAATTATGCCGTAACCATTGTATATTTTTGTAAACAAATGGTATTTATTTAAACTATTACAAATTAGTTAGTAAACCAAAAATGTTCCTAATAATAATTTCCTGTAAAAAAAAATCTGATGTGGCCAGGC
This sequence comes from Melinopterus prodromus, assembly GCA_964023965.1. NCBI lineage: Eukaryota > Metazoa > Arthropoda > Insecta > Coleoptera > Scarabaeidae > Melinopterus > Melinopterus prodromus. The sequence goes on along the minus strand of OZ030391.1, from coordinate 56,702,930 downwards.
ACATGACTTTATCATACAAAATATAAAATTAACAGTTTAGCTGCACGAGAATCTATTTGACTGAGATAAATCGTGTCTGCATTAAAATTAAACTAGTTAGCCAGGATTTGACAGATATTTTGATAGTCCTTAGTATCAATAGAAGGTATTGTCAAAGCATCAGCATTTGACACTACTTACTGTCATCAGAATAATAGTTGTTTATCTCACAAGTGCCGAAAGTACGGAATAGCGCGACGAGCGGTGATGCGGCGCGTCACCGATGGCGGAGCGTCGCCGTCGCATGTGAGCGGGTCATGTAGTTTTCGGCAGGAGTGACATCAACGTTTTTTGTGTTGCTTATTGAGAAATAGGTATTTAAAAAAATCAAAAATGGTTATTTTTCTGAATAGGAAATGTTAGGTTTATACCACTTCTACGAAACGTCAAGTTTAAAAAGTTAATTCAAATTCTGACAGATTCATGACACTGTAGATGTCACATCCGTACCAACATACTAAAATATAACTACACTCATCGCTATACATTATTTACTTTCTCAATTTATCGCTTTTACAATTAGATATAACAACGGGTTGATATATCTTATCAACAAACAATCAAATTGGTGATCTTATTTTATTTGAATTTTGTATTTTGTGCTTTGCCGCACTAGAGCGGCAACGTTCCATAGCGGTTCTCCAACCTCTGATGAAATCAGCTGTTTTCGAGTGTGACAGCCATAGACATTTCTGTGGCGACAGCACAAAAAAATATTTGTCAAAATTCTGGCTACTATGTATTTTCATATCAGTGCAAATGCGACCTATCTCGATCGAATAGAATTTGCTCTTGCAGCTAAACTATTAATTTTACCAAAAAATGTCATAGGCATAAATTATTCAAAATTTCCTCTACTTTAATTTATTATTTAACTATTTTGACGAAATTGCAAAAATGGCGGCTCATTTGCAAAATCCTTGAAAAAGGCTTAGAATAAACTACCAGTTCCTTTGGACCCTTTTGAACCAAAAGCTTTTCAGCTCTAAGTTAGGTCATGAAACTTCCAAATATGAACTTTCGTCCCGATACCTTTAGTAGTTTCTCCGGAATCGTCGTCACAAAAATCGTTTACACACACACACACACACACACGCACACACACACAGACACACACACACACACAGACATTTTTTTGTACCTTGGTCAAAAATGTTCAGGGGACCCAAAAAGACCTATTTCCGCTAAAAACTCAATTTTTCTTTTTGGCATGATTACAATACTTTATTATACTGCGTATGATAAAGTAATAAAAAAAAACTGGTCGCAAACTTGTATATAATAACTTCTGCAAAAAATAGAAAAATATGTTCGTACCATCGTATATTTTTGTTTAAACAAATTGTAATTGTTTAAACAAATTCAAATTAATTAATAAATGACAAAAAAATGTCAATAATCCAATAATAATCACTTCTGCCAAAAACAATAATAAAACACGTAACATTGTAAAATTGTAAATTTGGGGAAACTTTTGTCTCATATTTAGGGTACTATGGCGAGGGAAAGGGGTGGTGAACAAAAAATAGTTGTTGAGGATTTGTTCCTTGCGGACTTCCGAACTATTTGTCATAATCTCCCGCAACTTTTTTTCTAAATCCGAAACGTGAAAAAATAGGTTCTTTTTTGCAATGTAGTTTAAATAGGAAAGGTGTTCGGCGGCACGTGTTAACGTTAACCGTTTTTCTCAAATATGGGGAGCCCTATAGCGAAAAGTCCGTTTTTTGGACCACCCTAATGTACACATTGTGCCGTTTCGTCGATAATTTTTTCTTTTTTTATTATTATTAAAGTCCGTTTTCAGGCTACTTAGTAGGTACTGAAAATACGTAATGATGGGGTTATTCTTATTCTAATACAAAATAAAAGAAACATAAGTTTTTGATTGTTTTTTTAAACAAACTTAAAGTTTATTAAACTTTATCTAAAGCTCTTCAAAATAGTGTGACGAGTGTAACAGTACAAACATATCACCGTTAAAACAGAAACATGGTTAAATCACTATTATTAAGTTAGTTAAGGGGTCTGATTTATTTAGATTGTCACCTTTGAAAATAAAAAAAAATACAGCTGATTCTGGGAGAACCAAATTGCCACCTCGTCTACCTGGTGTCATTATCTCTAAACTAAATCGTTTCTGGTATGAAAAAGAATAGTGTAACCCCTCTCAACCAGCAAGGTTTCATATGATTTCAAATTGCAAGGTTATTACTTGATTCAAGGGAAAATGGTTATTACGTAAACTCGTTATTACTTGAGTTTGTGGACTTTCTATAAACATTCAGATATTGGAATGAACAAAAAACAAAAGGTTGAGAAATTTATTTGGCTGTATAACTGTTTAAATGTAATGCTTTGTAATACTTTTTACACAGTTATATGGTTATATGGTAATACTGACGAATTTTTTTAAATGTATAGAATTATTAATCTAAATGAGTCAACGATCATAAAAGTTATTGAACATTAAAATTAGGCAAAATTTGTTTAAGGGTCCCTTTACTTGTTGATTGGAATACTTCTAAATGTTTTCGACATAACTTCGTAATGTTAGTTTTAATTGCAATAACAAAACACATGTTACATTGTTACATGTTTTAGGCATTGTTTTAGGTAGGTATGATTTAGAAACACAGATTCTGTCTTGAGTCGGCTATAAATTATGTAAATCTAATAAAGAAATGGCGGACGGCAATAGAAAACAAAGTATATTTTGGTGGTGTTTGATGTTCTGTCGTTATTATTTACAGTTCCACTAGGTCTAAAACATTAAACATACGAGTATTTTTAAAATTTTATATTGAAGAACAGTGTAATTAATAATTATTTAATATTAGGTAAAAATTCATGTAAATGTCAACACAGTTTTAAAATGAATAACTCAAAAACTATGTCCTCAAAATTTGTAGTTAATTGTCTACAATTGTGAAGTATTTTTGATTGCTGATTTTACTTTGCGGAACCCCTCCTTTTCATTTAAATATTTTCGTATGTGCGCTGAGAAAGAAGCTACTTTTTACACTACAAATAAACTACAGTCCAGATATTATCATGTTAATCTTTCTTAAAATTAAAATTACAGTTTGAAACGATAAACGTCGTGTCATGATGAAACGTGTATTAAGGGTGGTGTAAAGTACCACCTCAAGGACAAAGTAAGCCCGTTTTACCGTAATAGCATTATTTTCCCGAAAAATGACAATTATTTGTCTCTTCATTGCCGAAGTGACGTCAAACATGATCAACAACACACTATGTAACACAATGGCATTTATTAGCGATAAGAAGAACTACATACAATATAACATAAACAAGGATATTATTGTATTCTTATGGTTCATCAACTTCAATAACAATTTTAACTGTGAATTGCCAAAGGACGGGCATTATTGAAGGGGAGATAAACAACAATATACCGGAATTTCAATAATGTGGCAGCAACTGCCAATACATTACAACCCAACCCAACATTAACATGATAAATATCTGGAGTGAGACAAATGAAGACATCATCAACAAACGAGAACACAGCGAAATGCTGATGTGACATAAATCATTTAAAATCCGTGAATATCCATTATCCAGGTGGACAATTAGATAAAGAATACATGTAAAAGTACAAAGTTTACCTATTCTGTTTCTAGCATTTAAATCATTTTCTGTACATTTTATCTTTTTTTACCAGATTCGAAACAACGAGACTTCAGCGAAAACTCTTACTTTCTATTCACAATATCGATGTTCCCTAGCTAGTTAGTTCGGTGTTTATATAAATGCTCTTGTGACGCATAATCGTTTAACATATTGTATAGAATTTGTTGGTAACCATTAGTTTGCATGGCATGGTACTTATTCATCTTATTAAAATTATGGTAGCCCGTTTATAAAATATAATAGTTGAATAGAACAATATAATTTAATATTATTATACAGTGTATCTCACTGGACGTTGGATTGCATGGGTACTTTGGTATTATTAGAGATAGAAAGTCGGTTAAATCGACAAAGTAATGCTTATTTATGTGCTCTTTTATAATCTGTTCAGAAAACAGTTGAATTCCAAATGGCCAAGCTATTTTGAAAAAACCAAATAATTTTAATTTTTTAATAATGATCATAACTTCTTTATTTGATTATGTCGCCGGAATTCAATCGAAACTTTTATTTTTCTTATGGACGCCATATTGGTTTTATACATGTTTAGATTCATTATTTATTTCTGAGTAATTTGGTATACCACATGCCATGTTGTGACTACAATAAGATAATTGACTGAAAGTTGTACACTTCGATAATTGCTGAAAATCTCATGGTGCCATGGAAGACGTTTTGTGAAACAATGTGATACTTACCCATCTGTACCCATCTGTTGAAAGAAATTAGTGAAAACCCAGAATTTATAAAAAAAAATCTGATGTGGCCAGGCACATGACTTTATCATACAATATATAAAATTAATAGTTTAGCTGCGTGAGAATCCATTTTATTGAGATAAATCGTAGGTATTGTCAAAGCATCAGCATTTGACAGGAGTGACATCAACGTTAATTGTGCTGCTTTTTGAGAAATGTGTATTAAAAAAATAAATAAAAAATGGTAATATTTCTGTATAGGAAATGTTAGGTTGGTACGACTTTGACTAAACGTCAAGTTTAAAAAGCTAAGTCAAATTCTGGCAGATTTATATTTGTTCATGACACTGTAGATGTCACATGCGTACTTACATACTACAATAAAACTACAGTCATCGCTATACTTTATTTACAATTCTCTCAATTTATCGTTTTTAGAATTAGATATAAAGACTGGTTGATATTTCTTATCAACAAGCAATCAAATTGGTGTTCTTATTTTATTTGAAATTTGTATTTTGTAATTTGCCGCACTAGAGCGGCAACGTTCCATAGCGGTTCTCCAACCTCTGATGAAATCAGCTGTTTACGAGTGTGACAGCACAAAAGCATATTTGTCAAAATCCTGGCTACTATGCAGTTTCATATCAATGCAGATGCGACCGATCTCGATCAAATAGAATTTGCTCCTCCAGCTAAACTATTAATTTTACCAAAAAATGTTATAGACATAAATTATACAAAATTTCCTCTACTTTAATTTATTATTTATTTATTTTGATGAAATTACAGAAATGGCGGCTCATTTGCAAAATCGTTGAAAAATGCTAAGAGTAAATAGCCAGTTCCTTTGGACCATTTTGAACCAAAAGCTTTTCAGCTCTAAGTTTGGTCATAAAACTTCTAAATATGAACTTTCGTCCCGATACCTTTAGTAGTTTTTCCGGAATCGTCGCCACAAAAATCGTTTACACACACACAGACATACATACACACACACACACACACACAGACATTTTTTTGTACCTTGGTCAAAAATGTTCAGGGGACCCAAAAAGACCTATTTCCGATAAAATCTCAATTTTTTTTTTCGGCATGATTACAATACTTTACCATACTGCGTATGATAAAGTAAAAATATTATGATTCGATGAATCATATTTTTCTAACTGCGGTATTTTTAACTGAACGAACATGCACTACTGGGCCCGCAAAAATCAGGACCTTTTTGTACCGCGCCATAATCAGGTGTGGTTTGGTTTTAATGTATAGTTTATGGTGCGGTATAGTGGCCAACCGATTAACCGGACCAATTTTTACTTTATCATACGCAGTAAGATAAAGTATTGTAATCATGCCGAAAAAAAAAAAATTGAGATTTTAGCGGAAATAGGTCTTTTTGGGTCCCCTGAACATTTTTGACCAAGGTACAAAAAAATGTCTGTATGTGTGTGTGTGTGTGTGTGTGTGTGTGCGTGTGTAAACGATTTTTGTGACGACGATTCCGGAGAAACTACTAAAGGTATCGGGACGAAAGTTCATATTTAGAAGTTTCATGACCTAACTTAGAGCTGAAAAGCTTTTGGTTGAAAAGGGTCCAAAGGAACTGGTAGTTTATTCTAAGCCTTTTTGAAGGATTTTGCAAATGAGCCGCCATTTCTGTAATTTCGACAAAATAGTTAATAAATAAATTAAAGTAGAGTAATTTTTGAATAATTTATGCCTATCACATTTTTTGGTAAAATTAATAGTTTAGCCTTTCAGTTTATTCTAAGCCTATTTGAAGGATTTTGGAAATGAGCCGCCATTTCTGTAATTTCGACAAATTAGGTAATTAATAAATTAAAGCACAGGAAATTTTGAATAATTTATGCCTATGAAATTTTTTGGTAAAATTAATAGTTTAGCTTCAAGAGCAAATTCTATTTGATCGAGATCGGTCGCATCTGCATTGATATGAAATTACATAGTAGCCAGGATTTTGACAAATATTTTTTTGTGTTGTCACATTCGAAAACAGCTGATCTCATCAGAGGTTGGAAAACCACTATGGAACGTTGCCTCTGTAGTACGGCAAATTATAAAATACAAATTTCAAATAAAGTAAGATCACCAATTTGACGTTTGTTAATAAGAAATATCAACCCGTCTTTATATCTAATTCTAAAAACGATACATTGAGAAAATTATAAATAAAGTATAGCGATGAGTGTAGTTTTATTTTAGTATGTTGGTAGGGATGTGTCATGAACAAATATAAATCTGTCACAATTTGAATTACCTTTTTAAGGTGCGTTTTCATTAGTGACGATGGCAGTGGTAGCCGACGCCGTTATAGTATTTCCAATAGAAAATTGATAGTGACTCATGTTTATGTACATGCAAACTAATATGTGTCATTATCACGATATGTAAGAAATACTATAATTTCGTATTGTACCACCGCCATTAGCTACCATTACCTACCAATCGGAACGCACCTTTAAACTTGACGTTTCGTCTAAGTGGTACCAACCTAGCATTTACTATACAGACATCATTTATTTTTTTTAAATACGTATTTCTTAAAAAGCAACACTATAGACGTTGATGTCGCTCCTGCCAAAAACTAGATAGCCGACTCGCTCATATGCGACGGCGACACTCCGCCTTCGGTGACGCGCCGCATCACCGCTCGTCGCGCTATTCCGTACTTTCGGCATTTGTGACATAAATAACTATTATTCTGATGACGTAGTGTAGGTAGTGTCAAATGCTGATGCTTTGACAATACCTACGATTTATCTCAATAGAATAGATTCTCATGCAGCTAAACTATTAATTTTATATATTGTATGATAAAGTCATGTGCCTGGCCACATCAGATTTTTTATAACAAATATTTAACTTCAGAGATGTATCGGCAATATTGCTATCTGAGGACGTGGAAGAAAGAATGGACGATATACCGTTGGCGTTACGATAAGGTATCTGATTTCAACAAGACGAAGCACGTACACATAAATACATAATGCCCCAATCGTGAGGAACTATTTAGATATAAGACATAACGGAGAGTAATTGCTACCTATTCAGAAGTATCATGGTCACCAAGATTGCCAGATCTTACTCCTGTTAATTATTATCTATGGAGTGACTTAAAAAATAAATAGGGTGTGTGGTGTTTATAATTTTGGCAACGTTGGAGAGTTACGTGACTTCGTCATGGCCGCTTTCAATTCGATTGACAGTAGAACCCTCGGTAAGGTCGCCATATTACGGATTGCTGTGAAAAATGTCTCCATGAAAATGGCGAGGTTTTTGAAAATATTATTTAGTTTGTTAAAATATTGTTACTTTTTTATGTTGTCTACTTAGTACAAATAAAAACATTCCAAAAGTTTACTATCATTTGACTATAGACACATAAATACTGTATCACTCAAATGTGTTTTTCATGGCACTATGCGATCATTTCAGATATTAAATAAAACCTCCAGTTTTGTCGGCTTATTGTATTCTAAATGTGGCAACTGGCATACCAAATTACTCAGAAAAAAATTCTGAATCCAAACATGTACAAAACCAATATGTCATCCATAAGAAAAACAAAAGTTTCGTTTGTTTCTGACGAATTCATTGGCAAAAATTATTAAACTGACATAATCAAATTGTAGACAAAAAGTGCCCTTTATAATGTCCAAACGCTTTTTTGATGGGATCACAAATAAAGAAGTTGTGACCATAATTAAAAAATTACACTTTTTGGGTTTTTCAAAATAGCTTGGAAACCATTTGGAATTCAATTGTTTTCTAAACAGATTATGAAAGAGCACATAAATATGCACTACTTTGCCCATTTAACCGACTTTCTATTTCTATTAATAACAAAAGTACCCATACAATCCAACGTCCCGTGAGACACACTGTATACATATACATATATATATATATATATATATATATATATATTGCTTTCTCCGTTATTGATTGAATGTGAGTTAATTACCCATATGATTAACAAATTTGCGAAGTCTGTCGACGACTCCACACATTCAATAATAAACACTGCTAGAACTTCTCCAGCAGTTTATGTGAGAATTGAATATGTTCACAGACATAAGCATCGTACAGAAATGGTCGTTTTTGACGACTATAAATCATATCGGTGTCTTATTTTAATCATATTATTAATTTTATTTTCAAACAAATACATCTAAAATATAAATTTCCTTTTTTAGCCTGAGGATTGTCCATTGACACACACAAACATGGTTGCCCAAAGCCATCGAGAGAGCAGGGCGAGATCTCAAGGGGGTCCCATTAGGAGGCCGCAGGATAGAAAACATGACACATCTCCATATTCCACGGGGCCTTTCCTGAGTCCTCCGCCTGACACAAGTTGGCGCAGGACAAACAGTGACTCGGCCTTACACCAAAGCGCTATGCAGGTAAGTCATAAAGTTTTCTACCTTGTTTTTTTTAAAGATTAGTCCAAAATGAAAAAAAAAGACAAATTTTCACTGATTGTTTTGTTTTGCAGGGAATGGCCAATGATAGAAATGACAACTCGGGTAATAGGTGGATGATGCAGTCAATGAATGGACAAGAGCAACATGACGGAAGACCTAGGTCAAGTTGTGAGGTGCCTAGGGTGCCAGGAATCAGGTTGGTTATTGGATAAGTTAGTTAAAACATTGCTATTATTTGCAGAAGTTTTACCTAATGCTGATTGATAACAGAAATATCTTAGAAATCTTAGCTAAATCTTGATAATCACCTATGATAAAATCGATCATAAATATTAAATAATGATTTTAAAATGTGTACATGGGAATATCTATACTAATGTGAATCAAAAACGTGTCTCTCTGAAATAAAAAAATCTGATGTGGCCAGGCACATGACTTTATCATACAAAATATAAAATTAATAGTTTAGCTGCATGAGAATCTATTTGATTCAGATAAATTCTGTCTGCATTAAAATTAAACTAGTTAGCCGGGATTTGACAGATATTTTGATAGTCAATAGTATCAATAGTAGGTATTGTCAAAGCATCAGCATTTGACACTACCTACTGTCATCAGAATGATAGTTATTTATCTCACAAGTACCGAAAGTACGGAATAGCGCGACGAGCGGTGATGCGGCGCGTCACCGATGGCGGAGCGTCGCCGTCGCATTTGAGCGAGTCGCGCGTAGTTTTCGGCAGGAGTGACATCAACGTTTATTGTGTTGCTTGTTGATAAATATATATTTTTTAAAAAATAATTAAAAAATGGTTGTATTTCTGTATAGGAAATGTTTGGTTGGTACCACTTTGACGAAACTTCAAGTTTAAAAAGCTAATTCAAATTCTGACAGATTTATATTTGTTCATGACACTGTAGATGTCACATCCGTACCAACATACTAAAATATAACTACACTCATCGCTATACTTTATTTACAATTTTCTCAATTTATCGTTTTTACAATTAGATTATAACAACGGGTTGATATTTCTTATCAACAAACAATCGAATTGGTGATCTTATTTTATTTGAATTTTGTATTTTGTACTTTGCGGCACTAGAGCGGCAACGTTCCATAGCGGTTCTCCAACCTCTGATGAAATCAGCTGTTTTCGAGTGTGACAGCCATAGACATTTCTGTGCTGACTGCACAAAAAAATATTTGTCAAATCCAGGCTACTATGTAGTTTCATATCAATGCAGATGCGACCGATCTCGATCAAATAGAATTCGCTCTTGAAGCTAAAGTATTCATTTTACCAAAAAATATCATAGGCATAAATTATTAAAAATGTCCTCTACTTGAACTTATTATTTAACTATTTTGACGAAATTACAGAAATGGCAGCTCATTTGCAAAATCGTTGAAAAATGCTTAGAGGAAACAGCCACTTCCTTTGGACCCTTTTGACCCAAAAGCTTTTCAGCTCTAAGTTTGGTCATAAAACTTCTAAATACGCACTTTCGTCCCGATACCTTTAGTAGTTTCTCCGGAATCGTCGTCACAAAAATCGGGTACACACATACACACTTACACACACAGACATTTTTTGTACCTTGGTCAAAAATGTTCAGGGGACCCATAAAGACCTATTTCCGCTAAAATCTCATTTTTTTTTCGGCACGATTACAATACTTCATCATGCTGCGTATGATAAAGTAAAAAACAAACTGGTTCTTTGTGTGCTGTAAAGCTATCCGTTCCTAACTGTATGCGGAATAATGGAATATCACATATCACAAAAGGTATCCCAAAAGCAGGGACTAAGAACGGAACGAAAACGAGAACGAAAGAACTAAATTAACCGAATAATTTATAAGAATGAAAACGGAAACGAAAACGAAATTTTTATTTTTCGTTCATGATTGAAAACGAAATAAATAATTTCGGTTAGCGGTTTTAACCGGTTTAATGACACAAAATTTTTAAATAAGTAAAAGTTAATTGAAATTAAGCAAGATCAGAGAGAAAAGAAACAAATATTATTATTTACAATATGAAGCAAAAAAAAAACAAAAAAAGCTGTCACTGGAATACCACTAAACTGCATAGCAGTTTGTGCGTGGTTTTGAAGTAACTAAATTTAATAGGAATAAATGAAAGAAACTAACAGATTCGTGCCTCTCCAATACAGAAACGGTCCCAAACAATTCGTTCTAAATTTTATTTTTAATATTTATAAAAAGCCACCACTAAAAATGCAGTTGATTGAAATTTTTAACATTTAAGTTTTTAAAAGCACAAATTTTATGCTAGTAATTTTTGCCAGCTATGATTAAATTTGATTAAAATTATGACAAGTGACTTATGTGTCAAATATAAAAAAAAATTAAAAAAGCATGTTGGCATACTTTTATTAGAAAAATAGTAAAAAACCGGTTTTAACCGTTATTTCATTTCGGTTCACGAAAACGAAAACGATATTTTTTGGGTGTGAACGAAAAGAACGAAAACGAAATTTTTCGTTTTCGTTCTGATCGGAAACGAACAAAATACTTTTTGTTTTTAGTCCCTGCCCAAAAGTATTGTACTTGAACCAATAAAACACCATCATTTCAGAAGTAATCTCAGTTAATACCAAAACTTTAAAAAATCTGCAAATTACAAGTTAATACATAAAGTTGTGAAACTTTTTTTCTGATTTCCTGATTTTCAGTTGTATTTTTGTATATCAGATAATAAAATATCAATTATTGTTCATGCCTTGCATGTGCATTTGTTTATTTCATTTGTTCAATTTATTCATTGCAACTCTTACCATTACTGGAGAAGAACCCACATGTATGTTGTGTATTGATTTTCATTTATGCAATTGTATTCATATAGAACAATTTTCATTATAAGTTTAAAATATTCATATAACAGCAATATTTTATGTGCTCTATAACATATATATTATACATGTTTTGGATTGGAATTATAAATTCAGCTTTGTTCGATTAATTGAATACACTGTTGTTTCGGTCTTATCTTTTCCAGTAAAACTTATATTGCAGTGCTAAGTAATTTAATAGTGCTAATGAGTGTGACCGATATAGCTACTTTTTATGGAATTGTTGAAACTTTTCATTTCGTTGAAAAAAAAAAGTCTGGGTATGCTGGTTGTTATTTTAATTAGGTGTTTAAAATGATAATTATATGAAAAGTCCGACTCTAGCGAAATCGTGTTGTAAAGGGGCTATATAAAGTATGTTAAGGTAATAAGCCCCACCTAAAAAATGAATGACGAGTAACCATCATTTGAAAACTCTGTTTTTTTTGAAAAACCCAACCCACTGGGCCCAAGTGGTTATTTTCGGATTTTTCGGGCTTTTTTGGGTTAAAGTGGGGTATAGTAAAGATTAACTAACTGATTTTTTATGATGTAAAACCCGTAACCGTAACCGAACCAAAACATGTATACAATACTGAAAGGGATATCTCAACCTTTTCTAAAATATTCAAAACCTTGGTAAAACCGAAACGGCTCTATTGAAAATTCGCTATTAGGTACTTATTTTATGTTACACGTAAATGGGAGAAATTAATGTGTTTGAGATCAAAGTCAAAACCAGAACTGAAATCGTTTTAGTATGTGTATAACCAAGATAAGCAAAACGTCTGTTGGACAAAAAGCCAAAACAACAGCCCAAACCGTTTTCAGGTCGAAAAAGCAGTTAAATTGGTGCAAGTGTATAGATATTTACTCGACATGGACACCACTAACCGTGTCGACTGGTGAACTCAATGTGTTTGTGGTGGTTCGTATTTTGTTTTTTTCTTAACATACTTATTCACAAGACTGACTGAATAAGAATACAACTTAAGTTTTGTTCTGAATTTTTTAACTGAAAATATCTATATTTTGTGAATGCGTTTTAAAAGTAAAATAAAAACTGTATTACCATTTGAAATTTACTTTTGGCCGTAACGAGTTTTCAATAAACACCATTGTTTATTTCAAGCCAGCCCAACTGAAAAAACTACAAATTCTTTAAAAATGGTGAGCTCCGAAAAAACCCAGTGGGTTTTTCAAGTGGGCCCAACACGAAAAAACCCACCAGGTTTTTTCGGGTTGGGCCCATTCGGGCAAACCCTGCGAGCAACAAACAATTAAAAAAAATAAATATTTCATAAACTGTATAATATAAATAAATGACGAGTATTCTATAGAAAAATAAATGATTGGGGCTCATATTAAAAAGGGGGTGGGTACTATATCATGACGTTCAAAAGGTCATACCTCATATAGATGTGTTCCGTTACACTCTGTCGTACCGGTATTGTTTATCATATAAATCATGTATTGTATCACTTAGAAAATACCAGTTCTGTACCCTACTGACAATAAAGTACTGGTACACATTTCCACTACTTTTTTCATTATTTTTAGTTTAGGTATAGAATTTTACTTTTGAGTTGCAGCTATCAACACGTTAATATAAAATACATATAACAATACATTATTATATTATTTAAAAATAAATAAAAAAAGATAATTAAAAACTAATATCATGGTTTACTAAACAATTTTAATACATTTAAAAAAAATAAATAACATAAATCTACGCTAATATCTATGCAGCTAGAAGCTTAAGAACTTTCAGGACAAAACCAAATAAAATATTTACCTGATTATGGGTATGCCGTCGTTTGTTGATTATATGTATTATAATATGAATCCTAAATGCTGAAGTGCTCCGTATTCAGTTGTATTTGTGATTAACATAAGGTCATATATTATCAAAAATGATGCACGCCATGATTCAGAAAATAATTCTGGCCGTGTAACCATTCTATTTACATATTTTATATTTATCGCATGCTTAAATAGCGGTACAAAATATCGAGTATTGGAAGGTAAAGTATAATAACATAAATATTGTATCATATTGAACATTCCTAAACTAGCTCAATTTAATCCAGCCAAGCTCACCATTTTCAATCTTTTAATGGCCTAGAAGAACATCATATATTGTTTATGGTACTAACTTCTAAGTAAATATAAAGTAAAAAAATTAGCTCTTTGTTGTTATTACCAGAGTATTTTTACAGCAATACGTTTTTGTTGTAGCAGTAGAATTTTATCTGATAAAGACCAAAATATGTGATAGTATGTAATTGTTTTCTTGCATTTTTACTTATATATTCACAGTTTAATTATCATGTCATATATTACTCTTGTCTTTAGAGAACATTCTTATTAATCAATTTTATTATTTTATATTTTTATGACATTGTATTTGTGATTAATACATCACAACAACACAATTTAATTATGGGCACATTTCAGGAATGGTACTAAAACTAGTTTTTGATCATGTATCACGTGACTGTACTATAATTTCTAGCTTTCAAGATATAAAATATTGTACCAAAAATATGATGGACTTTGTCAGTACCAAAACATTTAGCAAAGTGAATGAAATCAGAAGTCGTAAGGTACTTGGCATACTGTGGTGTTTAACTTTTTAATTATTTACCCTGTCGTCATAATAATGGACTTGGCTTTGCTGAGTATTGTCAAATACTATACATGATGTCCATTTTGTAATAATTTACTGTTTGTTTTTCAGTAAATTCCTTAGTAATATACATCAGGATAAAGTTTATAAATTACTGATGATAAGTGGTTGAAAATTAATTAATAATTCATTAATATAATTAAATTACATTATTTATGTCATTTATTTCTCTTTTTTTAGTATATACCCTTCAGTCCAAGAGCCTGGCATAATACAAATTCCGATTGGGAACAATACAGGCTCTCTACCGGATCTAACCAGTGTTCATTTTCCCTCGCCGATACCAACGCCTCTTGATCACGATGGTGATCAAGGAAGTTCTCCTTATAGTTCTGTACGTACCAAATTTTTTTATAAAGTACCATAAAACTAATTACTACTGATTTCAGAGTCCTGTAAATACGAGTCCATCTACATTATCGCCAACGAGTTTACAGCATGGCATGAGGCAGCAGAGTCGTTGTTTCCAATTTGTGAACCAGACGTCGCCCCATCATCAACAAGTAAGAAGCGTTTATAACTACCACACTGTAACTTATTTTTCATTGCAATAATGCTTTGTTACTTACACAACTTTCTTTTATTTTTCTTTTGTTTTTTATTTGTTGGTTTTCTTTGATTTTGCATGTTGTTTTTGTGATTTTGTTGCAGAATCTTTTATTAGTACCAAATTCTAGGTATCATCCGCAACCCGTAAAGGTTAGTAACTTTAGTATCTTTCGTTTAAGTTTTACGTTTTGGTTTAGCTTCTTTGCCGCAAACATTTCTATTCGCAGTTTTATGTTATATCGTTTATTTTTATAATTTGGGTTGTTATCGTTTTAGAATATGCCCATGGATAAAAACGTGACGGGCATAGATTCTATAGATTACTCTCAGCTGACTGGATTAAATATGTTCCAACAGCCCCAAAAGGTACCACCATCATCACCTTCTCCAACGGTAAGTAACAAATGACTAAAAAAAAGTTACTAAGACTAGAAATTATGCATAAAAATATAAAAATAATTATTGAATATAATTGGTAGGTAATCGATAATAAATATTTGAAAAACAGCAACAATATGGAAAAAAAGAATACATAATACTGTTTATGTCGAATATTAATGAATGTTACCACCCAGCTTACTGGGTAGTTATGGTTAGCCGAGCGGTTAGCTAATTTATTTGATATTATATGCACAGGTGGCTTAAAGTGGAGCAAAAAGGGGTTGGAAGATTTATCTCATGCGAATGTAGATTTTAATATTCGAGATAATAGAGTGCAGTCTATTATACCGTTATTTTTATCTATCGCCCTAAATATTTAAAACTGATTTTTATTCACTGGTAATTATTATTAGGAATTTCAACCTTAAACTAATAAAATAAAAACAACTAAAGCCAGATTCAATTAAAATTAAATAAATTGAGAAAGAAAATTATACATATTTGCAAACAAAGATTCAAATTATGTCAACTATTTTAAAAGAATAACAAACTAGAACAAAGTTCTAACTACATTCAAACTCTTAAACAGAAACGCATGTCACGGCAAAGATTCAAGCTAAATTAAACATTTAAAAATAACTATAAGTTACGACAAATACTCTAACTTAATCAAACATAAAAAACAAATAATTATAAATTATGACGTCTCTAATCAACTCAATTACCTATATTAAAGAGAAATATAATTCTCAACCAAAATCCAAACCAAATCATAAGTTACAAAGAATAAGAAAAACACATACAAGAACAATAATTATCGCAATGTGGCAATGTAACTTTACTTTATAAAAAAACCTATACTTTAAATGGGCAGCAGCACTTTTCTCTTAATCAAAATAAACGGACATTTTTATCAAACAACTTACACGAACAGTTGGGCAATTTTCAGTACACACAAAAAGAACAAATAAAACAGAGCAGTTTTATCTTCCTACCAGGTGTTCGGGACCATTAATCCAATAACTCTCAGGCACAGCTTTCAACACCAGAACTCTCACAAACGAACGAAAGAATATTCACGCTAAAGATTCCACAACCAAAATTTGAACTCTGACCAAACTACAAACCCCGACTATGGGCTGGTGACCCCCACTGACAAAAGACACTACTCGAACTTATCTCCCAAGAATTAAAACTGAATGTTGCCCAAAGAGAGAATCAAAAGGTCAAGCCAATCTTTCTCGGATCTGAACCTCAACCTCAATTGAATTTCCAACTTTCTGTCTCCAGCATCCTGCCCTTCTTCGGGTGCTTCCCCACCGCTACATATTTTCCAAGCCAGCCCACAAAACCCACTATTAAGAATAACCTACCAATAACTGTTCTACTATTTTTCAACCCACGTATATTTTACATCGGCCATTACCGCGTTTCCACCAATCAACGATCTGGCCAGGATCTGGCGTTGTCCACAGGAATTTGACTATATCAGCAACTAACATTTCCCACAGGTCAGAGAACAAGGGCTTTCACAGCTAGTTCTTTGAATGTAAACAGTTGATGTAATCTAGCTCTACTTTCAAAGTTCTTGATCCGCTTAACAAAGGCCCCTACAGAGAAGTTCCAACAGAAAATATACTAAACGCGAGTTTTCAAGTCGTTGTTAAACATCCGCTGATAACCCTCGTTAAATGCAGCTGCACCCGTTTGAACAATTATTAATTATAAGTCTATGAAATAATTATTACTAATCCATATCAAGCGTCTAATTTCCCATACTTTACATTAATCCGTAACCTGGGTGGTTACATGAAATACTGAATTGATTCATGCAATATGATATAATTTTAGTATGAAGGCATTAAATAAATTTTTGAACATATCCTCCACTAACGTTTTTTAAAAAAAATTTGCCATATTATTTTATGCATGTGTGACATGTCACTGTTAAACATTAAACAACATAAAAAGAGAACCCTCGAGTATCTTTTGTTCAAGTAAGCAATAAGAGTTACATAGACACGAGACCCATGATATCTTATTGATTTGACAGGAACTTTCACTCGGAACAGTAGTGCTCGGAAGTCAGATTTATACATAGGCATAACGACATCATAACTCAATATGGAGTGTAATTGTTAACTTAACGCGTTAGGAGCATCATAGAAACAAAGACGTACATATAACCTTAATACGCTATCACCAAATAAGGATATGATGTATATAACCTCAGTACTACAAATTGGTTACATCATCAGTTTTTCTCCATTTGAATAAAATTGGTCTTGAAGAGTTAAATTGTTACTGTCTTTGAGTATCTTAAAGTGACAAATATTTATTAAAAAAGATATGTTGTTAGATTGCATATATAACCTCTTTAACAAATTTGATGCAAATATTTTTTTTTTAATTTATGGCATGTTTAAATAAAGACATTAGAAATTCGCATTCAGCATATGAAAATACAGCAATGTAAAAATGCATTTCAATTTCATGAACAACAGAACAACAATAGACAATAGAAGTAGTAATGTTTATTTAGATTATTCTTGTGTATTTTTATGTAAAAACGTATTACCGTTATTAAAAGCAATACTTATATTACAATAATATTTCAAAAATAAATGTTATGTTATCTTTAATGCTACAAGCAATAAACTTTGCTTAACAAAAACACAAACCATATTTGTGACACTACATATGTAATATGTATATGTATATGTAATTGCTAAAATACTTATTATCTTTTTGTTTCTGTTAGTTACAGCAGGCTAGTTATAGGAGTCCACGGCCTAGTCCGCAGTCGTCACCAGGATTGGGGCACCATTCGGCACCATGCAGTCCGGGGGCGCCGAGTCCGCTACCCAGCGACTATCAACTCTTTAGCCAAGCGCAGCTGCAACAGCACTTCGAACAATTCTCTATGGTGAGATGTCTTTCGCAATCATTCACTAAAAAAATCATTGTCGATCATTTTCTCTCTGTTTTTTGTCTGTATTACTCTTTGTCTCTAACTCGAACGTTCGTCCATATTGTGTACATCTCGTTTGTTTTTTGTTTTTGTTGCCTGCAGGGAGTGGTGAGTAATCTTAAATACCAACAAATACCAAAAATAATCAGATCAGTAACAACAAAAATTATATAATAACAACTTAGTACCAAAAGTTTTCGTATAATCCAAGTAAATCGAATTATTGTATAGAAAAATAAAGTCTTACTTGTATAAAATAATCTTACTTTAAATTATATCGACCCATGCAACTAAGACTATTGTAACTCAAGTGCAATCCCTATGTAGTTATTATAGTCTTCTTTGCATGGGTCAATATGTTATTTAATTGCAAGAATTTTCACAGAAATAAAAACATGTTTAAGGTTGAAATAATACTACGATGAAATACATACATAATTTATTGTACTGTTATTTTATGCTGAAGCATGTTTTTATTCTTATAAATACTCATTTAAATAATACTCTATTTGTACTATAATTATATGCAAGAGAATTTTCTATATAATCATTTGCTTTTAGACTGCACGAAGACTTTTGTGATTAACTGTAAATCGCAATACGTTCGTTTGTGTCTCTTTGTTTCACCTTGGTGTACACAGGATAGGCTTCATAGTACCATCAAAATTATTTAAGAATTGAAACAAATTGATCATTAATCATCCATCGTTTGCTAGGAAATCTCGATTCGTCCTTATTTCAATGTTTGAGGTTATGTGCTGTGTTAACGAAACATTCTGTTGTTTTGTTCCCAAACTGGTCATACAGTTGCCATTTGTCATTAGTCATAACATCTCCAAGGCAGCACTTTTTCTGTTTACTTTCCAATTTTGAGATAACGCTTTAAATAAATAAATATTATATTTGTTTCTGACGTCAGGATTGGGCACAGCTCGTCGCTAGTCTCATGGAATCCGGTGCTTGGAGTGCACAAGTGCAGGTGAACTGAACGACAAACCGAATTTTTATTAAAGTTTCTAGATGTTCTTAGACAGTTATTTTATTTCTCTGATACATATACATACATATTGTCAGTAGCAATTTGACGCTATCGAATTCTGTACATACATCTTTACAAGTTTCGTTAAACAGCTCAACCTATGTTCGTTTTTTGTTGTTTTCTCGTTTTCATTTGTTAAATGCATGGCTTGCTTTGATTTTACTAATTGTCTATTTAGTTCTTGGAGAGGATTTCTAATTTCCAACATTCATACAGCTACACAATAATTACAACCAAATAACAAAAATAAAAAAAGACAAACATTGTCTAAAAAGCAAACAGTTATAGAACCTATAAAAACCAATTTAACAAACTTTTCAATTCGAAATTCTCCATATTTAATAATATGTTTTGTGGTTCTTATTTTATCCAACATTTTTTAAGCAGCCCCTTTTCAAAAGAAACAATTATCAGTTAAATATTGTTTGCATTGTATCCATGTATGCAACGTGTGCACGCTATATTACGTATCTATCCATTACCATATATAGGATGACTATATAAAAGCTGCATTGCTTTTTGCACGTTTCTTTTACATAATATGATTCAATCCCATTCTGTAAGTTTCATTTGTTTACGATTTGTTGTGTTGATATTTTCGATGTTGTAGTGTATTATCAACCATTTTACTCATTATTCTAGTAGCTTCCCGTTGATTACAATCAATTGGCTGTGTTTTAAAGCTTAATTTTGTTCTTCGTTTAGGTCGATACCCCTAACAACGTGTCGTACATTGACCAGTCGCAGATGACGCACCCGCAAAGCTTTAACGATGTGTCTGGAGCGGGTTCTGTCGATCCTTTGACGAACGACGGCGGTTACTACAGCACGTCACCGCAGTTTGCATACCCTGCTGCGTCGCCTAGCCTTCACACGACACCAAATACTCCAACTAGTATACCTGATATTATCTTAACAGGTAAGTGATATAATTTCTATTAATTCTTGTGTATAAACTGGATTTCAGCTTGTTATTTATATGATTTTATGAAAGAAAGAAATTTTCTAAAATCATCTCCTATTGCATTTTTCTGACAAGGATTTGACAGCTATTTTGATTAATTACGTGTAACGTAATTTAGGCAGTGACTTGACAGAATATTAATCATTATTGCCTTAATAACCCGATTTTCTCAATCATTTTTTAAACTTCTACCAATGCTACATTTTTAAATATTTTTAAATATATATTTATTTATAATATAAATTTAGAGATATTGATGAAAATATGGATGGACAATATTTTGACAAATTTTGCCGTACAGATACCGTATCCCACGATAGAGATAGGCGTTACACGTAAAAACTTTTTTAAATGTATTTTTAATAGATAGTATGTATATTGGTTATTATTTCTTGCATACACTGAAAGGGTAATTCATCTATATTAAACAATTTTCAAATAATTTTTCATTTCTTAAGACTATATTGAATTTAAAATGTGTATTCCTTATTTACTTATACAGGCTGAGTTATAAGCAGAGCCGAGCAGAGATCAGGCAATTCAAGTTTTTTCGGGGTTATTCCAGTGGCGGGTAGACCGAGAAGTGACTAGGATCATGCGCGCAACCACAGCGGTCCTAATCGCTGTTTTCTTTCTTTTCGATGCTGGTTATTGTACGTTTAGCCGTTAATAGTATGAAATATTTATATGTATTGCTTATTAAGTTATGTAGAATAAAAGCTTTGTGCAAAAACCTTGCAACATTTACATATATTTTTATATATTAATTATAGAATGCAAAGAATTATTAAAAGAACCTTGCCTTAAAGAGCAACTGGAATTTATTTATAGCAATTTTTCATTTTTAATTGCAGACATTAAATATTTCGAAGGGCATAACATCAAAGTGAGAGAATCGATAGCAAAATTTACCAAAATAGTAATTAAATTGAAATCGGTTCCGGGAGAAATGTGTGAACTTTTAACTAATAAAGTTGACGTTATATTAGATAGAAATCCCGATCTCAGAATAGTTCAAGAATTTTGTGTGACAAATAATTTTACAAATTGCGAAAAATATCAATTACATGCGCATTGCTTTACTCATGCCCCATTAATAAGCTGTGACATTGAGAGAAGTTTTTCGACTTTTAATAGTTATTTAACCAACAAGTATATTAAAAAGAGCGATTAATGATCGAGACTGTTTAACGCTCGAGCGTTAATTGTTGAGATCAATAATAGCCGTTTAATATTTTTATAACCTAAAAAGAAACCGGCGAAGAAAAATCTATGTAGACGACGCTAGAAGAATACGACCGACGGAAAAATTTTGTAACCAACTCGAAGATTAAACGGTGATTAATGATCTCGACAACTAACGTGCTCGCTTCGCACTATCCGTCCGTCGAGTATAGTATAAAACAAAGCGTACGTCACTGTCGTCGCTGTACTTGGTCGCCTGAGTCATGCCTGTGTATTCGATCGTTGAATCGCCGAGACTTTTACTGTCATTCTTTCTCGTGGCGGCATATCGAATTATTTCATGGGCCAATGTTACTACGGTTTCGAGGTAAGCGCACTTCTTTGGAGTACGGTGTTATATATGAAGGTGCTATTGCTGGACAAACGCCGCTCCATGCCTCAGGTGTCACCAGTTGCCCAAGTTCTGCTCGGCTTTGGTTACAAGTATCCCGGCGGTCGATAGCTACTAAATAGTTAGACAAAGAAAATAATTTTAAAGGCAACAGTTGTTGGGCTCACTAGTTTCTATCACGTCAAATTATTTTTATTTATACAGGGTGTTGCATTTAGGTGTGACGTAAAGTATGTAAATTTTTTTAAATGGAACGGCCTGTATATTATATAATTGTGTGAATACAAGTTTGGCTATCAAACGGTATAGGTTGCTAACTCTCAGCGTTAATAGTATATGAGAGCACGATCTACTTTAAAACTATGTAAAAATGACATTTTTGCAGAAATTGTTTTTAAACTATGTCAGACAATAGTTAAAGCTAGTAGATAGATGATAGTATCCAAAGATATTAGATTTGCTATAAATATGCTTCATAAAAGTTAGTAAATTTTGATGTTTTTCAAATTGCTTTTCCTTGAGTTTTTTTAAATGGAACACCCTGTATTTTCGTAGTTTTCGTGATATTTACAATTTAAAGCAAAAGTGTAATAAATAAAATAAAAAAATATATAAATATAATAAAATAAATATGCCGTTATTTTCTTGTTATTTCTTTTTTGTTTGTCTCTTAGTTGTAAATCAGTAATAGTATATTCACATATAGTTTAAGAAAAAAAACTTAAATACTATTAGCATTTATTAAAAAATAAATCCCTTTTTACTTAGTAACCTATTTAAAGCAAATTTACACACACTTGGTTGGGGATGCCGTCTATCCGGATATCGCTGTCCATACATTCTGGATGCTACTAATGTGTTTCCGTCGGCTTCGCCATAGATGTAGATCATGTTAACTAATTTTTCTTTGCTATAATTATAACTCATCGTTCAGAGCAAAGACAAATATTGTTACTAATTTTGACAGCAATAACTTATCGAGTGTCGTTAGATCTCAATTGTTTGTTTCTATTATTAATTAATACTAATAGTATAATTACTGGTTTTTATACAGTGTTACTGATTTACAAATGAGAGACAAACAAAAAATAACAACAAAATAATGGCTTTATTACATAATATTACACATTTTTCTTTAAATTGTAAATATCACGAAAACTACTGCAATTGGACATATGGTATACTTAACATAAATTAAAGGGAACTCGGGGGGGCAATTCAACTAGCACATAATATACAGGCTGTTCCATTTAAAAAACTCAAGGAAAAGCCATTTGAAAAACATGAAAATTTACTAAGTTTTATGAATACAATGAATCTAATATCTTTTGATACTATCATCTATCTACTGGCTTTGACTATTGTATGACATAGTTTAACGGCAAAATCTGCAAAAATGTCGTTTTTACATAGTTTTAAAGAAGATCCTGCAACGGGCATATTTTGGGGAAATAATTGAATATCTCAGGAACTATTAACGCTGACAGCTAGCAACCAATACGGTTGGATAACCAAATTTATTAGTTATGATATACAGTGATGTACGGCTAATCCGAACCCCGTCTAATCCGAACTGCTGGGTAGTCCGAACGGCCCTCTTGTGTAAAGTGGTATGCATAATCCGAACGACAGGGTATGCGTAATCCGAACAATAAATATTTTTGAATGCGCGCACATTTGCGCACCCTATCATATGTTCAACCTGAACTACCACTACTGTGTTAGTAAAGATTTGGTAAAGATGTTTGCCAGAAAGCATGTTATGCTAACATTAACCCAAAAGTGTTGTTTACGGTTGTTGTAGCAGCGTGGACGTCATACTCGATCTCTGTGGCCATAATGTAGGAAAAGGCACGAATACCTAATAAACCACGTTAGATTTGTTTGTAAAGTTTAAAGGAGGTCATAAGTTTTCTTTTTGTATCTTGAATGTTCTGAATGTTAGCTTTAATAAAACAGTTTATTTTGTATTATTTTTCTGAACTGAAATGAACAGAAACGTGTACTGGTTTCTAGCACACTACCAATAGTTGTAACTGAGAGGTATCGTTAATCTGAACTTAGTTTGGATTATAGGCCATTTTAATATATAATATATGTAAAATAATAAAAAATAAAAGGAATCCATACACCGAATGCCGTTCGGATTGTTTTTTTTTTTTTTTTTTTTTTTTTTTTTTTTTTTTTTTTTTTTTTTTTTTTGGGGATGTTGCCATGTGCACAAAGCCAGTGGCTTGTCTGTGCGGCAGTCGGGGAGACGGAGTATTAGAAAAATCCCCTGCCTAACCTGGGTTTGAACCCTGGACTTCTGAGTGGAAGGCATTCGCCTTATCCACTCGGCCACATTTTATATGATATGGGTAATCCGAACGGGGTCTGCAACTTTCTGTTCGGATTAGCCGTACATCACTGTAATAATAAAATATACAGGTTGTCCCATTTAAAAAAATGTACATATTTTCCGTCACACCTAAATGCAACACCCTGTATAAATAAAAATAATTTGACGTCATAGAAACTAGTGAGCCCAACAACTGTTGCCTTTAAAATTATTTTCTTTGTCTAACGATTTAGTAGCTATCGACCGCCGGGATACTTATAACCAAAGCCGAGCAGAACTTGGGCAACTGGTGACACCTGAGGCATGGAGCGGCGTTTGTCCAGCAATAGCACCTTCGTATATAACACCGTACTCCAAAGAAGTGCGCTTACCTCGAAACCGTAGTAACATTGGCCCATGAAATAATTCGATATGCCGCCACGAGAAAGAATGACAGTAAAAGTCTCGGCGATTCAACGATCGAATACACAGGCATGACTCAGCCGACCAAGTACAGCGACGACAGTGACGTACGATTTGTTTTATACTATACTCGACGGACGGATAAATGTGTATAAATGTACACTGAATAAATGAAAATAATTTTACGTTATAGAAACTGGCGAGTCAAACAACTTTTGTGTTAAAATTTTTTTCTTTTTCTAACGATTTACTTGCTGTCGACCGCCAGGATACTAATAACTCACCCTGTATAAGGACAAGAGGGATACATTCAGTTTAATTTTTCTGGATTTTATTTATTTAAACGTATGCCAATAAAGAGCCTTCCGTGTGCTACAATATATTTACCAAAATATAAACAAATTTAAAAAGAAAACAAAAATACATTCAATAGAGTTATGTTATAAACTGAACAACAAAAAAATATATAAAATATATATACAATATATTTTATTCCTCGGTCACATAAAGCAAAAAGGAATACCAGCACTTTGAAATTAGTTTGTTTTTACACCTCTGAGTTGCCAATACACTCCTTTTTCTCAAAAACTAACAAAGCAATAAAAAATTATTTTTTATCAAAAACTAACATACAACTACTAGCTTAGCTGTTCACTTTTTCAAATTTATTTGTTGTTGCGTTACGGATTGTGTTACAGAACCATGAAAATTGTTTTTTTAATACTATTTGAAATTGTGATTTGTTTGTTTGCTTTAATCATGCTTAACATTTTATATATTTATTTTTTAGATTTTTCAGCAGGTGACGAATTAAACAGTAAAGATTCTCTGGCGTTGACGAGACATCTAGATATGTTAGACAACGAACAGTCTAATCGGCTGCTCGACTGTTCCGGGCTTGAACCACTGGACTTCGACAGCATACAGATTTTATCCGAAAGTGGTATGAGTATGATCCCGGACAGTGTCGAGGATCACTTTCGGCTGGATCGTTCGTAACCAGTAAGTATTCATATCCACTTTTCTCTGAATAAAATTAATTCTTAGTCCAGAATTACTTAAGGTCTTGTTTCTTATTATAGGAAATTTCAAGAGTGCTGCAAATCTAATTGTTTTTATTGCTATTTTCCGTATACGTTAAGGATCATTTCTATAAATTGACGTGTGTTAGAACACATTAGCATTCTTTTTATATGTCGGCTGTATAAATTAAATGCGCCTAGCAAGAAACTACATTTCATCTTAGAATGACATTTATAACCTCCAATACTGGAAATATTGAAGGTGAAAAAGTTTACAGTTTTAAGATCACATTTTTCGTTTTGTTTTTTAGCATAATCTCTGATTTTTAAAGGATGTTTTTGTTTACCCTAAATGGGTATTTAATAGAAAAGAATAGAAAGAGTTTATTTTCTGCTAAATACATAATTACAAATAGAAATTAGGTTCGTTCGAGCAGTCGTCAAAACCAGTCAAAACAATTGGGGATTCTTGTAAGCATACGCAATGCAGGCTTTTGCAGGGCAAAACCGCCATTTGGCATGCGCAGGAGAAAGAATAAGTGCTTTATGCACTTATTTTGGTGCTGCTCGAACAAACCTAATAATAATAACAACTAATATAATCTAATTAATAGAGATATTAGCAATATAATTTAATTCCGATAATATCCGTCTCAGTAGGCAACACATTTACTATGATCTATATTTGGTTGCCTATCTACTGAACAATCTACGGGTTAAGTCTCATTTACACCTGGACAACAATAGGCAACATGTAGCATGCAACATGTTTTTTTGTGATAGACCAGACCTAGTCAATGGTATTTTTATTTGAATTGTAAACAACAGTAAGTGGTTGGTCCAATGTTGTTGCCTGTTGCTGTCGCTGTCTGTTGCCCTGGTCTAAACTGACGGTTTACGTAAAATTTTTGTTCATACGCGATAGACCAGACCTAGTCAATGGTATTTATATTTTTAATTGTAAACAACAGTAAGTGGCTGGTCCAATGTTGTTGCCTGTTGCTGTCGCCGTCTGATGCCCCAGTCTAAACTGACAGTTTATGTCAAATTTTGGTTCGTACGCTTTTCATCAATGAGTTATTTGCTGCACTCCTGATATTTACTATATCTTTTGATTTTTATATTGTACTGTATTTTAAATTACATATTTAGATATTTAATTTTTTTTTTTTGTAATAATAATATTTTATTTATAGTAACCACAAGTGTATCAACAATATATGTATGTACAATTATTTGTTTTTGCAGGATTTCACTGCCGTAATATACAAAGTAAGACAGACGGATCTATCTATAAGAATGACGAGAACATAGTCTCAAAGTATGGGAGGTGTACACAAGCATCACTAGGCAATTTTGATTGTTACGAACAATGTTGAAATCTTTCTATTCAGTGTGATTGTTAGGTTATAGTGAACTTCTCTATTATTATTAAAAAGGATTAATAATAATGGAAAAAATATAATTATATTATAGTGAGAGGCCAATCTGTCAACGGACTTTTACGAATCGTGTGTGCCAATTAGAACGTGGTCATCACAAATAGCGTCAGTGTGTGTGCGTTCGGTTACGTACGTCAATGGTGCTATCGAACTTTTTATTGAAGAAGAATACAAACACGTAGCTATTAGTCATGTTCGTCTTTTTTTCTGTTTGTTTCTGTATCTAGTGCAAATGCATTTCGCCAAATCAACGGGAGGAAAAATTTTACATCATCGCGCCTTGCAATATTATTTTTAAGAAGATGTTTTTAGAATCAGCGTAATTATATTTATCGATGTTTTTTTTATGTCTTATCTTTTGTTAAGTTTTACGAGATTTGAAATATTTATCGAAAAATTTAAATCAAAAACGCCTTTATATACTTAGATATATAGATTGTATACATAAACTTATTTTATCGGGGTTTTTTATTTTAAATAAATGTCTTAAGTTTTTATTACTTTTGTTTATTTTTTTCCTTTCCTTTATTTTTTAATTTGGTCGTATCCTGGTCTCATAAAATAGAAATAATATTTCATTTGGCTGGTGAGAAGTAGAAGACATAAAATACTGAATGATTGTGATGTTTGTTGTAATGGAAAATCAATGGCAATGCCCAAAGTTTTTAAAATAATCTATTCTATAGTAACCGTCAGCGACGTCAACCTTAAATTTGTGTAACTTTTTCTGTGTTGGGTTATTTTAGATTGTATATAATGAAACATTAATGAATAGTGATGCAAAACGGTAATATTCCCAGGTAATAATACAGTAATTTTGGTAATATTACCATAAGTTACCGGAGGCATAAATTCTTGCTGGTAAATTACTGTGGCGGTATATTTGCCGGTAATTTTGGTAATATGATAAGTTACCTTTGATAAGCTAATATAACCATCATAATAATAACCGGCAATAATATTACTGGTACTTTTGGTAATATTTACTAATAATATCAATAGTTTTTATATTGCGGGTAATAGTCCATAGATTATAGGTAATATTCCATTACAGTAACATTTTGTTTTTACATTACCGGTAATTTTGCGTCACTATTAATGAACCTCCTAGATGATACTCCAACAATAAGTTAAAAGTTAAACATAAAATGTTTCCAACTAAATTTAAAAATTTTTGAATCAAAGTATTCTAGGACAATAATTTCTAGTAGCAAAAAATAACATATAAGTAAAAGAGTATTTGTGATGGCCATAGTTTTAATAAAGATAGGTAATATCAGTCAAAATCTTGAATGAAGGGTTAAACAAAATGAAGAGTAGATATCAAAGACTGATACAACAGTCGCCAAAAGGACTGAATAAATAAAACCAAAGGTTGAGGAAGACAATTGAAAACGAATTTTTAAACGCTCTATTACAGTTCATTTAATCAAAATGCGGTTACCATAGATGTAAATTGAATGAAGAAGAAACAATTTTATAAAAATTAATTTTATAAAAGTCGTCCTGAATATGCGTTATTTCTTTCTTTATAAATGATAAATTTATAGACATTGTATAAGTAAAAATATAATTGTGACTCTATTATAGTTTATAGGCGATCAAAAAGATAAGAAATTGTGGTGTTTTATACTAAATTGTTTATTAATAGTGTTCTTATTTCATAGATGTAGTAAGGAGTAGATGCTCCTTAAATGAGCAACGGTTAGAGGAAATTCAATTTGTAAATTTATAAAATATTTGCGAGAATTTTGTAGTGATGTGATTTTAATTTCTCATTACGAAAAAAAGTCGTGAACAAAACCCAATTGTACCCACTTAGTTTTTGTTCAAGACTTATTTTCTGCAATATTTAATTTAACAGTTTACTATTGCACAAATGTTTTGATTTTTGGTCCTTCTTTTTATTAATACTGATAATAGATTACAACTATGTTAGTGTTTTAAATCTAAAGCCGCAAATATTTTATTTTACTTAGATTTTATCTCTTGTTAGATAATATCGCATAAGCAACTGTGCAATATTGTTACTTTTATATAAATATTATATTCTAACGTGTACGAAATCCCATTTATCTTTCATAAAGCGAATGTACCCCAGTCATTGTAACTATTTCGCACAAATGTTAAGTTTCCTCGAATTTTAATAATAACTGCATAGATATTGTTATGCCATAGTTACTTTTTAAAGACAGAAAAATTGTAAATATTTGCCGATATTCTCATTAATTTTTACACGATTTATTCTAAACTATCTATATTAATGTGCAGTGCCTTCAAGAAACATTTCGGAAAGTATATGAAAATAAACAATACTGGAAAACAAAGTTTTGATTTCAAAATTCCCCACAAATTCAAATTGAACACCAAATTAATTCATAAATGATAGTTTATCTTAAAATTTGTATACCATAAATAATTCAATGTTTATATGTCTATCTTCTTAAAGAACTACAGTATGTGTGGAATGGCTTGTAAGTAAACAAAATAAAGTTGATTTGAAGAATCTGTTAAACAAAAGAAACTATGGTACTTTTAGATATATCTGTAATAGCTTCAAGAGTATAATGGCC
Organism: Melinopterus prodromus; assembly: GCA_964023965.1. Classification (NCBI taxonomy): domain Eukaryota; kingdom Metazoa; phylum Arthropoda; class Insecta; order Coleoptera; family Scarabaeidae; genus Melinopterus; species Melinopterus prodromus. The sequence continues at coordinate 56,673,278 of OZ030391.1, read as the reverse complement.
TACAACTCCTTTGTACAATCCATTTTTAAATAACTGTTCTAAACTTCACATAGTGCTGCAATATTTTTAACAAAGAACTATCTTTTATGACGTCCTTTTTCAACTAATATGGCGCGCGTCACTGCTGTTCACCATAAAAACGATTACATTAAATTTATTTGAAAATGTGAAATATTTTTAGATAAAAAAGATTTATTATATTGATAACATAAACGAAAAGTCGTGTACGCCACATTAATTGAAATTGCTCAAGTTACCATTGTAAACTAGCCTGTAATGCATGTCGATATATGTACTAATTTCTCGGTTCTCTGCATCTTCAAATCTCTCGAGGACATTTTTATACTAATTCGATGTTGTAAATTGTTTGTTACGACTACAATAGATTTTGTGAACGATGCGTGAAGGTAATCACTCTCTGGTGAGTGAGTATAAGTGTTGGGTCTCGATCTGTGGCAAGGTTTTTTGGACTCTTTCATTAACTGTTAAGGGCACGAGAATAATGTCAATTGTAAAATGCATGCCGCATAATATACTTCTTTTGTATCCGACGTTCAGACAATTAGAACCGCCATTTTCGTCGATTCATTATAATTACCATGATATCATTATATAATAAAGAAAATCGTTCAAAGAATTTGTTTAACATATGTCGATCATTTCCCTTCTTTCCCGTGTACTCAAGACTCTGTGAATTCCTATAGTAAACGGAACATGAAAAAGTTAGCTTAGGTTTTGTTTGGCTGTTATAACATGATAGAGGTTTAAAAAAGGTGAGAAAAATAATTTATGACCATGACAAACAGAGAACGGATTTTTATAAGTGTTTCTTAACAACATGCTCCAATAGACTCACGACGACGATTGAGTCGGACAAACTACTGGGCATGAGAAGTGATACCATCCCTGCCGAATACAGCTGGGAGATATCGTTCAATGTCCTACTACCAAGTAGAGACGACTTGGGAAGGAGGGAAACCTCCCTGCTCCAGGCCGATTCCTCCTGGTTTACCGATGGCTCCAGTACCAACCTTGGCACCGGCCTAGGAGTCTAAGGACGCAAACCAATAACAGAGATGCAACCTCGGCGAATTTGCGACTATACTATAGGCAGAGATAACTGCCATTGATGTCTGCGCCCAGGAAATCTTCAAGAGAAACTGGGTAGGCAAATTAATTAGAATCTTCTCCGACAGCCAAGCAGCACTACGCTCGTTAGCGACCAGCAGATACCAATCTCTCATCGTTAAAAACTGTAGGAGAACATTCTGGGGAAGGGGAAGGCCACGTATGGGTGCCTGGCCACGCTGGCATAAAGGGAAACAAAGTTGCTAATTCCCTGGCCAGGGTGGCTGCCAACACAGTACCGGAGGGGCCAGAACCGACTCTTGGAATTCCGAGAGACGTGGCAAAACACTCGATTAAGAGATGGATGGTTATGAAATCCTTGGATTTCTGGTCAGGATGCCCAGGGATGAGACATTTCAGGGAGGTGACTACATCACCATCCAAAATCAGAACTGAATCCTGGCTGAACTTAAGCAGAGTGGACATCAAAACCGAGACTGCTGCGTTCACGGGACACTGCCGACTTCAGCATCATCTTAACAAGATCGGACTAATCGATACCACTGAGTATCGCCTATGCCTGGAGGGAGGATGATGAAACAATGGAGCATGTTATCTGCTCCTGTCCAGCCGCGGATGGCATCAGGGTCAGGGTTTTTGGCACGGCCAAAATCAAACTACAAGACCTGGAGAAGACACCACCCGATAGGATAATCAGGCACATTAAAGAACTGGACCTGGACGGTGCAGTATAACAATTAGCTACTAGTAGTAGTAGGTGAGCCACAATAGACCCCTGCGGTCACAGTGGATGGCTGGTTGAGCAGCCAGACTCACATTCTCTCTAATTCTTCTAACAACATGCCAATATTTAAGAAACGCACTAAAGTTTAAAAAAAAATTCTTTTTTATGGTAACTTTGGTATGACCCTAGATATTGAAACATTTTAAAAGGAAAAGTGAACTTCTGCACTGTATTGTGAATTTTTTAAGCTAGCTGGTGTGTTGTACAAATTCAACACTTATTACTAGAATTTCAATACCATAAAGTGGGGTGAGATTGACCATATTAAATTTATATTATATATCTTTTTAAACTTTTGAGTTAAATTAACCATATTTGGCAGATCATTGAAACAGACGTAGATGTATCGGAAAAGAAAATATAAGACCATACAATTTAGAAACATCAGCGAAAATAAAGTGGCTAATCAGTCTCACCCCTGATTATGGGATTGTGATTAAAAGCTCATTTTAACAATGTAAAATGACTTTATATTGATGCAGTGACAATCAGTCTCCACAACAACCAAATCAACTAAGCCATTTCCTTGGAATTAATAAGTAGCAGGCTAAAATTTACCATGCGGGGTGAAATTGAACACCTTGAAAGCTTGGCTTATTGTAGTACCAAAATTAAAGAAATAAACTATAAAAAAGTCTTAACATTATTTGGAAACTGATAAGTTATTCTGTCTTATTACTTTTCAGTTTGGGTCCGACAAAATTAAGAAAATATCAATTTTTATCCCATAAGGTACATTCTGGCTTTTTCACAGTATATTGTTTCACAACGTCTCAAAGTGCGCTTACTTTGTGTCTCCATTTTATTCTGCACATTTCCGTTACCAAGCTTTCTTTTATACACGTTCCCATTTTGTGATTATAACATGTAGCACCTACCTTGTATTTTGAAGGTCAGTATGATCAAATAAAAACATAACAAACCTGCAGTTTTTTACGTGAATTGCAAAAATACAATAAAGAAAAATTTTACAGGACACCGTCTACTTTATCATTTATTCTTTGTTTTTTTTTTTTACGACACATACAACCCATTGTAAGTTTCCGTTCCAAATAGATAATTTTACTTACAATTTTAATTAGTGCAGTATAAGAATAATAATAAAAAGTGTACTCAAAGGGCCCAAAATAAAATCCAAAATTCTTATATTAACATTTTATTGAAAATACATATTAGAACTTTCTGAAGCTCTTCTTGGAGCCAGTTCCTTTTGTCACTTTCAACACATTGAATCTGACGGTCTTGGATAACGGCCGGCACTCGCCAATCGTTACTACATCTCCAACCTCCACATCTCTGCAACAACAAATTTATTATATTTTCCATTCTAACAATAACATAAAAAAAAACAAATAAAATGAGAAATCTCACCTGAAGCATGGTGACAAGTGAACGGACATGTTACGATGCCTCTTCTCAAATCTGTTGTACTTCCTAATGTAATGTAGGTAATCACGACGGATCACGATGGTGCGTTGCATCTTCATCTTTTGGACAATGCCAGTCAAGATACGACCACGGATTGACACGTTGCCGGTGAACGGGCATTTCTTGTCAATGTAGGATCCTTCAATCGCCTGTTAAACACAAAAATACTATTAGAATATAGTTCTATTCACATTTCAATTTTATGATTCTTTTTTGTATTGAGATGATAACAATACCTTATTATGGTGGATGAAAAAGAATAGACAAAAGTTGGCAGTTCAAAATGCCTCAGAGCAACAAGAGTTGCAATAGAAAAAAAAATAAACCACCCTAATGCATAGTATTAAAGTATAAAATAAGATAGATGCTTTAAGGCTGTTTAACACGTAAAGTGCTACGGAACAATTTTTGAAACAATGGTAAGTTTCCTTAACTGAATATCACACCAGTTAAGAACTAAAACACTATTTTCTGCAAGCTGGGTAACAGAAATTTCGCTCAGAGTGGATTTATTGGTAATAATGAATTATTTATATAAGCTGCTGAAAACAATATTTTGTCTGGGTGTTCCAAATGAAGACATTCTACTTTCACCAGGACAAACCCAAGAAATGCCAAAAATTACATTTTTGGATTGGCTGACCCTGGGTTGTAAGATTTCCCCAATCACAGATAGGGACAAAAAAATAAATTTATTAAAATTATTTAATGTATAGAATTCTAAAATATTAAGAAACATTTCAATTTTTATGTTGTTATCAGGCAAAAATTTTAATTAAGTTAGGTAGAGTTTGTCATTAATAACTTTTTAAAAGCCTCATTTTCAAAATGTGTGATCAGAACCAGGGCTGTGGAGTCTGAGTTCAGACAAATTTCAGAGGAGTCTGAGTAGGAAAAAATATACCGACTCCAGGTTAAATTATTGTACAAAAAGAAAAAAACGTGCGATATGGACGTTTCCTCAGTAGTCAGTAAACAAATAAAACCAAACATTCTATTAGGTCTTTGACAAAGTACCTACCTACATACATATGTAAATAATCAAATTACAAAATACACTTTTCAAACGAAAGTGAAGACGAGTAACAAAAGTAATCCGGCTGAAATGTGAAAAAAATCCTTTTTTAAATATTTAACGGTGCGAGTATTTTAACTTCAGCATGGCTGAAGATAATTTTCCTACTAGTTTTGTATACAATGTTTCTGGAGTCAGACCACGAAAAATATCTGGAGTCAGAGTCGAGAAGTTTTTTGCCGACTCCGCAGCCCAGATCTGAACAGATACAATGTTTTTCTTGTTAATATAAATAAAATTATAATTAAAAAGAATCTCAATACTAAAACGTGTTATTTACATTGTAATATTTTTTGTTTTGGTACTGATTTTCTCTGAACCAACAGGAGTCACAATTTCTGGCTTTAATTTTAATCATTTTTTTTATTTAATCACTTAAGGCACAATAATTAGTACAGCGTTTTAAGGGGTAAGTACAAACTTCCAATTTCTTTGTTGCTATTGTTTGTTTGATGCTGATAGCAATCCCAAAATATTTAGATAAATTATAAAAAATTTTGTAATTTTTCGTTTGAATGTATGCCGTTTACAAAAGTTTAAATAAGCATGATTAACATGTTAATCGAGGGGGACGTATAAATATGTCCAATGTAAACAATAAAAAAAACACGTCCTACTGAAAGAGTTCACGACCGTTATATGCTGCGTAATTAATTAATTGCATACCGAAAGAAATGAGTCAATATAGAAAAATAGGGAATAACTTATTTAATTTTTGAATTTCTAAACTAATCAGTTCTATGTCAACGAAATCATCTACGTACGTAGGTATGCAATAAAATATGCATACACTAATTCTCTATCAGTACTATCAGTATATCTGGAAACCCTGGGTGGATTGTCTTTAATGATTATGGATCACACTTGTTTATCTGAGATAATAGGAGCTTTCAATTTGAGGGTGTTATGCTCTGGTACGTTTCGCACCAATGGAACGCGTAGTGGTGTAAAAGCATAATGTTGGTGTAAGAAGCACCTGCCGTGTTTTATTTTTGGGTGCTTCTTACACCAAACATTATGCAGTAACACTTCTACGCGTTCGATTTGTGCGAAACGCACCAGAGCAAAACACCCTCCAATCAAAAGCACCTCATATTATGCATAATGCAGTTTTATACAACATTGACAGGTACGTTACAAAGCAAATAAAGCATATCAAATGCGCAACAACATAAAAGCGGGTGAGAGTAAAAGTAAGCATGAGAAACACTGCAAACTTGTTAGTACAGGTCAAAACATCTACAATACCACCACCTGCGTAATGGGCCTTTTGTTAGGAACCGTAATCCCATAGACGTCACCGTCCCAGGCTGAAATAGAATGCAAAAGCGTACAAACCTCTCTGGGGGTTTTGAACCCTAACCCGACGCTCCTATGGTGACGAAGGTTCTTCTTACTGGTCTTCTTCCGGTTAAGAAAAACTACAGCCTGTTTTTGGTAAGCTTTTTCGGTCTACGCAAAAAAGAAAACAAAACTTTAGCGTGCTAGTAACAGCAGTTTGACTAACCTCGCGAGGGGTTTTGAAGCCAAGACCGACTTCGCGGTGGTAGCGCATAGACTTGCGCCTTTTGCCACCTAAACCCTTCTTCCTGTTCAAAAAGATTGTCGGTTGACGCTGGAATGACTTCTCGTTCTGCAAAATCAATCCGCATATTTGTAAATAACCGTAGAAAATTTGCTTCCTGTATGCACCACGTGCGAGGATGCATCTTTCGAACGTTATTACCGAACTAAAATTCGGCCAAATCCTATTAAATTATACGTTAAATTGAAGCACTGTACCTATACTATTTCAAAATAATAGATTTGATAATTATTAGTAATACATTTTTTGAAAATAACGATAAAAAGAGCGAAAATAAGAAACACTTACTTGGTCCGCCATGTTGATCTACAAGAAAGAAATTCTCCAATAGACCGAGCTGACGTTAGCCCTTGGCGTGTTTCGAGCGAAATGAATTGTGGGCGGCGGGATATTCGAAAATAAGACCTGTTTAGAATAAAACACATTGTAATATACTAAAATGCAGCGCGGTGAAACAATAACAGTTAAATATCGTACGCTGCAATAAGAAATGCTGTAAAATAAGTATGAAATATTTTTACTTTTATTTTACAAGCGAACGTTTATTTACATAGTTATTTTATTGTCTTGGCGTTGCCCACGCTGTAAGTTCTGCGTACCAATCGTGCCAATGTTGGAAAACGAACATGTTTTTATTATCAAATTTACTTCTATTAATTGTGCACCTTACCTTAATCTGAACTATATTTAGCTGGTATTTGTTGAATTTACTGATGACAAACCAATGACAATATTGCAGGTGTATGTATGTCTGGTTGCATATTCAATAGGGCCAAAATATTGCTTATTTATATTCTGTATTTTGTATAGAGTTCCGCAAATCGTTTTGATTGAACACATTTTAATCTATGTTTATGGTTGGGCCAGGGCTTAATATTATACTATATTTTACTTTGTACTATATAGTTAATTCTATGGTACGAGGACCAGGCAGCGGCATAGCTCAGGGTCGGCCATAGTGTTTCTGTCGCCGTATGCAAACCTAAATAGTGCCGCCTTAAAAAAAAAAAACTTCAAAAATTTTAAAAGTAAAAAGTTATAGAAAAACATGACAGAGGAATACGGTCTACACTAATACAATATTAAGGAATTTTTTTAGATTAAAAATACAAGCTTTGGGACTAAAACTAGTACAAACAATATTTTTAAAACAACAAAGAATATAAAAGTTTAACCGTAAATTGAAATAATTTGTTTCTGTAAAATTGCGAATAACTTCTTTCAGATCTATTAATGTATTACTCAATTCATGTTCGACGGGCAACAATCAGGCGCCGATTGACCACAGGTCGAAATTTGGCGATCGCCAGGGGCGAAAAGACAAAAAATATAAATGATCTGCTTTGAAAAAGGGTAAAAATTAATCCTTACACCCACCTAATATCAAAGTTAAAAAAAGTGGCATGATAAAAATGAGACATCTTTAGAAACTGGTATGTTACGAGGTTTTCGGAACTACATTTGCAAACAGATGTAGTTTAGGTTGTAAAATAATACTAATCGTTACTAGGATTTATAAAAGTCTTAGAGATAATTTTAGTGATATTGAAAATATGGGGAAAAAATTACTGATTGTCAGGATTACCAAATGGATAACAAAAAGACCAAAAAGAGACCTACAAGACGACGAAAGTAGGGAATATGGGACACAATTGCATAGGAGAGAGGGTATGCAAGTAAATGTGTTTATTGCAAAAACACACTTATTAAGTACTGAGATAACAAAATGAAAAATATCATATAACAAAATTTGTGATGTGGTCGCGCTTCTAAAAAAGAATAGTGTCATCTGATGACGAAATAAGAACAAATGCACAGAAACTTTAAGACATGTAGAACAATGATCTGGACGATTATTTTACTCAGGAATGGGTTCAGTTTAAATATTTTGGATTTGAAGTGGCGCCCTAAATTTGAGGGCACTTATACAAGGTTATTATTATACTAGGTTAAAAAAAAAACTAGCGAATAAAACTGAAACTAGGGAATATAACACACAATTTCATAGAAGAGAGGGTATGCGAGTAAATGTGTTTATTGCAAAAACACACTTATTACTGAGATAACAAAATGAAAAATATCATATAACAAAATTTGTGATGTGGTCGCGCTTCTAGAAAAAAAAATATAGTATCATCTGATGACGAAATAAGAACAAATGCACATAACAATGATCTGGACGATTATTTTACTCAGGAATGGGTTCAGTATAAATATTTTGGATTTGAAGTGGCGCCCTAAATTTGAGGGCACTTATACAAGGTTATCATTATACAAGGTTAAAATCAGCAATTCTGATCTTGACGGTTCCAAGTATTGATGACAGATCAGATGACAAGACAAGTGACCTGGGAGTCTACTCTTGTCATCTTTTTGAAGAGAATGCGAGACTTCTCGAATGGTTAGGTACGTGAGACGCAGTGGTGATATCAGCGGTTGCCCTCTGTTTGAAACGTATCTATGAGCTAGTTTGCTTCTCGCTAACAACAATAACGCACGCGCCACGCCCATTTGCTTGTCGCTAACAACAATAACGCACGCGTCACGCCCATTTGCTTGTCGCTAACAACAATAACGCACGCGCCACGCTCACACATTCGAAACACATGGCAACCGCCGATATCCCCACTCCGTCTCATGCTCACCTAACCAATCGAGAAGTCTCGTATCCGCTTCAAAAAGATTACGAGTGTGGACTCCCTGGCACAAATCAACGTTAGTTGTGATGTTTTAGTCCTATTTAGCAAGATAATATTATAAATATATTTATATTTTTTTTAGTTGCGGAGCAGTGGATGGTTGAATATGTCGGGGCGGCGAAGGTTGCATTCCATCATCTCTTTTATGCGATCTTGCTCACGAAGAAGCCGAGCTATCTCTACCGAAAAGTTGTCTTTCGGGGCGATGTCCACGATGTAAATGTGCGCAGACGGGACAAAATTAGTGTACCGATGCATCGGACAGCCCTTTTCGAGTGTGGATTCCGTTATCGTGTGGCTGGGTTGATGAATAGTTATTGCGTTGGTGGGGGTCGTTTTGCCGGGGAGTTCGTGTCAGTGCCGTGCATGAAAAGAAAAGTGTTTGCTAGTCTCATTAGTGAGATGTGAAGCGTAGTTGTGATTGAGCAAAAGGAAAAGAACGATATTTGATTATCGTATGGATGTTTCGTTTTCTTTTTTCTTCTATGATTTTGTTTACTGCTTGTTTAAATAATATTTATGTTTCTGAAGCATAGTTGTGATTAAGCAAAGTGAAAAAAAAATATTTGATTATCGTATGGATATTTCGTTTTCTTTTTTTTCTCTGATTTTGTTTACTGCTTGTTTAATAGTATATTATTTGACGAGCACATAATTAAGGATATAAATAGTGAGCATGAAGTTTACACGCGAGCCGTAGGCGAGCGTGTAATCATGCGAGCGATTTATATCCTTTATGTGCGAGTCAAATACGACGTTTTATCTACGACTCATAAATTCCATTTTATGCATAATATTTTAAATGTATTTGTCAATGATGGCGGGCGAACTGTCAAATAACTGTCATCCACGTAGGTTTTGACTGACTTTGATACTAGCGTTGTATAATAATGACAGTTCGTTCAAATAATGAGGTCATTATTTGAACGAACTGTCATTATTATACAACGCTAGTGTCATTATAATCATTGGCGCGTATAATGATGGCGATTATATAGTCATAGATACGTATGCAATGAGCTTATTATATGTGAGTCGTAGATAAATAATATTTATGTTGCTTAGGATGCCAGGAAGAGCACCGGTTTGAGGATTATTGCGTGTCTGCTCAATATCGGTGAAGGCATTCCTTTTGGTCTGTTTTGTATACCATGTCATTTATATGTATGTCTACTTTTACAGTTTTTTATTGGGCCAATAAATGATTATTATTATTATTATTATTGTTATTATTATTATTATTATTATGACTTATGCACTTTCACAGCGTTATGGGCCGGGAAATATTTACTATATCACGGGGCAAAAGTGCAACCGTGGTAGGCTCAGTTATTATTATTATTATTATTATTTATTGAAAATCTCTGATACATCTCATTAAATATTTGAAACCTAGATAATATAATTTAGATATAACATATAAATACTAAACTTATTATTATTATTATTATTATTATTTATTGAAAATCTCTGATACATCTCATTAAATATTGGAAACCTAGATAATATAATTTAGATACAACATATAAATACTAAAATAACACTAATAATTTTGAAAAGTAATAAAGAGGATCAGGGCAAATTGGTAGTACCGAGCTTCGCTGAAGCCTAGGGTACTCCCTTTGCGGGTATCACTGCAGCTCTACCCAATTTGGAAAAACACAACGCCATTTATGCTTTGCAAAGAAAAATTTCATTTTTCTTTGCAAAGCAAAGGAAAACTGCAGAAAACCCTTGCAGCCTTGTGCAAAGGTCATTAAAAACACACACACACACCTTATTTATTAATAGACAATATACATTAAAAGAAGGTAAAGATGAAATATTAAGCAGCAAATTTAGGGTTCTTTATGATAAAACTCTCCTCAAAATATTCGCGCTTCCCAAAACCGCAATTTCTTGAATTTCCCAGGGCGAAATTTTGCACGGCAACTCTTTAACATGTTTACTATAATTTAGACTAACTGCTCCCAATGCACCTACAATCACCGGAACAATGTTCACTTTCATTCCCCACATACGTCCAACTTCTATTGCGAGATCCTTATATTTAAGTTGTTTTTCAAGCTCCTTCCTTACAACATTCGCATCAGCAGGTACCGAGATTTCTATGAACGTGCACACCTTCCTCTGGAAATCCTTTACCACGATATCTGGCTTATTAGCATCAAGCATTCTATCAGTGACAACAGGCATGTTCCATAATATGGTAATATGATCATTACTCACAACAGGAGCTGGGATGTGGTCATACCACCGAGACACATCCATTGCTAAACCTAGTTGGGAACATAAATTATAATGTATATATGTTCCCACCCTATCATGCATAGCAATGTAATGCGACTCAGCTAAGACTGGACAAGCCGCCAATAAGTGGTAGACATGTTCCGGAGCCTGATGACACAATCTACAGCTCCCATCATGAGCAACTTTCATAATCTTCTGTTCATGATATCTGGTACGAATTGCCTGATCTTGCGCCGCAACAATAGAGGATTCCGTTTCAGCCTTAATGTTCCCATGACAAAGCCAAGATAAAGACCCAGATTTTGAAATACCATCACCCTCCACAATTCTCAAAAATTGACCATGCATAGGCTTACTAACATAATCCTCCCTCATTTTCCGATTCATTCTTAACTTAATTTCCCGCTTTAAACTCGCCACCGAAGTTTTATTTCTGTAATTTTCTAGTTCTTCGACCTGAAATTTTTCTAAAATTAGTTTATGTTTACTTATTATTGACTTACCAGAAGTATCCCTAATTAATTGTTTAATAACTTTATCTTCCTTGTTGGCCTTTATAAAATTTCCTAAATTTAACATTTCCAAATCATAAATATTTTCCAATTGCTGCAAACCACGACCTCCATCTAAACGATGCAGGTATAGCCTGCAGACATCGGACCTAGGGTGAAACATAAAATTTAATGTTAACTGTTTTCTAGTTTTAATGTCCAAATCGCGTATTTCCTTCTTCGTCCAGTTTAAAACACCAACACTGTATCGAAATATAGGAATAGCATATGCATTTATCGCTTGCATTTTATACTTTCCATTTAAACCAGACTTTAAAATTTTCCTCACACGCTTAATGTATTCGCCTATAACCTTCACCTTCATGCCTTCATCATTAATACCAAAGGCTTCATCCATTCCCAGATACTTATATCTAGTATTATCTGTTAGTTCGTTAATACTAGTATGATCATTCAGGCATATGTCAGCGGTTTTCTCAATTTTGCCTTTGACAATACTAATTTTGGCACACTTCTCTAAGCCAAATTGCATCCCAATATCGTCAGAGAATTGTTTAACAATACTGAGGCTCCTCTTCAACTGCTCATCATTTTTGGCATAAAGTTTCAAATCATCCATATAAAATGAATGACCAATTAACTTTTCGCCAGGTAATAACTGAACACCAACTTTATCCTCGTTCAATTCCCTAGACAGCGCAAACAGGCCTATGCAAAACAGCAATGGAGATAAACTATCACCTTGAAATATACCACAATTAATATTAATCGGCTCTGAGAAAACACACGAGTCTTCTCCCCGCAAGCATAGTTTAGTAGACCATAAAGACATACATGAGTTTACTAAAAAAATAATTTTTTGGTTTAAATTATGCTTATCCGATTCAACTTATGCACTATATTATAGGACGAAAAATGTGGGTACATGATAAACAAAGAATTACTTAAGATATTGAAAGATGTAGATTTGGAAGAATGTCAAAAAACGGGTTTTTAGAATCGAAATATTATATCAATTTCAATTTTGTCAAGACATCTGTCGTTAGCAAACTTCTGTATTTTAAAAATAGATATTGACATAACATGTCCGTTTTTTACCGTGTCCCAATTGTCATCTTTCGATATTTTTAAATCATCTTTATTTATCGGGTACCCACATTTTTTCACTTTAATATGGTCTATAATTTGTTTGGATAAACTTAATACTGACGAATATTTTAATCACTAATTAACTGCTAATTTATTTCAATAATAATATCATGAAACATAGAGCAAATATTTTGATATTATTTCCATAGGCGGGCGAATTATGTGTCTACTCAAATCTAAAATGACTACACCACTATTTCATCAGCCAATTCTAAAGCATTAAGATTGGAGGAATCACCATCTGGTATGACGTTTTTCCTATCTTTGCAATGTGCCACTACTCAGTTTTTACTTATAATATTTTATCTACGACTCACATATAATAAGTTCATTGCATACGTATCTATGACTATATAATCCCCATCAGTATACGCGCCAATGTACTGCCAATGACCTCATTATTTGAACGAACTGTCATCTTTATACAACGCTAGTGATAAAGTCAAAAGATTGGTTATGACTATTTTGTATTTAATTATTCGTTTGATTTTAATATCGGTTCGTCTACACTTTCATGTGAAAGTTTTTAATTTCGTTAGCTGATTTATGAGCTTCTAAGATAATTCTTTAAAAATGTTAATGAGCTATATTATTTAAGCTTGTCTATTATTGTCTGATGTGCATTTTAAAATATAGGAATGGCCAGGCGCCTGTCAATTTATGTTGTATTTGATTTCATTTTACTATTCCATTATATTCATTATTTGTTGTATGTAGTTCAGTTGATTTTGCCGCCCCTAAAATTTGCTGCCGTAGGCAGTTGCCTACCTTGTCTACGCCTAGAGCCGGCCCTGATAGCTACATATTCAGCACCTTGGAGCATGTAAAACGGTACGCCCCTTCGTCCTTGGAAGAGGTCTGGCAAAATTTATTTGAACATGTAATTTAAAAAGCATACAGTATGACACTGTAATATTTTTAGGTTTATATTGTAATCGTGTCGCAAGAAAGTTATGAAATTTTAACGGAAATGCTACCAAAAAAATCTGTTTGTGTGTATGTGAGACTGTATGTGTGTACCAGCTTTTTTGTGGCGACGATTTCGGAGAAACTACGAAAGATATCCGGACGAAACTTCATATTTAGAAGTTTCATGACATCATGACCAAACTTGAGCTGAAAGAATTTTCGTTCAAAAAGATCCAAAAGCACTGGATGTTTAGCATTTTTCTTAGCATTTTTCAAAGATTTTGCAACTAAGCCACCCACCATTTCTGTAAATTCGTGCAGATAGTGAAATAATAAATTAAGGTAGAGAAAATTTTGTATAATTTATGTTTATGGCATTTTTTGATAAAATTAAACTTTATTTTTTATATATCATGAAAAATATAAGTATCACGAAAATTAAAAAAAAAAACACATAAACTGTACGACTTTTAAACGTTTAAATAAGTACGTAGGACTTTCATTTTTTCAATAACTTTTCAAATAACTTTTACGGACTTTTGTAATAGGAAATCAATATTTTGTAATTTTTATGAAACTTATTCTACGGGTTTTGGGCAATTCTGAACTACTGTCAGTAAAATATGCAATACAAAATGATCAATATGATTTCTTGATGTTTCATAGTTTTAGATTGTGAACGAGACATGATTACAGTTTTATTTGTATAAAATGCCAAAACAAGGGCATAAAACAATTCTATTAAAATTAAAAAATAAAGTGATACATATATTTCAGGCTTACTTCTAGTTTTACCAGCCGTATCAGACCCAGCGCTTGGAGGTGCCGAGAGCGGGGTATGAATCAGAACGACGATGGGCAGTCATACGGTATAACGGGTCTCCCTCTCTATAGTGTCCAATCATTTTTTTTTTAACAAAATTGTTTATATGTCGCATGATATGGCGAAGAACATTGTTTACTATTTATAGGGCCACTAATGTAGATTCATTAAGTTTGCTCAAAATCACGTTATAAATCATGCAAAAGAACTCTCCCCTGGCCTGATCCATACCAGTTTTTAACACGTTAACATCAAATTCATTACATTTCCTGATGCCTATACCCAGGGGCGGCGGGAGGCGCGTTCCCCTGAACCAGGCCCCGCGGTTTTGACGGGCTGAGATTTCCTATCGTTCCTATGAACAATTATGTAAACTATTCCGAAGAGGAAAACACAGATACCAATAATAGAAAAGTAATCAAATTTTCCACTAACAATAAGGAAATAAATTATGTAAAGCATCTTTCAGCATTGTTGTTCATAACTTATTGGGTTTGAGTTACTTTGATTGTACTTTTCCAATTTAGTAAAGCTATTTTTTTCTGAATTCATTGGTTTTGTACCTATTCCAATTTTAAGGCCGCAAATTTTCGAAACATTTTGAACTCAACTATTTCAAAATCATAATATTTTTTAGTTTAGATCAAGCAGAAACGCGTATGCACCATCCTTTCCCATTATCCACGTTTACCAGAATGATGCATATTTTATAACTTTTAATTGTTATTTTCCCGAAATATTAAAAGAAACCTTTCAAAATTTTGGAGCCGTCTTTATGTAGGGTAAGATTATCGTAGAAATTGACTACACCATAAATACTAAAAGATGCGAAATTAATAAACTAAAAATTTAGTGATGTGACATTTTTATGCACTTCACATATCCGCATAAAAAGAAATCTAGTTTGTTGAGGTCTGGAGACCTTGGTGGCCACCGTGTAGGACCTCGTCTTCCCTCTTTGGTCACGGTTTTAGTTCTTGTTTTGTGCTGGTAATTATTATTACCTGTTTCTTCAAATTGCAACCGAACCCTGTTTATAACAGTTGGTTGGGGATGCCGTCTATCCGGATATCGCTGTGCATACATTTTGGATGCTACTAATGTATTTCTGTCGGCTTCGCCATAGATGTAGATGATGTTAATTAATTCTACTTTGCTATAATTATAACTCATCGTTCAGTGAAAAGACAAATATTGTTAGTAATTTTGACAGCAATAACTTGTTGACTGTCGTTAGATCTCATTTGTTTGTTTCTATGATTAATAAATGCTAATAGTATTAATTACCGTTTCTTAAGTTGTATTTTAATACAGTATTACTGAGTTACAAATGAGAGACAAACAAAAAATAACAGAAAATAATGGCATTATTAGATAATATTACTGCACAAACTCCGGACATGCCAGACGTTTGATAAGGGAGGGAAAGGGGAGAGAAGACCTAAAAGGAAGAAAGGAAACGAGCATTCGATGAATACTGATTTTATTAATAAATTGGTTGAGTATATATAGTCATCGTTATGATA
Organism: Melinopterus prodromus; assembly: GCA_964023965.1. Taxonomy (NCBI): domain Eukaryota; kingdom Metazoa; phylum Arthropoda; class Insecta; order Coleoptera; family Scarabaeidae; genus Melinopterus; species Melinopterus prodromus. The sequence goes on along the minus strand of OZ030391.1, from coordinate 56,657,449 downwards.
ACAAACATACAATTAACAACACAAATTACGCCACTATGCAACTAAAGGTTATGCTGAATTAGCAAGGTAAAGTTGGTCACATAATTAGTACGGCATAATACTTGCGTATGTGTATCACATTACAACACAATGTCAAGTTTACTATAATTGGAATTTAGGATGAATATTGGTTGTATACAAAAGAAATATACGTTTGTTTAACTTGAGATTAAACAAGCTGCGGGCTGTAAGACAGAAAATAAATGAACATATATGGGGTAATAGTCACATTGCATTTTTGTTTAATTTGATATTAAACAAGCTGCGGCCTGTAGACACAAAATAAACACTTGGTTGATGTGGACACAGGCTGATCTTCTGGTTGGATATGGTGGCTCTTCCATTGGTTTTTTGTTTAGTTGAGATTAAACAAGCTGCGGCCTGCAGATATGTTTACATGATTCGGTGGGAATGGTCGGAGATTATTTGTTGCTTGAGGACACTCTTGTTTTAGTGTCGCGATTTATAGGCTTGTGATCCTTCTTCGCGTTTTCCACCATCTCTTCCAGGGATTCGAAGTGTTTCTTCCAAAGTCGAAGTTGAGTTGGTAAGAATTTCTGGTCCTGGAGCATCGTGGACTGTAGTGATATCAACAAAAATTCATTGTTTTGTGAATCTTTGCTGCTGTGAATTATAGGCTTGTGGTCCTTGTTGTTTCTACCATCTAGGGATTCAAAGCGGTTCCTCCAAAGTCGAAGTTGAGTTGGCAAGAACTTCTTGAATCCTCTTCCCCATCCATCTTGTTTGCGGGCGATTCCAGTTCTTCAGATTCCTCTTGAATGAACTGTATTTTGGACGCGAACGAACTGTTGTCGTCGCGATCCGAGCTATGTACGTAATGGCGACGATATTGCGCCCTTACGCCGATTAATTATGCCCTAACGGATGTACGAAGTTGCACTAATGCCGTAGAGACTTAAATGGTTGTGCCCGACGATTTGCTGCCGCCGGGGCTTGTATATAATTGGGTGCCCGCTCGCATTGATGAACTATTTGTTAGGAATGGTAATATTAGGTAAGGTGTTATGAAGGATGTGCTATCGAGACATGGTGGAGATGAAGATGGATTAAGAGAATTGAAGGGCCATGGTCAAACTCCGGGCAGGCCAGACATTTGACATGGTGGATATAGAAGATGGATTAAAAGGGTTGAAGAGCCATGGGCAAACTCCGGGCAGGCCAGATATTTGCCATGGTGGATATAGAAAATGGATTAAAAGGATTAAAGGGCCATGGGCAAACTCCGGGCAGGCCAGACATTTGTCATGTAGATATAGAAGAAAGGTTTGTAGGTAGTTAGGTTTTAAAGGGCTCGACGGACCACGCACAAACTCCGGACATGCCAGACGTTTGATAAGGGAGGGAAAGGGGAGAGAAGACCTAAAAGGAAGAAAGGAAACGAGAATTCGATGAATACTGATTTTATTAATAAATTGGTTGAGTATATATAGTAATCGTTATGATAACAAACATACAATTAACAACACAAATTACGCCACTATGCAACTAAAGGTTATGCTGAATTAGCAAGGTAAAGTTGGTCACATAATTAGTACGGCATAATACTTGCGTATGTGTATCACATTACAACACAATGTCAAGTTTACTATAATTGGAATTTAGGATGAATATTGGTTGTATACAAAAGAAATATACGTTTGTTTAACTTGAGATTAAACAAGCTGCGGGCTGTAAGACAGAAAATAAATGAACATATATGGGGTAATAGTCACATTGCATTTTTGTTTAATTTGATATTAAACAATTACACATTTTTCTTTAAATTGTAAATATCACGAAAACTACTACAATTGGACATATGGCATACTTAACATAAATTAAAGGGAACACGGGGGGCTATTCAACTAGCACATAATATACAGGGGGTTCCATTTAAAAAACGCAAGGAAAAGCGATTTGAAAAACATAAAAATTTACTAAGTTTTATGAATAGACTGTATAGTGACTATTGTCTGACATAGTTCAACGGCAAAATCTGCAAACATGTCGTTTTTGCATAGTTTTAAAGGAGATCCTGTAACGGGCATATTTTGGGGAAATACATAATTGAATATCTCAGGAACTATTAACGCTGACAGTTAGCAACCTATACGGTCGGATAAACAAATTTATTAGTATTAGTATTTAAACAAATTTATTAGTATTAGTATTAGTAATAAAATATACCGGGCGTTCCATTTAAAAAAATTTACATACTTTCCGTCACGCGTAATTGCAACACCCTGTAGAAATGAAAATAATTTTACGTTATAGAAACTGGCGAGTCAAACAACTTGTGTGTTAAACATTTTTTTCTTTCTCCAACGGTTTGGTATCTATCGACTGCCGGGATACTAATAACTCACCCTGTATACTTTATTATTCTTTCGTTGTTCTATTGATACCTGACCTACTTTGAACCTTGTTTTAAGCCAATCAATATGTGCCGCCAAAAATAAAACTTCTTCAGTTTGTCTCATATTTTATGTCACGTTGTCTTAACTACATCTGCTTTATGGTACGTTTACAGTTGACTCATTAATTGTTTATATCGGGTGACATTTATCTGCGTTAATTTCGCTACATAACTGTACTTGCTTCCTTCCATACATCTATGCTAATTGCTTGTGTAGGCACAATATTTGAATTAAATGAACCGCCGTTGTCCTAAATTTTTAGTTACTCATATCATTGGAATCTCTGTTCAATTTCATTGTCTTCAAATTTATTCTTAACTGGTTGGTCATATTTCAGCAAAAATTGGCATCAAACCTTTTTTTTTTATTTTAAACCGATCTTGCCGAAAGAAAATGCAAATTGAGCATAATTGTAGGAGTGTATATTTTACTGTTTATGCAGGTACATAAAACAAGAACGACCTTGATATTTACGCTGGTATTTAAAAGAGCACTAATATGCTTAAAATAGATTTGTGTGATCTTTATAACAAAGAGAATATTTGGAAACTGTAATTAAACATTTTGTTGTTGTAATGCAATAGCTTAATAAACGATAACAGATAAGTATGCATAGTGTGACTTTTTTCAAACGTTATTGCCAAGGCAACTGGTTAGTAATCCTTGAGAAATTAATAAGCGTAACTGATGTAAATAAAAGTGTTTTCATTTCAAAGTGGGTCTACCTACAACTCTACAAGGAAGGACTACAGGAGACAATTATTATCAAAACTTTGTCAAATCGTTCATTACTTTTTCAGATGGATTTCATTTTTGCTAATTATTTCGACTTTTATTCACTGTCCACTACGGTCTGCTCACTTCGCGTCTCAAATTTGTTCATTTCTGCGCATGACGTCACTGCGAGAAGGATGTTGACATGAACACCTAGGCAACCAAATACATCCTTAAGTTTTTGACTTTTGTAGGTCATTTAGGTCAACAAGTTGACAACCATGCCAACGCTTTAATTGTCAAAAAAGGTTTAAACGTCACGATATTGGCTACCATAGCTACGAGCGGTACTTCTCGCAATGACATCACTTGTAGATGCTTGTGAGCATCTACCGTGGTGGGCCGTTATTTTATTTATGAAAAGACATTCAGAAGATTGTCTATACTTTATAAAAGATCATTATTAATTTCTAGAAAACTAATATTCCTGTTAATGCATTCTTCTAATACTATTTATTATTGCTTCATTATTTTAGATGACGTAGTTGAAAATAAATTGTAGTTCAGATTCGTCTTCAAAATATACAGCCAGGGAATTACCTAAATCAAAGTATAAAAAAATCTATCTATTCCACATTTAGGTACCGAATCAAATCAAGTCGAATGACTAAATTACGAATGAAAATGTATGTAAAGATATGCATGTATAAAAAGCTCTCCTGAGAACTGAAACGAATCCATTGTTCTTTTTGTACAATTGGAAAGACACGACTTCAAGAGTTGACCTTGCAGCCAACATGAATTATGTAAGTTTCTGGGTTTTAAGCATTGATGCGGGTTGGCTGTTTGTTGAAAAGCCATTTCGGTCTTTTAAACCCGCTGTGGCTTTGTCAGCGTGTGCGTGAGATTAGATCTTGTACTTGCAAAAGAATTCAACCTCTACTTTAATTGTTCGATATCGTCGAATAACTTCGGCATTTTGACAACTTAAACATTGATGAAACAAATATTTAATACAAAAGTTGTTAGGCTTATCGTTTTCTACCTTTCATTTTCTAGAACCTTCCACATTAGGGTACCCTAAAAAAGTGTGGTATTGATATGCAAATGTATCTTCATAGAAACGTAATTTTTAAACTTACTAACATTTATGACAAAATTCATGAAAGGAACCAATTTATATAGGGTGTAGGTACTACGATATTGGACGATATTGGATAGTTAATGGAAGTTGATTTTAGAATGGCGTCGTGTATTTTTGTACTTAATTCAGTAGAATCTATATTCGTACGTTATGACGTGATACAGTTCAAAATTTGCGGGGTCATTTCGACATTGTGGCTGTGAGTGCTTACTAGTAAGCATAATCATGGTAGTTTTCGGGTGTGTTATGTCTTACTATGCCCTGACCATAACTTTTGTGTTTATTAATCTAGGTGGCTATGAATTGGTAAACATAGTCGTTAAAATTAACAAAATAATAACCACTAACAAAATTGATGTTGGCGATATTGTATAACTGGCGCCTTCTGGTGTGATTTAATTGTTTTTGGTAAATGCCTAATTTTTCCCGTGTAGGTTCTCCATGGGTACACGCTGATTATTCGATAGAAAACATTTTTCTGATTACAATGACACCAAATATCTGCTTTTGTCAGCTTAGTGAACTATGGATGAAAGCTAACATCCGACTTTGACAGTTGTCTGTATTGCTTATTTGATGTTACTGCCTGGTATTTTCGATTATTAATATAAGAAATGCCTTTCCTAAATACAGCAGTATATTTTTCATCAAGACCATTGACCCTCAACCATTAATACAATACTTTTTTTATCTATTTTTCTGCTTTAAATGACATTTCCAGTCGATTTAGAGCAAAATATCATTGGATAGGAACAATGTTATCCATTGAATAATAATAATAATAATAATAATAATAATAATAATAATAATAATAATAATAATAATAATAATAATAATAATAAGTTTGCAGAAATACAAAAATAATCAACTATTCCTACAAACAAGATAGCGTCATACGAAAAAATCGATGGAAAACAAAATTCCAAACAATGCCCTTCCAATGTCCAACATGACACTGGCAGCCATATCCCTGTTTTCTAGAGTTTTTAAAATATACTCGGTAAATTCTATCAATGCCGTATCAATGCTTCTTCCCTTTAAAAATCCATGTTGATTAAGGTTTAAAATGTTATTGATTTTCAAGAATTCTATTATTCGACAAGATATTACCTTTTCAAAAATTTTGGCAAAACATGAGATGACGCTAGTAGGCCTGTAATTGCTTATTCGATGCGGATCGCCCTTCTTGAATATAGGAGTAATTGAGTAATTGAGTGGTTCAGAGAACTTGGAAACACTCCTTGTAAAAAGCAAGCATTGATAACATCAGACAACGGCTTAGCGATTAGATGAATACAAGTTTTTCAAATTTTGACCGGTACTTCGTCGTAACCAACACTGCTGGTAGATCTTAGAGAGGCAACAATTTCACATTGCTTCGGTTCTGTGACCGGTATCAAATACATAAAATTTTTATTACTTGGTATTCTGCTAATCGTTGCATTCAGTTTTGGTATATTTTTAAAGTCGCTTAGTGTAGTGGAACTTTGATTAAAATCGATGTTAAAATCGCCCAGTACAAAGAAATTACATTCGTTATTACATAAAAATGTTAGCAAGTTATACATCGCTTCCAAAAAAATAGCAATTTCTGGCCCCGGTGTATGTCGGCTTTGAACGTATCCAACTATATCGAATTGACTCCAGTTGAAGCATGATGTAAGGATTGATCCCTACTCCATGAGTTGAAGTGGAACTCTTCCCAAATGTAATAGATACAGAGAAATTGTCGGGCCCATTAGATGTCTATGGGCCGTCCCCAACAAAAAGTCACGTCACGTCACGTCACGTCAGAGAACGGCACGTCACGTCAAAATATTGTAAAAGGTCTGCTATTAATTCTGTGCAATAGAATTCTTCTTTTTCATGGCTACCTAGCTTAGTATAAAAAATAACAATGATTGCATTAATTTTGAATGAAGAATAGGCAACAGAAATCGCTAAAAGGAAAATGAGCAAGGAAGATGTTCATCCTACACATTAGTAATCACTTTCTTACTACGTTCATTGCTTTTAGATAGCTTCACATAATAAATTAATAGGTACTAGTCGAAATCGATTTATATGGGTCAATACCTAGTAATGGTGGATTTTTTCATATTAAAATTTGGGAAAATAGGCAATAAATGCCAAAAGATTTTGGATAAACTAACGGGTTAAATTACGTACAATCACCTGCAAGTTCCGTATGAATTATGGTACTTTTTGTAGTATACTTTAATGAAATAATCTGATGTATTTAATTACTTGGCGTTTCTTTTTCATGTTATAGCTTATATTTGCAAATATGCAAATCATGTCAAATTTTCCGTTTGCCCTAGTGTACATACAGGGCTGGACAACTAAATGGAATATTCAGTATACATTGTAATTTATTAGTTTTATCAAAAAATGTTAACATAAAAGTAATTTGACTATTTTTTCCCCAAATTTTCACAAAATTTAATTATATCTAAATAGTAAAATAAAAGCATGGCTACTATGAAGTCATTTTTACATGTCATTCATCTTGGGATAGCTCTATTTCGTTCCCTTTACAACCGTATAACATTACCCCATATTCATAATATGTCCAAATGTAAATTAGTTAAAAATGCGAAATGATCAATAATGAGTTTTTCATTTATTAGAAACGAGCAACAAAATACACACAAATGACAAATGTTTTGTTGCGGCAAGTCCAAATAGAACTGGCCAGTGGGAAGGACTAAAAATGTGGGTATGTAAAATACGAATTCAGACATTAATTTTTTGGGGATGCTGGGTATCCTTTATCCAATGTGGATAGGCTGCCCCCCGGGACGACAATTGTAGAATCGTCGAAACCAAAATGTAGAATCGTTGGAATATAAAATTTTCTTAACAAATTCATTATTATTTCACAACTCGCTCATCTGTTCTTAACTTGTTGCTTTCGTTTACGGTCTCCATAGTCCATACACACCATTTTCAAATTTAATTTTTTTTCGCGTTCCGTTAATCTGGGAATTTTATAAATTAACAATGCAAATTGTGCTATCGGTATTTTGTCTCCATCCGCTTCGCGTTGGGAGACAACACAACCTCGAGCTAAAATCTAATACTTATTTCCCTTGTATAATAAATAACTATTATGTTTAACATGGTCTGATAAAACTTATAATTTACACTATGTAGAGAATATTCCATTTAGTTATCCAATCCTATATAATGCACTGTATAGTGACTCTGAGTGTGAGTGAAACACTTTCACATTGAATCATCTCACCGTTCGAATTTATTCCTAATTCTGTACATTTTTTTATTAACACGTTGACATCGACACATTCACACTTTCAGAATAGACAGGTAACGTCACGGCATATCACATCAAAATATTCTTTTTGAGACTCCTGTTTTCTTGACGGTCGGTGACGTTGACGGTCCATGACGTTCCGTATACTGTGAGTGTGAGCGTTACCATACAAAATGCATTTAAATTTAACAATATCTTGACGTTTCGTATAATGCGAATTGACTTCTACACTGTGGGCCAAAAAACGGTACAAATGTTCAATTACCCATATTTCCAAAGATTTTAAGTAAATTTAAGCAAGCATTTCTTTGAAAAACTAATTGCTTATGTTGTTGAGGATTGAAAACATACCATATTCGCAATTCCACTTCTTTTTTGAGTAAAAACAGCAAAAAACGATGGTTCAAAATTTCACCCGGTATACGAGAAAAATCACCCTGTGTACTGTGCTATAAGATTTCTACTGTCCCTTTTGACCAAAAGAAAGCAAATGCCATTACCTATTAATTTTATAATTTCACATAATTTCATTTCACATTAAATTCGCCCGATGTTATCAGAAATGTTGCATAGCCAAACATAAAGCAACATAACTTTGGATTGAAACGTTCTGTGATTGCAAATATGGTATGGTTTCAATCTTCACACTACAAACAATTTGTTTTTAAAGGAAATATTTGAATTGGCTAAATATTATTGGAAATACGAGTGATTAAAAATTTGTACCGTTTTTTCTTTGGCCCACTGTGTATTAAAAAAAGAATACGCTGTAGGTACATTCACAGCAGATGAAATAAATCCACACAAAAGATAATAACTTTATTAGTTTATGGCGAGCGAAATACTTAAATTAGTGATCACACACAGAGAGAAAATCTTAGAGATACAGTGCACGCCGCTTACTGTGATCACATCGGGACTCGGAGTTTTTGATAACAAAAACAGATTGATAATAACAGCCGAAAAAAAAAAATCGAGAAAAAAAAACTGTATTCAGCAAGTTAACATTACATACTTATTATTCATAAAATAAAATAAATATTGATGCTTTACTTGGGGTATGTAGGTACACAAACAAAATTAGAAATAATCCTCAATAGTGGTCTCGTGGTTGCGAAGAAGTGCGTTCGTACCCGTAATGCGGATATAGTTATTTAACCAACAAGTATATTAAAAAGAGCGATTAATGATCGAGACTGTTTAACGCGCGAGCGAAGCAAGTGCGTTAATTGTCGAGATCATTAATCGCTGTTTAATATTCGAGTTGGTTACAAAATTTTTCCGTCGATTGCATTCTTCTAGCGTCTTCTACATAGATTTTTCTTCGCCGATGCCTTTTTAGGTTATATGAAAATTTATGTAACTTGACACTGACAGTTCTAGAGAGCGGTATGTTTTGATTGGAAGGTTTCATTTCACATATGTTCGATTGGCCAATCAAACGACGTCATTGCGTCTTGTGATTGGCTATAACAAATCATGCATTAATAGAAATCGTGCATTAATGAAGTACTTTAATAAACGATTTCCTATTCACTAAACTGACTCATAAATAAACGCTCGACGGAAAAAATTTTTTCGATCTATGCAGGACACCACGACTCAAAACTTCTAAAGCATTCCGCATTTCTTTATTTGTTGGAGCTCGCAATATTTCCACAGTATCTTCGTCCACTTCCTGTTGTTCACATTCGGTTAGGGGAATTGAACACATTACAGATTAACAATATTAATCGTCTGTAGGACGCTCCGCGGTAGTTACGGCGCATATGTTGACGTGCCAAAACGAATGACCGCTCGATTCACAAAAACAAACACAGCTTATTTGATTTTACTGCTTCGGTTCTTCGCCGCGCGTTTATTATTTTGCTAATTCGTTACTCAACGCAAGAACTGACGTAAGAAAAAGTCATAACATAATCCGTGGTGATGATTCCTATAACCGGTGTTTTTCCTATGTGATTATTTTTTAATTTTTTTTTATTTAATATAAATAAATAATGTCTTTATTAAGTTAATAATGCAATAGATAATTTCGTCATAACGTCACAAAAGAACAGTACCAGTCTACTGAATCAATCAAAATTAATATTAAAAGAATAATAATTACGGTATGTCCTATGTCGTTAAGAATTGACTTAAATAAAAAAATAAACGTTTAATGTTTAAGACATTTTATCTAATTTTTTTATTTTTATTTTGCGTTTGTAGTATAAAGTACCTATTTATAATACGATGATGGGGGTGCTTGGAAATGAACAATGTGTAAATTTAATATTGTACGTGGGACCCCCAAATTCCCACTGACATATAAAGGTATAACACGCCGCTGGTGACAATAGCTAATGATAATGAGATCCAGTTGTCATTTGTCCCGTAATCAAGGCCACTGTTAGTTTTGTAGTAACAATTTTCACCCAGACTGCGAATTTTCGAGCAATTGTTCTTTCGCCTGGGGGAACCTGGCGCGGCCTTCTCGATTGGCGACCGCCGCCGTACGACGAGCGTTTGCAGACTCCGGCAACTACGGAATTCCGCGCAGCTGTTTCGCCAAATGTCCGCGGAGGTGCGTTGCACGCGGTCGCGATCTACTCTAACCTAGCTCTCGGTGGCGGTTTTTAAATGTCAACCTTGCTCTACCCGAAGCAAAACTGAGGCAAAAAAAAAAAACTGAGAGTGTTTCTGTTGTGCCGTGCCCACTCGGATAAATTTAAAGGGGGCCAGCGACAACTGAACTCTAGGAGCCAGTGGTCACGTCACGGCGACGAGTCGAACAGGACAGGTAGGCCGCATGTTTTTGTTTTTGTTTTGATTCAGCTTTTGTTTCACGTCGTCGCCGACCGCGCTCGCTGCGGTTTTGAATTTTATTTTGACGGATCGTCCTTTGTATGCGGGTTTCGCGATCTATTGCTTTATTTTGTATTCTATGTTTTCAGTTTTTATAGAAATTGAATTGATTGATTGATTGGTCATTTTATATTGAAAGAATTCAATAAAGCACAATCTGAATTTTATATAGTATGTACTATGTAGAAATTTGTTGGAGATACTGCGCACCGCTTTTAAAAAGACAAAAGCTTTGCAAATGCTCTCTTCATCCACACAAATTTGATAATTTTACGTTTATAATGACAAAAATAATTGTAATTTTAATATTCTTCTAATCTATGTGTGTTTGAATTATCCGTTAGGGAAATAGAAATATCCACAGCATTAAAATGAATAAATCCAAATTATATGGTGCTATCTACGCATATGCAACGTGTCCCAGAAGCCTTTTTATTATTGATTTTCCGAACATTTTATTTTTTATAAATGTTGGTGGGTCGTCCAAAACTGTATACAGAGCAGATATTATACCGGATGACCCACACTAATAGATAAAAATATTTGTTTTTCAGCTATTCTTGAGGTTAGCATGACTTTCGGTTCTTCCGGAACACGTCATTGAAATTTGAAATAGCACCCTAAATTATTTATGTGTATTTTTAATCAGGTTGACATTCTGAACACAAAAACATATCGATCGTCGATTTTATCATCGTTGCCTTGAAAAAATAACGTCTGTTTTTATTAATCTTAGGTGGCTATGAAGTGGTGAAAATAGTCGGAAGGGTCAAAGAAACACAGACAAAATCTATTGTATTACTGGTGCCCTCTAGCATGATTTTATTGGGTTTTGGCCAATGAGTTTTTTTCGTGTACTTTATGGGTACACCCTGATTATTCAATAGATAACATTTTTCCGATTACAATGACAACAAATACTTGGTATTTGCAGTAAATCGCAGTCAATAATGCACTAAAAATGTAATTTCAGCTTTACGTCAAAATTTGTTAAAGAAAAGTGGTTTGAGTTGTTGTGCTGCATGTTTTTTTTTGTCATCCGTTTGGTGCGAAAGCAACTTTGACCTTTGAAACAAAAACAAATTTTCCTGTGATAATTATAATCGCTGTCTGTGCTTCAGGGACATTCGAGTACAGATATTCAGAATTACAGGTAAAAGTACAAAGTTTCATGTTTAGTATGAGACCTGACTTTTGATGGCGCTGGGTTTACGGCTTATCAATGAGCTCAAATTCTGAAAATGTGGAGATACTAACCCATCCTCAGTTAGTATGTGCTGCAACAGTCTTAAAAACATTCGCTCTTTTTGAAAAACATTTCACTCTTAAACAAAATTTTAAATTTTACGTAAGTATTTTGATTTCTTAATAGGTACATTAATTTTACTACACCGTGCCCAACCTTCGTGAGAGAGCAATGTCTTGAAACACGACAAGACTGTACCTACTTCATTTAAATTTCATATGAACGCATCCCGTATGCCCTGCTCTTTGTGCCGCTTAAAGTGGTATAAAACACACCTTGTCCATTGTAAATACAATCAAGCAGACGATGACAACTCCTCCGTTCTAGCTCCACCACGTATACATATTACATATGGCACCGCCCGCTTATTTCGTCTAATCTCTATAACTGTGAGCCATTCAAATCAGCGGTTACAAAACAGTGTTTTACTTGCGTCCTGGTAAAATATCTTGTAAGTACAACTATGGACTCGGTACCTATTTTGACAATAAAAAGCCTATCGGAAGAACAGTGATTGTAGCCATCTCCCATAACCGGACAAACATGTACACTGAAAGCTCAAAGCATGATGAAAATCTTTCTTAAGCGAACACAAGACTAAATGGAGTAACATGTAATTGAGTACTGGGTTTCCCCCATTTTATATATTGCATTTCTCTTAATAGTAAAATAAAACTAATTGAAACATTCATGAGCGTCTAAAGTATGGAGCAAATTACATGTGTATGGTGCACCTACAAAAACTCCTCTTTTGTCAAAAATTATAGGGGAAGAAACAAAATAGACAAAACAGGCAAAAGGAATAAAAATAACCAGGCACACACAAAATAAAAAGATATAAAAAGGTGTACCTACTTTACACATTACACTTGAATCTTATACGAATCTTATATTATTTCATTGTTAAATATAATAAAAATGAAAAAAACTATATAAAAAAGTATATCTTTCCTTTAACCGGACACCTCCCATAAGCGGACAAAAATGTTGAAACTGTTTATGTCCGTTGAAACCGTTTATGTTTTTGAGATTAATGCAAAAAAAAAATTGTTTTCCTTTTAACCCTAATATTTTGGCAACAACTTGTATTAGTAATAAATTAATGTCAAAAGCAGGTATTTTAAAAAATCGTTCTGAGGTAACTGATAATGAATAAACAAGATTCTCATTTCGGATAGTAACAATAACACCCTTATCGATAGTTAGATTTTGCTAAATGTCAAATAACTTAAGAATAGGAAATCGTTTATTAAACAACTCTATTAATGCATGATTTCTATTAATGCATGATCAGTTGTAGTCAATCACACCACGTAAAGACGTCGTTTGATTGGCCAATCGAACATATTATGTGAAATGAAACCTTCCAATCAAAACATACCGCCCTCTAGAACTGTCAGTGTGAAATTACATAAATTGTCATATAACCTAAAAAGACATTGGCGAAGAAAAATATATGTAGACGACGCTAGAAGAATACGATCGACAAAATTTTTTTATCCAACTCGAGTATTAAAAGGCGATTAATGATCTCGACAATTAACGCTCTCGCTACGCTGGAACGTTAAAGAGTCTTGATCATTAATCGCTCTTTTTAATACACTTGTTGGTTAAATAACCATTAAAGTCAAAGTATTAGTAATATATACCGCTATTAAATTGCTTGAATATTTTTGATCAAAATCGTTAAATTGTTCATTGTGGTCCAACGCTTTGGCAACCTAGATCGCCTGACTTAACCCCGTTTGATTTCTTCCTGTGGAGACGCCTGGTGGAAAAAATGTCTGGGGATATTTCAATTACCACTGTTATGAAGAACAGAATTACGGGACAGTTTTCGGAAAAAGTTATATTTCCACCGATAATTTGAAGTTGATATGTGTAACCTTAGAGGGCTGATATGTACACTCATGAAGATCGTAGTGAAATAATTATTATTTATTCTGTTTACAATTATACATTTAGTTATTTATTGTTAAGACAGTATGTAACTGTGTTATGTATAGGTATAGAAAAACCGAAGTTTCTGCAGCACCTTTTTATCAAACCACTCCTTGATTTTGTTCTCTGTATTCGTTTATTATAATTGTTTGTATAAGTTATACTTGCAGTTTGTAATTACGAAGTTGCTGTATGAATAGAAGAATATTTCGGTTTGTCAACAAACATTGTTTTTATTCACAAGATCTGAGTAATTATTGTTGTTTTTCTAAAAGAATTTTTGGTTGTTTTTCAAGTTAGGCTCCTAAATTCTAAACCCTAAAATCATCTCTCTCCACATTTGACAATTTTTTATAAATATTGTATATCGGAAGTGGGGTTACCGACATTGTGCCTATGCTGACCCGGAGAAACATAATATTATATTATGGGACATAAGCTTAAAATAATAACAGCCGCCAAAAAAATGTGCGGGTTGGACACATGCTTTTTAGTAACGCTTTGGTATGTAATTTGGATATGAAAAGTGGATAAAACGATGAGAACTGATGAGATGCTAATTAGTAAATAAATTAATTTATTTCAATTAATGTCTACTAGCTTTCCATCTTTTTGTTTCTGCCTCTTATTGTCGATTTTTAACGACACAACCAACATGAGACAAAATGCCAATATTACCACCTAAACCAAGCATAATTTTGATGTACTGAGAGCATTTTTTTAAGGGATCATGTGTTTTTGCTTGAAGTAATTATCTACCCGTTCCATCGCTAATTTTAAATATTTATTTTATTCCGACAATATTGGCGTTTTGTATAAACCCCATAATAAATGTGTCTCTTGTCAAAAATGATAACTATATCTCTCAGTCTTTGTAAATATATAGTCCAACTAATAATAAATTTTTCAAATAAAGGTATCGCTGTCGTCATCTCCATAATTTTAACAATACTGTTTTATGGCAGAACAGTATGATATTATTCTGTGGACTGCCTTGGACAAACTCAAGCATATGTTGTTGGGACATTTCTTATCATCTGAACAACATACATATTAAAATAATCAACGTAAGTTCAAAACATATTTTGTTATGAATGTATCATTATTGAATGTTGATTTCTGACAAGCAAAATTCGCGCCTTTAAATAATACCCGTCATTTTGAAAGCCATTTTTGATTTTAGATTTGTCAGTCTATAATTATGAGGCAGAATGCAATCTTCTGCGTTCGTCGTACCGCTACAGAATTCCTACTGTATTCACTAGACATGTGACAAAATCTAAACATGCTACAATTGAAGGCATGAGAATGAAAACTGGACAAAACATATGGTTTCCTATGGCCTTTATCCACTTTTCACTCTGAGCCCTTCAATTTGCTACTTTGAAGTAGCCCACATGCTTTAAGAAAGTAAAATTAAATTGTTGTGAAGATTGAGTAAAAGAGTGCTTCTTATTTGGCGAAAATTTCCTTTTTTTCAAGGGAAATCGTTGCAAACTGTATGATTAGAATTACAGATCCTGTATAATCATAATTTTTTAAAAAATTTATATGTCGCTACAGTTTGTCAAGAGATCGATGATTACCTTTAGTGAACCGGAGAATTTAACTGAAAACCCGTAGCCCGGAGAATGCTCGCCAAACCGGGTCAAAATGACCATGTTGGCAACCCTAATCGGAAGTCCAGCAAACACGATTGCAGACTTTTCATTTTTACTTTATCATACGCAGTATGATAATCGTGATCGGTCGTGTCTGCATTAATATGAAACTAGTAAGCGAGGATTTGACAGATGTTATGACAGATATGACAGATGTATTCTGATGACAGTAGGTAGTGGCAAAGGGTGATGTTTTGACAATACCTAGTGATAAAAAATATCCGCAAGAGATTGCAGCGCCGGAACCACCTGAGCAGCCTGGGGACCAGCACGAAGGTTATGCGGATGCAGGACCTCTGCAACTAGATGCTGAGGGACGTCAGCGATGAAGATGACGTTCAGCCTAATCAACGAAGGAGACGGCGAAGGCGGTAGCGGTTGCTGCGTGTGCGTGCTGTGTTTTATTCAATAATTTTTAGATCAAAACGTTTTACGTCCTTTTAAATATTTTTGTAAAGCATTTTTTATCATTTTATCATCGTTTGGTTTTAAAAATTTACCAGAAAAGGTGTTCACTCACTGGCGGGTAAATCGTAAAGATTTCAAATTTGTAAATACAATTTCGGATAAGCGCCCATGGCGCAAGGCACAGGTTTGTTATAGCATTTGAAATTATGTTAATTCATAATGGGTATTTTCTTTAATTAATAATGGAATCTCATGCAGCTAAACTTTTAATTTTGTACATAGTATGATAAAGTCATGTGCCTGGCCACATCAGATTTTTTTCTGTAATTTTCGTAACAAACACTTGAAAGGTGACAATATGTTATATAGATCAAATTGCTAGTTGTTGCTACAAGGTCCTAGTTGTTGAATTCGTGTCATATTCGAACTTCATTTCTGTATATTTGACTAATTAAGAACTTGGCAATGTGTGAAATGCTCTGATATCTAGACTAAAAACTTAATTTTTTGTTGTTTGGTTGTGTTAATATAAGTATATGGTACCTACGTAAATTTATTGTTGTAAAAAGAATAGTTATCGGAAATAGTTATGATTTGTCTAGCACTATATTTTTGCCAGCGTTCATGTTCTCTACTATGATTAATAAATTACTAAATCTGATGTATTTTAAAGCTAAAATTCCTACAATCTAATATGTTTGGGACTTTTGATAGCATTGATTCGATATTATGGTAAACTCTTAGAAATTTCTCTTCTGGTAGGCAACATGTTTGGATACTCTGATTTAGCGGTAGAAATTGAGTTGACGATCAGGTTTTCGTTTGTTCGTTGTACGTGTATATAGCAGGCTATGAGCGAGGCGAGGGTGTGTTTTGCTATCGTGGTGGGCGGGTGGCGTTTCGTGTTTTCAATTACTTTCGAGTGCCGCCGCACCGCGACTTATGACCCTCTCGCACGGCACTAACGATATCAATTCGATTGTTTCCACGGCTTTCTGCGTTTTCTACGGCCCGGGAATTAATTGAATCTTGATTGAGACGATAGGGGCCGAGAATTGATCGCGTATGGTTGTTGTTTAGGTTCAGCTCCAATTCCATCGACCAGTCCATTCTGTTGATTCAAAAAATATTACATATTATTAATTCAATACCTAAGTATGGTAAGTATCTTCGTAGTACCTAGGTACGTAGTATTGTACAAAATAGATATTTATAGAAAGATTAGAGACTTAAATGTAAACATTAAGTAGGCTAATGATAATAAATAATATGTACATGGGCGCCGTTACAAAATGTTCCAGGGGGGGGCAAGATTTTTTTTAGTAATAAAAGATGACGTAGTGTGAATGACTGACTATACTATTAATTATTTTGTAGCGTTCTCGTCGGTTTAGTTGTTGTAAATGGCATTGATAGAGACACATTCGTATTTATTAGTTAGGATTCTAAAATTGAAACACAACAAACATGAAAATAATAAAAATATTAAAAAAATACCCAATAGTCCATATTGTTCGTTAAATTTAAATTGCATTCACCCTGAAAAATCTCCGTCGCTTTTATGGCTGTGTCATTTTTTACACATTATTTTATGTCATTAGCCACGATTGTGGCCCCTGTATGCTCGGCAACTTATCTATAGCATATATATAATTTTTATATTAAGTGAAATGCAAGAAAATTTGCTGCCTTTCTATCGTTTATTAATGTGTAATTAATAATTTTTATTAAGAATATTATTTGTATTTATATATTTGTTTTTAGATTTGGTCTGATTACAAACCAATATTGAAGAATTTTTATTACTTTGTAATATTCTCGAGAAAACATTGTTAATTTTTTATAAGAATTTCCAGCTCCTGTTCATCGAGCAAGGCCTAATATATAATGAGCAACTGGCACCTTTCAAAACCAAAAATACAGGCACAAAATGAACACAATTGATAATTTAATTTTATAATCGTGTCAATCGAGCACCCGATAAAAAGTCTTAATAACTAATTGGTAAACAATAAAATGTAAAAATATTATTTTAAAATGTAACCACATAAACGGAAAACAATGACTAAATATAAAGAAAAGTGGACAAATTTGAAAATTCAGTGATAACTAACGATCATCGACAACGAAATTCAAATTTCTACCTTCCATTACTATTATACGTAAACACTTAAAAGGCGACAATACTAAGTCAACTAGTTAATAATAATTGTTGTTATATATATATATATATATATATATAGATACTATATAGGGAATATGACGTAAATAGAATCCAAGAGAGAAGTAATTTTTAAAATTAATTAAAAGGATACGGTCTCAGCCCGGATATATATATATATATATATATATATATATATATATAGATATATATATATATATATATATAATATAAGCTGTATGAATGGTCTGTACGACCATAGTAGACAAATTTTTGAATGAACTCATGTCCGGAAATGTATTGTTTGAACGCTGGAGAGTCGGAAGGTTGAACCAATTTTACAAACGGCATAGGAAAAATAGTGCCATATATCATAGGACGGCACTTTTAAAGCCAAATAACATTTGTGTGACTTTTATTATTATTTGTTGTCTTTGAAAGGGGTTAATGAGAACCGTTTTGTAATTTTTATACCAATTTTAGCCAATTTGGGTTATCTTGAAATCTTTTTAGAGACGTTAAACAAATAAAGTTTTACATACATATTATTTATATATTCTATAATATATTAAGGCTCTATGCAGTACCTAAACGGCGTCAGGTGTATAGACATGAGTTCGATATCAAAAGTTCAGTATACTTTATCTATATGTTACACTTATTTTTAACACCCACTATATTTGAGATAAACAGCTGAGCAGTGCAAAAAGGTGCGAAGTACATAATTAAACCTAATAAGTATGATTAAATGAAAGCCAAACATGGGCATTTTGCACTACAGCGCAAAATCGTAAACTAGGCACATTTTATATTGTGACTCTTTCATGACGAAAACTGGAGGTAAACAATTGAATGAAGCTGACATTGGTGACGATTATAATCGGTATAGTCACCATTAGGATAAAAATGATGTGTGTGCAGCGCAAAAAAACAGATTTCGGAGCCACAAAATTTGCCCAGCCTTGATTAGGAATCACTTTCTTGTCTTGCTACAGTTGCTACGCAATATACTACAGGGTGTCTCACGGAACTGGTACATTAGAAGTTTCTCATGTTCTACTATTGCTGGAAACTTGAAATTTTGGAATTACAATTTACTCAATCTGAACTCTTCAGCTAAAATATTCTCAAGTTAACTGTCACGTCCGGTCACCGGACGTCGGTATCAACTTCGTTATTTTAAATGGAATGATATAATTTTTATTGTATTTGTGGTTTCTACGTATCAAAATACATCATTTTTGATAAGGTTTCCCTATACCTAAATATCACCATTTTTGAGTTTTTTTGATTTCACTAATTTTTTGGTGATTTTCGCGGTTACGTTTAAAATTGAATATCTCGGTTATTATTGAAACTAGAATTTTCATGATTGGTGGTCCGAAACTAGAAACATAACCAAATAAGACGATGTTTAGTTCATCTTGATACCATATACAGGGTGTTCAAAATTTACAACACAATAATTGAATTTTCAAACGTAAAAAACTCATTTTTTTCAAATGGTACACCCTGTATACCGATACACCATTCGATAGGAAATCTTATTCCCTATCAATCAATATAAGGGTTTCCTATATCTAACTTTAATAATTTTTGATATATTGGCACTTTTTCTTTAAATCCTTTTTGAATACTCTTGGGTTGTATAAGGAGGCCCTCATATTTTGGCAGATAAAGTATTTCATTATCAATAACCTTTCGCAACATTTTTTTATAAATTGACATTTAATAAATTGCAGTATTTAAATAATAAATTGTATTTGAATACAGATATATTCATACTTTTCATGTCTTATTTTGGCACATTTGCAGTGCTCGGGATTTATCGTGTACGCCCGATGGTGGTCGCCGCTAATACACTGCTACCTTAATTTTGATAGATCTTTACATTTGACAGATGTTTGTATTGTTGATCATCTCTCGCTAATAATTGTGTATACAGTTGTACGTGGCTATTAGTTAATAGTTCCGAAATGGAAAACGCTGACGCTTATTCAAATAATCACATTTTGAATTTATTCTTCATTCACGGAGAATGTAACAAAATATTGGAAAGGACATGTCGAATTTTCAATCACAGATACCCAGACCTACCGACAATGACAAGACGTAAATTCAGGAAAATTGAGTAAAGCTTTTTGCGCTTTGGAAAAGTAGGAAAACAGAAAAATGTTGCAAGTCTTGTTACGGGTAATGAAGAAAATGAAATAAATGTTTTCGCTTATTTCATTGCTTTCCGGAATAGTTCCACGCGAGCTGCTTGTATGGATTTAGGTATGGCTTATAATTAAAATATTGTTGAAAGAGTCCATAATTTCAAAGGTGAGTGATATATGTATTGGAAATAAAAAACCTCTTTGATCCTTTGATTAATATTTATTTTAATAGGAACCGGTTTCGATCAGCTAACTGATCATCATCAGCCTAAATCTAAAACGCAGAAGAAGCAATAATTAGATAATGCTTCTTGTGAAAGTTACAGATAAGGACAATACTACAATTTAAAAAACAACTATTGGGTAATAGAATTACAATAATACAACAAAAACTTACGGTCAAGTTAACAATGAAACAATAAAAAGCGTAGAACAACAACGACGCAACATGCATCTCGTTTGGAATAAGAACGGAAATGAAGGGAAACAACAAGGAGTACAACAAGTATGCAACCAACGTCACACACGATTACAGGTTTCTAACTCGAGTCACACGGGCCAGACTGAAGTATATATTTGAAAAGAGGTTGGTGTGGAAAGTTGATTTGATCGTTAAGTAGATGGATATGTTTATTAAATTTAATTTTCTCTATTTCGTATTGTTCAAGTAAATCGAGTTTATAACCTTTTTTACATCTATGTAGAAGTTTAAAGTTTTGATAATTTAAATTGTGACCTGTTTCTAATTTGTGTTTGAATAAATTTGAAGAATTTCTTGTTTTATGTTCGCTGATTCTTTGCGAAATTTTTCTTCCAGTCTGGCCTATGTAAGACGATGGGCAATTAGAGCAGCTGATCGAGTAGACACCAGAACAATCCAAGATAGGGGTGGGGATTTTGAAATTGGACAATAAATTATAAATTTGAGTAGAACTCTTAAACGCAGGGAAAATATTAAATTTAGGTAGAATTTTGTTAAGTTTGACAGTAGTTTTGTTATAAGTGAATGGTTTGTATATTCTGTCTGATGGTTTCTCGTTAACGCAAAAGTGGATCAGTTTTAATTATGGTTTGGCGCAAAAGACGATCGATGTGCTTTGTCGGGAATGAGTTTTGTACGGCTAGTTCGTGTATAAAATTGAGTTCTTTAAGCCTTGAATTGAGTTCCAAAGGATATGTAAGACATCTGTTGAGCATGAAGCGGAAAGATGCCATACGTTGGGAAAAAGGATGAGCTGAATTAAAAGGGATTATTGTTGGAACAGAGGATGGTTTTCTAAAAATGTCAAATTTTAATTTATTGTTAGAGTTAGTTAATGTTAAATCAAGGAAATTCAAAGTTTGGTTGTTTTCTATTTCTAAAGTGAAGTTTAACTTATTATGTAAATTGTTTATAAAGATCAAAAAGTTGTCAAGCTCATCACTGTTACCACTCCACAGACAAA
Source organism: Melinopterus prodromus (assembly GCA_964023965.1). Taxonomy (NCBI): domain Eukaryota; kingdom Metazoa; phylum Arthropoda; class Insecta; order Coleoptera; family Scarabaeidae; genus Melinopterus; species Melinopterus prodromus. Next base: position 56,635,993 of record OZ030391.1, on the reverse strand, counting down.
ACACATCGTCCACATAGCGAATCCATTCAGTAATGTGACGTTTGAATGGGTTGCTGTCATTAATAATGTATTCTTGTTCAACAAAATCTAAATAAATTTCGGAGAGAACAGAAGACAGTCCCATTCCCATAGGTAATCCATCGTTAAGCTTGTAGTATTTATTGTTGAAGGTGCAAAAGTTTTGTTTTACGATATGTTTGAGTATCAAGCTGTAATGAGTGATCTTCGTCCGATCGCTAAGATGTTCGTTAAAAAGTTTGTCTACTAAGTTTAAAGTAAAATCCACGGGGACGTTGGTGTACAGGTTAGTTACATCAAACGAGACCATCAGACAGTTAGTCAAATTTAAGTTTTTGGTGTGTTCAATAAATTGATTAGTGTTTTTTACAGAAAATTTAGGTTTAAAATTCAATCCCTTAAAAACATTCGACATGATTTTGACAAGTTCTGAAGTTGGGGAGTCGTAATAAGCTGTGATTGGACGTATAGGGTGATCTAACTTATGCAATTTTGGCAATGAATAAAGTTGGGGTACGGAACAATTCATGGGAATAAAAGTAGAGTAATGTTGTGATGTCAACTCGATCAGTGTCTCCTTACAAATGTTTACAATCTGTTTAGTCTTTGTTATCATGTCATTTAAAGGGTTTCTGCGGAGTAAAATATATTCGTTTTCGTTTAGGAACTTTAATGTTTTTTCAATATAAACGTTTTTATCTATAATTACCAGTCCTGCGTTCTTATCAGCCTTTACAACTATAGCATTGTTTTCAGAGATTTTACGTTTTATATCTTTAATAGTCTTCCAATTGTTAGAAGTAGACGAATTATTGTTACATACTCTGTTTAATTTAGTTTCACGTTTTAAAAAAGGAATTAGTTCGCCTCTAATTTTGTAAAAGTTACTGTGTCTATGGATTGCGTTTTCGACTTCAATTGAACATAAAATGGTGTCACTCTTTTTTGGTTCCAAAGCAAATTTGTGACCTTTGTTTAGAAGTAGTTCTTCGGACTCACCGAAATTAATACTGGTTAAATTTTGAAAAAGTTTTCTCTTATTACCTATCGGTGTGACACTGGCAACCCTTGGAGTGGTATTTTTCGTTTTATTTAGTCGTAGGTGATGCAACTTGCAATTCTTTCGTCGCATGTCTTCCCAGCCCCTCCGTGTGGCTCTATCCTCGGCTTCTATTAGAATTTCCTCAACTTCGAGGTAATGGTAAGTTTGGCGAAGTTGCCTGTGTAGCTGACAAAGTCTTTCTTGGATTTTGTTAAGGTTTTTGTGATGCTTTCTTCTCTCTAATGTTAAATTCCTCCGTTCTAACCTTACTCTTGTTGCGTCGTTGATCCTTCTTGCTGAAATCTTTGCAAAATTTGGTGTTATGTGTTCTAGTAGACACGTTTTGACAAAATAAATGTGATTCAAAACTATTCTTCTGCGTTCGTAGACTTTAATTATTTCTTGGACTGGTGTTGAGGTTATGTTGAAGATATTGTTGAAAGAGTCCATAATTTCAAAGGTGAGTGATATATGTATTGGAAATAAAAAACCTACGACTAAATAAAACGAAAAATACCACTCCAAGGGTTGCCAGTGTCACACCGATAGGTAATAAGAGAAAACTTTTTCAAAATTTAACCAGTATTAATTTCGGTGAGTCCGAAGAACTACTTCTAAACAAAGGTCACAAATTTGCTTTGGAACCAAAAAAGAGTGACACCATTTTATGTTCAATTGAAGTCGAAAACGCAATCCATAGACACAGTAACTTTTACAAAATTAGAGGCGAACTAATTCCTTTTTTAAAACGTGAAACTAAATTAAACAGAGTATGTAACAATAATTCGTCTACTTCTAACAATTGGAAGACTATTAAAGATATAAAACGTAAAATCTCTGAAAACAATGCTATAGTTGTAAAGGCTGATAAGAACGCAGGACTGGTAATTATAGATAAAAACGTTTATATTGAAAAAACATTAAAGTTCCTAAACGAAAACGAATATATTTTACTCCGCAGAAACCCTTTAAATGACATGATAACAAAGACTAAACAGATTGTAAACATTTGTAAGGAGACACTGATCGAGTTGACATCACAACATTACTCTACTTTTATTCCCATGAATTGTTCCGTACCCCAACTTTATTCATTGCCAAAATTGCATAAGTTAGATCACCCTATACGTCCAATCACAGCTTATTACGACTCCCCAACTTCAGAACTTGTCAAAATCATGTCGAATGTTTTCAAGGGATTGAATTTTAAACCTAAATTTTCTGTAAAAAACACTAATCAATTTATTGAACACACCAAAAACTTAAATTTGACTAACTGTCTGATGGTCTCGTTTGATGTAACTAACCTGTACACCAACGTCCCCGTGGATTTTACTTTAAACTTAGTAGACAAACTTTTTAACGAACATCTTAGCGATCGGACGAAGATCACTCATTACAGCTTGATACTCAAACATATCGTAAAACAAAACTTTTGCACCTTCAACAATAAATACTACAAGCTTAACGATGGATTACCTATGGGAATGGGACTGTCTTCTGTTCTCTCCGAAATTTATTTAGATTTTGTTGAACAAGAATACATTATTAATGACAGCAACCCATTCAAACGTCACATTACTGAATGGATTCGCTATGTGGACGATGTGTTTTGTCTGTGGAGTGGTAACAGTGATGAGCTTGACAACTTTTTGATCTTTATAAACAATTTACATAATAAGTTAAACTTCACTTTAGAAATAGAAAACAACCAAACTTTGAATTTCCTTGATTTAACATTAACTAACTCTAACAATAAATTAAAATTTGACATTTTTAGAAAACCATCCTCTGTTCCAACAATAATCCCTTTTAATTCAGCTCATCCTTTTTCCCAACGTATGGCATCTTTCCGCTTCATGCTCAACAGATGTCTTACATATCCTTTGGAACTCAATTCAAGGCTTAAAGAACTCAATTTTATACACGAACTAGCCGTACAAAACTCATTCCCGACAAAGCACATCGATCGTCTTTTGCGCCAAACCATAATTAAAACTGATCCACTTTACGTTAACGAGAAACCATCAGACAGAATATACAAACCATTCACTTATAACAAAACTACTGTCAAACTTAACAAAATTCTACCTAAATTTAATATTTTCCCTGCGTTTAAGAGTTCTACTCAAATTTATAATTTATTGTCCAATTTCAAAATCCCCACCCCTATCTTGGATTGTTCTGGTGTCTACTCGATCAGCTGCTCTAATTGCCCATCGTCTTACATAGGCCAGACTGGAAGAAAAATTTCGCAAAGAATCAGCGAACATAAAACAAGAAATTCTTCAAATTTATTCAAACACAAATTAGAAACAGGTCACAATTTAAATTATCAAAACTTTAAACTTCTACATAGATGTAAAAAAGGTTATAAACTCGATTTACTTGAACAATACGAAATAGAGAAAATTAAATTTAATAAACATATCCATCTACTTAACGATCAAATCAACTTTCCACACCAACCTCTTTTCAAATATATACTTCAGTCTGGCCCGTGTGACTCGAGTTAGAAACCTGTAATCGTGTGTGACGTTGGTTGCATACTTGTTGTACTCCTTGTTGTTTCCCTTCATTTCCGTTCTTATTCCAAACGAGATGCATGTTGCGTCGTTGTTGTTCTACGCTTTTTATTGTTTCATTGTTAACTTGACCGTAAGTTTTTGTTTTATTATTGTAATTCTATTACCCAATAGTTGTTTTTTAAATTGTAGTATTGTCCTTATCTGTAACTTTCACAAGAAGCATTATCTAATTATTGCTTCTTCTGCGTTTTAGATTTAGGCTGATGATGATCAGTTAGCTGATCGAAACCGGTTCCTATTAAAATAAATATTAATCAAAGGATCAAAGAGGTTTTTTATTTCCAATACATTTATAATTAAAAGCCTTGCAGTACAACTTTCTACATAAATTGTTTACATGATTTTTAGGTCTATCACGTGCATCCATCCATAGAATTCTTTTAATACACAAAATGCATCCATATGCTTACAATATTTTACAATCACTCTTTCCTAATGATTATGCACGGAGAGTTGAATTTTGTGAATTTTTGCTGGTAAAAATTCAGGAGGACCCGTTGCTTTTATCAAAGATAATTTGGACTGACGAATCAAAATTTTCGAGGGAGGGTATAATCAACAGACACAATTTACACTATTGGGCAACCGAAAATCCCCATGCCATAAGACAGGCAAATTTTCAACACAATTTTAGTTTTAATGTTTTTGCTTTAATAATATGTGGGACGAAATTAGATACGAAATTTACAATGAAAATTTAAATAGTGATAGATATTTAGAACTTTTGCGTGGATGTGTGAACAATTTTTGCGAAAATCATCCCCTGCATGTTTTACGCGACTGCTTTTATCAAATGGATGGTGCACCGGCACATTCTTCGCATGCGGTATCGATTCAACTTAATCAGATGTTTGAAGATAGATGGTTCGGAAGTAGGGGACCTTGGCGATGGCCACCAAGGTCACCAGATTTAAGACCATTAGATTTTTATTTCTGGGGTCATGTGAAAAGTCAGGTCTATTCCACACCAGTTAATACTCTAGACTAGGAATTGAGAAACAGAGTAGTAGCCGCCATTAATGGAATTCCGCGACAACAACGGGCAGCATTTCGAACAGAATAATTACGTTTTTTAAGTAAGATATCCCAAATATAGTTGTTTAGTTTTAAAAATATTTTAAAATATTAAATTTTAATATTTTTCTGTTCCAAAGTTCCTATACATTCCTATAATTGAAGAATAAATCGTTTTGTATTTAGTTTGGATTCTTTTATTTTGACAATATCTCAAAAACTATTAACGTTAGATATAGGGAACCTTTATATTGATTGATAGGGAATAAGATTTCCTATCAAATGGCGTACCGGTATACAGGGTGTTCCATTTGAAAAAAATGAGTTTTTTACGTTTGAAAATTCAATTATTGTGTTGTAAATTTTGAACAGCCTGTATAAGGTATCAAGATGAACTAAACATCGTCTTATTTGGTTGTGTTTCTAGTTTCGGACCACCAATCATGAAAATTCTAGTTTCAATAATAACCGAGATATTCAATTTTAAACGTAACCGCGAAAATCACCAGAAAATTAGTAAAATAAAAAAAAACTCAAAAATAGTGATAGTTAGGTATAGGGAAACCTTATCAAAAATGATGTATTTTGATACGTAGAAACCACAAATACAATAAAAATTATATCATTCCATTTAAAATAACGAAGTTGATACCGACTTCCGGTGACCGGACGTGACAGTTAACTTGAGAATATTTTAGCTGAAGAGTTCAGATTGAGTAAATTGTAATTCCAAAATTTCAAGTTTCCAGCAATAGTAGAACATGAGAAACTTCTAATGTACCAGTTCCGTGAGACACCCTGTATAGTATGAAAAATGTCAGTAGGATTTTTTTTTTAATTCAGGACGGGGGGCAAACGCCGATATATCACCGAATAGTTTGGGTATAGTTTGGTTCAAAATCCAGGGGGGCAAGCGCCCCCCCCCCAGCCCATATGTAACGACGCTCCTGAATATGTAGTAAAACATACCTTTCATAAATAATAATCTAACTAGACATAGAGATAACCAATGATCTGCTATTTTTATTTTGTTTTGTAGGGGTCAACTCAAATTATTTGTTAAATGGTCTTTCGATACAAGGCCAAAAAAACGGTGTGAAATGAGGAAATTTTCGACTATTTCGAGGACTACCAGGTTTAGTGCTAAGTACCTACTAAGTAAGTTGGTACTAAGTTAATAATAAACTATTGTATTATTTTATTTGCCGGATTGTCGAATTAAAACGCAACCTTGTAGAAAAGAAGTCTATTTTGTTTTATTAGAAGTGTTCAAATTGATTGGGTCTTTTGAAAAATACACATACCAAAGTTCAAAATTATTTAGGTCTTATACATTAAAATTAATGATACGATGATTGCTATTATTTGCTTTTGTTGTATATTTTTGGTTGATTTTGTTAAAACATTTTGTTGAACCCCGTACGTGATTAACTGACACTGGAGTGAATCTGGGGTTTGTATGCGGAAATCTATTGAAAGGCCTATATATTCAATTTTCATTCACAAAATCAATGTGTCCTAGATCCAGTTTCAAGAATGAGTTTTAGATTTAGCTTCGTGGACAGTTACACTCATACATAATAATTATAGCCACATTTGCTCGTCCAACAAGTTAGTGATGTACCCCTTCCACTCATTTATATATACCAAACTTACTGTTAATGCTAATTTGAAAAATCTTAAACTAGATGAAGACTTTCGGTTTCTATCTATATGAAATGTTACATTCGTGCTTTTCCATCCGTACACTCTGTTCTTAAAACGTCGTGCGTGCCGGGCGATGTATCTCTTGAACTTTAAGACCGAACGTTTTGTAATAATATGATTATGCTCTCCGCCCTGTACTATGCCAACAATTAACGTACTCCAAACTCTTACTTCTAATACCTAGTTCAGTCTACTCTTCTTATGGTACGGTATGTAGTTATAAGATATGCAGTTAAGATTCCATTACCCTGTGCCAAGAACTCTCTTTTTTCAATCGCCAACGACGCTCTATTTACTTTTATATCTTCTCTTACTCGTTGGCAAATGCACGTGGCGCGGTATATTAACTAATAATTAAAAAGTTGCGCAACCTGGAAACAAGTAGTAAGCGCTTATTAGAACTGTTATTATACACTCTCAGCCCGTGTTGCCAGGCGTAATATTTTTAAGTAATTCGATTTCAACATTTGAAAAGCGAATAAAGTAAGTAAAGACTTTTGGCTATCTATTGAGGTGGTTCTTATTTTTTTGAATGTAACCCTTTATATCCATAAATTTTTCCTGTACAATTTGAGATGAAAAACGAAAAAAGCTTTTTTTTATTTGTTGGTAATTTCGATCACTGATTTTCCCAAACATAGACACAGAATGTCTGTTTTTTTACTTGTTCGATATTGTTGGCCACTTAGCCTAGATTATTTTGACAAATTAAGCACTTGGAAATTATGTGGAATTCAAAGAAAATTTATTTGATTATTTTCTTATTAAGTTAGTAAATGTGGTATACAAATTTATTGTATTCAAACAAAACATTTTTTTTGCACTGGGTAGTATGTTTTGGCCACAGATTTCACAGGAATTAAGACTGGATATAAAGGAACAAATCGAGATCTAAAAAACTATAAACTTTATGTTTGTATATTTTTTTAATGTAAACAGTTTAGCTGCATGAGATTCTATTCGATCGACAACGGTCGTGTCTGCATTTAAATAAACCTAGTTAGCCAGGATTTGACAGATATTTTGATACTATCACCAGTAGGTATTGTCAAAACATCACCATTTGACACTACCTAGTCCCTCATTAGAATACAAATATCTTGCAAATCCTGGCTAACTAGTTTTATATTAATGCGGGCACGACCGATCTCAATCAAATACAATTTGTTTATGCAGCTAAACTATCAATTTTACCAAAAACTGTCAGACATAAATTATACAAAATTTCTATTTTGATTATTTGACAATTTTGACGAAATTAGAGAAATGATGGCCCATTTGCAAAATCCTTGAAAAATGCCTAGAGTAAACACCCAGTTCCTTTGGACTCTTTTGAACAAAGATCTTTTCAACTCTAAGTTTGGTCATGAAATTTCTAAATATGAAGAATTTAGCGAATCGTCGCCACAAAAACTGGTACACACATACACACTCACACACAGACATTGTACCTTGCTCAAAAATGTTCAGGGGACCTAAAACTATCAATTTCCGCTAAATTCCCATTTTTTTTCGCACGATTACGATATTTTATCATACTATGTATGATAAAGTAAAAAATGTGCCATAAAGTTTCAATATTGTCTTATCTCTTGAATTAAAATTATATTGGGAATATGTATACAAGTAGTTATGTAATTTTCTATTTTTGTAATTTTCATTGGGGTTATATCGTGTATTTCCGGAACAAATGCTATCTGGCCCATTAGCTCAGTTGGTTAGAGCGTCGTGCTAATAACGCGAAGGTCGCGGGTTCGATCCCCTCATGGGCCACAGATTCTTTTTTTATATTTTGTACCGTTATTTTTTTTCTCTAATACTTTTTTAATTACTCAATTACTCTAATAATTACGAATCACTAAAAACTAAAAACCTTCTTTTTCGATATTTTCCTTACGGATAACTCATATATGTACCGGTATTTTAGTACATTTCAACGTCCTAAGTTTTACTAATACCAGGCATTATTCTAAAAGCTTTATCGAATAATTTAGTTAATTATAATAGTTAATTAATTAATAATACTTATAATTATATTTACATAGCATGAATTTCTCTCCTCAACTTATCACCAAGAATAACATGATGTGAAGAAGAATTATTTATGTAATTTGTTCACACTATCATAATATTTTGGCTTATTTCAACATTTTCTAATCTCAAAAGAAAAACTATTTTAATTTTTTTTTCTAATAGGTACAAATTTATAATAGGTATCGACTTGCACAAGACATTCATATTTCTCTCATTATTTTAATAGGTAATTTTTATCAAAACTCATTTTCAGTTTTCTTTTACCAATTTTTGTAATAGAAAAATTAGGAACAAATTGGGAATAATTTTGTTAAGGCTGGAATTTAGTGAATGGAAAGAAAGATTTTGGATTATTACTCAAATAATGCCTGCATTACGAATAACGAATAAATGAATCAATAGTAATATAATCATTATAGGGAAAACCTAGTGCTAATTTTATTCCTATAGTGCTCATATTCCTCAAATGGATGTTGGGAATGACAAACTGTGCCATTTACCAAAATGAAGAAATCATGACAAATTAGTTACAAACACCTGACCATAATTCCCAATCATATAATATGAATTATACTATCAAAATTTGGTCTATAGTTTCTTTGTCACGACCTTCATGAACTGTTTATATACAAATGTCATCCAATATTAGACATTTGACGGATTGTGGACGGAATAGTGCCCAATAGCAATGCACAAATGTCATTTTGGATAAAAGTTATATTATTGATGAATTATATTGTTGATGAAATTTGCCTCAAACATTTGATTTTTTAAGTTATTCAAAATAAAAGAAAGAACTTTAAATCAAGTATTGGAGTGTAACTGTAAAAAATGGCGACATTCTGAACGTCATGGGACACAGAAAATAAAATTTGACAGTGAATCTACAAGTTTACAAGCATTCATAACCACACAGTAGATACCTCTATTTGGTGCTTTTTGGAAAGTTGCAAAGTAACCGTGTAAGTTTGCTAATGTAAATCAATGTCAATCGAGTATTTAACTGCGACTTGCTTTGTGGTGTCGCTATTTTCCTATAAACGCTGTGTGTGGCATTACATGCTTCCAAGTCGGCATTTACTGTTGTCTATCTCCAATAACGAGCAGAATGCATTTCTATGTTTTACAGTTTGTTTAAAAACAAATTTAAAATCTGTTACGTTACTTTGAATATCCCTGTAGATCAAATAGACTTTGCAACTTGATTTGACTATTTGATAAAATTTAAAAAATTCACATTGTTTTGTTTCGATCCAAACGGAGTAGCGATATTTTTATTTAAAAAGTCTTTAATAAAGTAGTGCATAGTAGAAATTAGTAAGTATTTTTTCTGTATCAAGCTATTTCATGATTTGCCCGAAAACAGGACATTTCAGGAAATATCAAAGGGAAAGAAACACTTCAGTTGGAGAATTAAATTAATTTAGGCTTTTCTGTCCGGATTAGTCTTTCTTGGGGACAGTCTTCGTCCCATTACGCTAACATTTGCCTACTCAATGTTTGCCAATGTGGGTTAGAGATTAATTTTTTTTTTCGAATAGGCGTACGAAATAAATTATTTTGCTGAATTTGTCCAGTAAAATAAAACTGAAATATAACGTGGTGATTCTTCTTTCATTGTGGGTCGCTAATTAAAGTCGCAAGTCGGTTCGAAAACAGATCGCCAACATTGTTCTTGCTAATGTCTCTGCTTAGTTTACAATCCAGTCGAATAATTTACAAAGTACTCCAGATACTGGAACATGTGCGATGATACGATAACTTGTCTATTCTCATAATGCTTAATCTTTATGGCGAGGTCTTTACACGTTTGTCTAGCATCCATTTCAATTGTCCGTATCTGTATATAATGTCAAATTGTAAACGTCCGCTGTTAGAATAACTCTCTAAATAGCCGCACGACTTCTCCGCGCCCATTAAGGCGTCCAATATGAGTTCGAAAGTAAAATTATGTGTACGTCTTCGGCGGCGGCTGGCATATCTTCAGCCGTGGAGTTAGTTGTGAAGGCAGCTAGCCTAGGCAGGCGATCAAGGTACATACATACATATCGTACCGTGTTTTAGCGTAATGAATGCTGGCCGGAGAAACCACCGGTACCAGTAATGTACGTAATCAGTATGCTCATTAATTACGATATTACACTGCCGCATGGACGACCACGAGAGCTTATTTTGTAATGGAATTGTTAAATGCGCCGCAGATATCACCCTCATGGGAATTGTACAATATTGCCTCATTATCTCTTGTAAATGCGATGCTGTCGCCGGAGCATGCATGCAGTCATAAACGCGAAATGCACGCGGCATTGTCAACCATCTCGCTGAAATATAGTCAGGGATAATTTGAAATCTGCTGCTAAAACCGCCAGACAGTGCCAATTATACAATACTCCGAAACTGTTAAAATATTTATGAATATTCTCATACCTACATATGTGAGATTGAAAGATAGTTCTAACAAAGTTAAAATATACAACGCTAGTTAACGGAGACGTGTACCTTATAATGACTGTTTGCTTCGGTCATAATTTGTCAGCTGAGCTACTGTCCTATATGTCATCTCGAAGGCATGACAGCTTTTTCTCGCAACAAGGTGTCTTCTTGATCGACTCATCATCTTTATACATAAGTTCTTATTATCTATTCTTCTTTCAGTGCATTTTTTGCTTTCATACTCTTCTGCCTCTGTCTTCTTCTGTATTTGACTTCCTTTTCATTATCCGTCTTCTTTATCTGGCATTGTCATCTTCTACATTTGTCTTCATTGACATTTGTCTTCTGCATTCTACGTCATCATGTGCTTCCACGTTTCCAATATCGTCTGATTTGATACCTTGTTCCTACCTGGCAGTTGGTTAGGACAGCAATTATGGTACAGTATAGTATAGTATGGTATGGTAGCGTTGGGTCGTATGGTATTTGTACTGTTGGATATACGTACTTTGACCTAGAAGATCTGTTGTATTTCCCTCATACTTCAGAGTTCTTTGATGTGAGTCGTTGCGCGAAGTCAGCACTTGCTCGAGGTGAGTTCTGTCAGCGCCGTTTGTCAATGATGGCGGCTCTTAAATGTAACTGAATTGTGCGCATTAGAACGTCACATTCACACATTAGGTGTACCGCTATCTCTGGTGATTTTTGTGGGATGACATCCCAATGAATAATGTCCTGTAAGGATAATTTGCGATCAGTCATAAATTCTTTTTGTGTAGCTGGAGATATTGTTTGGCCTTTGGATGCAGATAAATTTATGGAGGCCTTTGCTTGTCTAATGCCAGTTAATGTTTCCCAATAAGCTCGGTTAGCTGTATATTCCAGTTTTGCACCATTTTCGTGATAACGCAACCATGTTCAGGACCGTAAAAGGGAGTCTTAGAGCCTTCTCTGGCAAAGATGTCGGCTTGTCCATTGCCTTAGATTACTAAATGCGCCGCTACCATATCAGTGATAGTTGGTTTGTTAAAATAATACTATATAGTAGATCTTCCTATCAATTTTTCTTTGCAATATTTCGTCCAAATCCGATTACTGGTAGTTGACGTTTCAGGGGAAATGAATTTTACCTTCACATTCGCATCAGGAAATGCTTCAGATCGGACACAAACATGAACAAAGAAGGAAGTGCATAGATTTGTGTTTAAATTCATTTGAAAATTAAAATTTAAAACAATACAACCAGAATTACTTTTGAGAGATAATACAAAACTAACTTGGTACACAGCTGGCAAAACAATATGTAATGCACACACGGGTTATGTAGGTTATGCTACCAATCACACAAATTACCAGTGGTTTCAATTACCTCTTGTTTAGACTAGAAACTGTTACGCCTGATTGTCCAACGAGGTTGAAGTAAATTTATTGGTTACTTTTTCGCCATGTCTTTTTCCAACGGAAAATTGCACTCGACAATATTTTCGATCGCGTTAGCAAATTAGTGGCCGTTTTACACCATTGGCGTTCCACAGTTCGCCTTTCTTTTGCTTGTCGCGCTTTATTAGACGCGAAAATTAATACTCTCGCAAATCGCGGTTTGCCATTTATCAAGCCTAGCCGCGATTCAGGTAGCAATTGAGAAGAATTCCGATTGAATGCAGCGCTTCGCTTGGGAAGAGCGTTAGGTTTTCTACAAAAAAGTTTGTTTCGCAATTATGGCGGAAGTATTGTTAATCAGAGGAATTTATATCGAAAGTAGAAGTAAAACAAGCATGCTGATTCCGCTTGTTCAATGTTCAACTTCCATTTACGCAACTTATTGCTTTTTTCGAATATTTTCTTATAGGCTATGTCAATTTATACAGAGTGATCTACGGTTCTCATAAATCTATTCAAAGATGTTTAAAATATTAAAACAATTGGAGCATTGAGCTTGGAGCACGTTGTTTTTGTCATCGAAATGGTCTTTTATTATTTTTGCATTGCGTTTAGCGTATAAAACTATTTCAATTCAAAAACACTATATTTCTATTGTCATATTTATAATTCTGAAAATAAACAGACTCGATTTTGTACCCCCTACGAGGGTGGGATTGATTTGAAATACTGTTAATTATTAGAATAAGCCGAATAAACCAAGTTTATTTAAGTCAAAATTATTTTTTTGATGTTTATTATTTTTTGAAAAATTACCTGTTTTGATAAGGTTTTGTTTTTAAATTGTCAATGTTACAGAGGAAAATTATTAAATAATATCAAATCATTTAGTTGAAAATTGTCCATGTATGCGATTTTTCATTTGGAAACTATTACTGCAAATGTGAAGCATTTGCAATAATTAATTACTTTAAATTAGTGACAGATAGAGAAAAAATATTGGATTTATTTATTGCAATTATCACAATCTATAATGTCTAGAAATTATTGCAGTTATTTCGTATACACCTTGTATGCGCATCAAGTTTTTTATTACTTAATTAACAGCACCTCATGCTGCACCCACAATCACGTCAATATTAATAATTTATATTGATTCTTAATAAACGATTTTGAATAATAGATTTTTACATCAGTTGTCCATCGTTCCGCCAGCCATATAAATCCAATAAATCTCCAACCCAAAATAGTATGTTCTTGATTATGAATTTGAAATAATACGATTATGAGTTATGACCATCACTAGTCTGATCGTTCACGATCGATCTCAAATTGTGATCGAAGATAGATCACAAATTTTCAAGATCGCCCACCAGACTTCCAGATCACTATTATCAAGGAGCTGGATTCCCTCGACATTCCTGTACTGTAGAAGTTTGTTCTGATGACTCTCGGCAAACTTTCCAATTTCGTTGGTTACTAATTCTATCTCAAAATCCCTGTGGAAATTTCTATTTCGTATACCGGGTGATTCAAATTCGAGCCTAACCATGGGGATCTCGCTTATTAGTGGAGATAGAGCCTATGTTTAAATTTGGCAAAGTTTCGTATTTTTGTGCTAATCAATTATCTGAAAAGAAATTTAAGCTATCATTTTTCATTTTGAAGATATCCACAAAAAACTGAAATTTTAAGATATCGTTTTTAATTTTTTATTCAAAACCAAATGTAGCTAGACATTTGAAACAAAATCATTCTACAGATACTTTTTAACAAGGAATGCAGTGTCATTTCTTAATTTGAAATAACATCAAAGATGGCGGCGTAACCATGGCCAACTTTTGTTTTTCTTATGGGCGCCATATTGAATTTTGGCATTTTCCGATGCTCGTGTTTTTTCTCATTTCCGCAATGTATAACATGTTACAATTCCTTTTTTAAATAATGGTCTAATAATCAAAAAACCTTCAGGTACCCAACTGGAGCTTACAGACCGCCGGGGTCGTTGCCAAGCAACGCCAGCAAAATGCACTTGGATCAAGCGGCGCCCTCAGCGTTATAGGTTTGCCATTTAACCAAATAAACCTTAATTGTGGTTGATTGTGGATGTAAATTGCCGTTTACCAATAACGAAAGCGTGATATAATAAGGGTTTATTATTGTTCTCTTACAAATGTCGCACCGTACAATATTCCTAACATTGGACGGATATTTAGCGGACCATGGATTTTTTAGTAAACCATGCAATTCTTATAATCCTCATGGAAATGTTGAAACTAATCAAAGAGGGATTTTAGAAATGGTACACGTTAAATTACATTGCTTTGCAATGCTTCAACTACTGGTTTTTACATAAATGACAATTCTTGGATTTCTAAGCGGGAATTAGCCCTTAATTTGTAATTGCCGCAAACACGTGTTTGCAGACCACGAACAAAAGACATTGAAACCTCACAAACCCCACACAAGTCAAACTTTGCAATTGTACGAAGTTATTTAAATCAACAATAACCAAATCGCTGGATTGGTAATGGTGGAGTGGTGGATCGCCTGGTTTAAGTCCTCTGGAGTATTTTCTTTGAGGAACTGTGAACGACAAAATTTATCACGATACTCGCAGAAATATCGACGATCTGCGGGATCCAATAACAAATGCGGTCAATGCTATTCCTGGAAGAACAGTTAGTGGCATAACAACATGTGGAAAAGAGGGCACGCTTTTATGCCTTCAAGAAAATACCGGCCAATTTGAATATTTACTTAAAAAATAATCTTTTATGTTGTATAAATTTGCTTCTTTTACAATCTGAATGTTTTCAATCCAAAGCACTCTTGGTCAGTCCGGCGTCGGCGGTCTGTAACCAAGCTGCAGTTGGTTACTTGATAAGCACGACAAACAACAAGAAAAAGAAGAACGTGTTTTTTTATTATTAAACCACTGTTTTAAAAAATAATGCCAACATGTTATACATTTCGAAAATGAGAAATGACACGACTATCGGAAAATTTCAAAATTCAATTAAACTCTTAATTATATCACGCTTTTCGTTATTGGTAAACGGCATTTTACATCCACAATCAACCACAATTAAGGTTTATTTGGTTAAATGGCCAACCTACCGCTGAGGGCGCCGCTTGATCCAAGTGCATTTTGTTGGTGTTGCTTGGCAACGACTCCAGCGGTCTGTAACCAAGCTCCAGTTGGGTACTTGAAGGTTTTTTGGTTATTACACCATTATTTTAAAAAAAGAATGGTAACATGTTATACATTGCAGAAATGAGAAAAAAACACGAGCATCGGAAAATGCCAAAATTCAATATGGCGCCCATAAGAAAAACAAAACTTGGCCATAGTTACGCCGCCATCTTTGATGTTATTTCAAATTAAAAAATGACACTGCATTCCTTGTTAAAAAGTACCTGTAGAATGTTTTTGTTTCAAATGTCTAGCTACATTTGGTTTTGAATAAAAAATTAAAAACGATATCTTAAAATTTCAGTTTTTTGTGGATATCTTCAAAATGAAAAATGATAGCTTAAATTTCTTTTCAGATAATTGATTAGCACAAAAATACGAAACTTTGCCAAATTTAAAGATAGGCTCTATCTCCACTAATAAGCGAGATCCCCATGGTGAGGATCGAAATTGAATCACCCGGTATACCAAGGTGCACCCACGATGTTTCTTAGCACCTTTAGAAGCGTTGAATGATGATGATATTGCTTGGCTTAGTGCAACCCCACAGTTGGATAACGTAGGTCCACACAGGTTTAAGGATCTGCTTGTAAACTAGGAGCTATTATATACATTGACAAAGCCGTCTTCCTACCAACAAGCCAGCAGATTTTTTATATCTTATGTATAATTCATCCTGTTTCTCTTTAATGTGTGCTTTCCAGCGAAGCTTGGTGTCCACCGTCATAACAAGCTTTTTTGCCGTGTTCAACTAAGATCCGGTGGTGTTATTTATTTGCACTGCAATGAATTGTATTCGCATGTTGGTAAAATTTTATAAACGGATTCGTTTTCTTTCAATGCCATCGTTGCATCCGATCACTAATATTGTTGACAGCATTCTGCAGTTTGAGTATTGCTCCTTCAAAATTTGTAACTACTGCCATGATAGCAGTGTCATTTGATCAGCATACGTGACAACGGCAACACCATCTGGTTGCGGAAGATCACGTGTGTAAAGAACATACAGGATAGGGCCAAGTACACTAGCTTGTGGTACTCCAGCTTTAATGCTTGTGAGAGTTGAGTACTCATTATCCTGCTTTATACTGAAGTTTCTGTTAGAAAGATGATTTCGATAGTTCGCTAAACCTGGATGTACTTAGTAGCAATGTTGAATATTAATAAAAGCCTCCTTGATCTTTGCAGATTTATTTAATTAGCTGTATACATGTTTCGGTGGACACCACCATCATCATACATACACCATCATTGTACATACCATCTACAAAGGATGCGAAATAACTAATGAAAATGAAAGTAAAATTGAGTTTAGGATGTAAATCATTAATGTAAGATAGCATATCATCGACGGTGACACGATCGCCCTCCCAAATACAAAATACATCGTCAATATAACGTATCCACTTCTTGACACAACTTAGGTAAGGATTAGTGGGGTGAATAATATGGTTATTTTCTATGTGGTCAAGAAAGATATCGGCAAGGAAACCAGACAAAGGTAAACCCTTAGGAAGACCGTCCTCTATTTTATAAAATTTGTTGTTAAAGGAACAAAAGTTTTGGGAAATGATGTGTCGGAGGATAGAATTTAAATCGGGAATGTTCGGATCGTTTGGGTAGTGTGCATTGAGGAGTTCATCGATAAGTTGCAATGTAAAGTCAACGGGTACATTAGAGTAAATGTTAGTGACATCAAAATAAATCAAAAGACATCCTGAGGGGACAATATGTTTGATATTATTAATAAACTCTAAACTATTTTTGACTGTGAAAGAAGGGGTAAAATTTAGATGGAACACATTAAGCATAAACTTAGCAAGGTGGATAGTGGGTGAGTTATAAAAAGCGGTTATGGGGCGTATGGGAAGATTGTGTTTGTGTAATTTAGGAAGGGCATATAAATGAGGGATGGACGGGTTCACAGGTATGAAAGATGAAGCTCTGAAAAACTTTAAATTAGAGTATTTCATAAGAGTGTCCTTGTGAACTGGATAATTTGTCTGGTCTTACAAATGACAGTTAGATGGTCCTTTTTAATTTCTGTATAGTTGTTACATCGGAAAAATTCCAAGGTTTTGTCGAAATAAGTTTGAGTTGGCAGAATGACCATTCCAGCATTTTTGTTAGCACATACAAAGATAGAATCAGAAGCATCCAACTTGGATTTATGGACTTAACAACTCTCAAACTTGACAAATGAGATGGAAGTGTATTGGCTTTGGAAGATTTTTCTTTTTTAAGAAGGGGTATGAGGTCGTTACGGATCGTGGTTTGGTTAAGAAGTCTACATATGGCAACGTCAAGTTCAATGGAAGTGTTTATTATATTATTAGAGGAGAACACGGCAAATTTGTGACCTTTGTTTAAAAAAATCAGTCTCAGCAGCGTCAAACTTCACAGCAGTAAAATTAGTAAAAAGAGTAGGAGAATTACCAGTAAGACCACTCGGTGCAATGTGCCCGTCAGATTTATGCCTCGATCTCAACGCGTTGAGCTTGAGGATCTTCTTTCGTAGGTCTATAGCAATGAGATAGGATTCTTCATGAGCTTGTTGTATTAATTCCTCTAGCTGCAGGTGATGAAAAGTGGTTCTTAATTTACGGTGTAGAAAGGCTAAAGTCTCCAAGTCCCTGTCGATTCTTGCATAGTGTATGCGCTTCTGCTTACCGATAGAACTTCTCTCCAGTTTCCGCCTCGTCAAAAGGTCTATGTTCTTAGATGTAATCTTGGCAAAATTTGGTATTAGGTTTTCGTTGATACAGATGTTTAAGAAATAAATGTGATTTTCGCTAATTTTGATCTTTCTGTGTAGTTTACGATATCTATGGACGGTTGACGAGGCATAGTCGTTGGAATGTGAATAATTATCCATTATGCAAGGAAATAAATCAATGTTGAATATTAATAAAAGCCTCCTTGATCCTTGCAGATTTATTTAATTAGCTGTATATATGTTTCGCTGGGCACCACCATCATCAGTACTTACAATCTACAAAGGAAAAAATGCGAAATAACTAATGAAAATGAAAAAATGAAGAAACAAAAATCGCTCTAAAAGGACTTACTGTCAAAAATTATCTAAGCGGAGCATGAAGAGAAGCTAATTAAATAAATCTGCAAGGATCAAGGAGGCTTTTATTAATATTCAACATTGATTTATTTCCATGCATAATGGAAATTATTCAAACTTATAGTAGCAGTTCCAGCTTATAGACTAGGCATCGTGCCACAGTTTGTCGAATGCTTTTGCCACAACCAGGAATATAGAGGAGCACACTTTTTTTCAAGTTCTTTCTATTATAACTGTTATTCTGTGGACGTGATCGATTGTTTGTTTCTGAATCCAAATTGGTGAGCGGGTATAATGTTTCTTTCATCTAAGACTGGTTTCAGTCGTTATAGAATCGCGCATCAGTAACGTAATACCTATCTAGATTGTAGACTTCCGCGGTCTGAATCAATGATATATTGATTTCCGGGTGGAAACCGCGTTGAGGACTTTGAAGCAGTCGACGTTTCCCGCTATGTTGCAAGAGGCATCTTCAGGACTAAGTTAACAACGTAATACCTAGTATACAGGGTCCTGCAACTCAGCTCCCGTCTTCTGTAGCTCAGTTGGTAATTAAGCTAAGAGTTTGACATATTGCAGGCCTACCCTGTACTTCAAGGTACATTTCAAGAAATTATTTTTTCTTATATAGGATGTCCCAAAAATGTGCAACGCCATGGTAATATATTTTTTTAAATTGCATGCTATATATTTTTTTACACATTTGGAAGCCTTTTATGGTTGCCTACATACCACCAAAATTTTATTGAAATCGGCTGAGTAACTACAACGCAAAAAAAAATCACAAATTCCACTTCGTTAATAAAATTTTGCGACGTGCTTATTAAGTTAGATCTAGTAGTCTCGTTAACCAAGTGTCATTGATCAAAATTATACAGGCTGGCCAAAATCTAATGTCAAACGTGTCAAACTTCAAAGCGTGTTATTGTACTTATTTTAAATTGGAACCCATACATTTTTTTATGTAAAACGATGCAGAATTAAAAAATAAACATTGTTTCTAAATACAACCCCATCACAATACCCAATATTTTAAAAGCTTTTCGCCAAAAACTCATTTTTCAACGTTTTCAACGGCAATTTTAGGTAATAAATATCGTACGTGGCGTTGAAAAACAATTTATTTCATCAAATCTAACGCAGAGAAGCATTTTAGATTTGAGTGTACTTAGTACGTAGTAATACCTATATAATTTCTGCCAAAACAGTGAAAATCTGTCAAAATATTATGGTCGCACATGTGCCATGTGCCATGTGCCATGTGGGTCATGTTTGCTGGCCATGGACTATTTTAGAATAACATATCATAGCTGACGTTGTGTGTAGACCACGCAATCGCATTTTTCACGCTTGTTACAGTCTACCAAAGTCGAGTTGGTCGTCCTTCGGTCAGATACATTTACGGTAACAGGACAATAAAAGATAAATTTGACCTGTATCCAGCCTCCATTTATACCCAAAGAAAGTACCTTTTACGTTCCGATCACTAAAACGACATCTATTGGCATTCTTCATACTATCTTCAAAACAACGACATTCGTGTGAGATACTACGTAGCTTAGAATAGATAATGAACAACGACGCATATGTAACTCAAGATCGTATCAAGCTGAAGTGTCGTTGGCTAATCAGGAAATTATCCTTATTGTGCTTTCATTGCTTTCTCCTGATATAATCCCATGCCATGAACGTCGATTTGTCATTACCACCTTTAGAAGTTTTGAACAAAAAGTCGATTAAATTAGAGAAGCCTAGTGGGAAGATAATGAATATAACCTCTAAACATCTCAATTATCCGTAACTTAAAAAATCCTCGTGATTTCTTAACCCACAAGTGGTTAGACCATTTCCATCCAATCCGATCAATAAAAAATTTTAATTGTAGTAATCTATCTAGATCCTCACGTTTCTTTACGTAACCAGTGTTAAAAGTTAAGTGAAACCTCGATGATGGTCTGAATGGTTTGATAGAAGTGTGCTAAAAGATATCGGAAGTGTAACGAACAATAGACGATCGAGGTGCATCGTTTGTCATAGCAGCTCGTGACAGATTGAGAGCGATATCCTCGCTCATGCATATCACAATGGCACACAAAAGTAATACGGAATAGGTCGACGTCGTACACTTACCTTGTGTCGAATTGCTATTTCGAACGGTGAAAGTGTAACTGAGAAAATTGTCTAGTTGGCCGTATCGGACTAGAGAACGACCGCGATGCCCTATCTCTAAACTGCTCTGGTGCCTGATCACCTTTTGACGTTTCATTGCACTTGATTACGTACAGTTTCCTCCTAAGATACAAGCGATGGAATCATTTCGATCGGAGATAGATGGGTAGCTCCTAAATCAGTATTCTTTTTGTATATCCCGCAAAATATTGGTGTGATATATGGGGCATTCTTTCTGAAGTGTCCCAATTCAAAAATTTTAAGTTTTCGGATATAGTTGAAACTTTGGAGAATTATTCTACTTAATAACAGTAACAAATACCTAAAATATTAGCTCATGAAAAAAAAAATATTGAGGAAATTACTAGGGGTTGAAGTTTGGACGTTTTGAGTGACACGGTCATTTTTAGATTAGTGTAACTCCAATAAATCTTTATATTTTATTTTTTATTTAGTGCATTTTAAAGCATTTTTCATGAACTTTTTAATGTTCACAAAAAAAATTAAAAAACCAAAAATCTAACACGTTTTTTTAACAAGTAATTTTGTATTTCGATTTTTGTCCCATTTGGGTATTTTTAATATTTTTAAAAATAGTTTCATTCGAAAGCTGAGAGTTTTTCCTATACAATGAGTAAAGATGAAAGTGGGACAAAAGTGGGTTTGGGAGAAAATTAATAATTAAGCAAACGGAGCACCCGCGTTACATACGCCAGCGCACGTCCAGGCAGTGGCGCGTAGGTCACCCATTTGTATCCCTACTTCAGTAACATCTTATAACATGTACTTCAAGGTAGGTGTGTTTGAGACGAATTGCTTTTTCTGGTATTTTATGTTTTTTTTTTGTATTTTTATCTCGTATTTGTGTTGTCTTTGTTTATTCTTGTTTCCTTTTCAGCTGAAATGGAGCAAGTAAAAGGGGACTTCGATTGTTATATTTGGAGGAATAAATCCATAAATCCTTTTAGAAAACTTGGCCACACATCATCTGATTTACGTGGTATATCACTTAAATGACAAGAACAGTTTCCGTTTCGCCCTAAATCTTCGAAAATGAATAACTAAGTAAACGCAGCACCCGCGCTCAAAACGCCATCGTCAATAATTGCTTCTAGAACTTCGACTCCCGACCTATGATACCCGTCAACGCAAGCTGTTTTTAGAGGAAACATATTCGATGCAAAATCATTATCATCATCTCTATTATCATCAGATTCTTCGATTTCCGACTCATTGTCACAAATGTCTATTTCAGAAGGAATGATATAATTAGACAGAGCTGTATCAAGAACAGAAGAATTTGACTCTGCATTCAAATTATCTGTCTTTAATGTATAAAGTTCTTTTCTACATTTAGAAGAAATTTTCGAAGACTGATATAGATGGAAACTGTTCTTGTAGTTTAAGTGATATACCACGTAAATCAAATGATGTGTGACCAAGTTTTCTAAAACTATTTATTCATTTATTCCAACAAATATGAAAATCGAATTCCCCTTTTACTTGCTTCATCCATTTCAGAAAAAGAACCAAGAAGAATCAAAAACAACACAAAGAACGATATAAAAAAAAATCCAGAAAAAGAAATTCGACTTGAAACAGACCTACCCCTGCTTTCAGAGTGAAGCTTTTCTGTGGTTTTCCTTTACTCCACGGCGAATGCTGAAAGCCAAACAACTTAAGACGTGCCACAGACGCGGGCCATAATAATGATAATTCGGGCCTGCCGATGCCCCAGTAGTGGTGAAAGCTGTTGGGGGATGTTGAGCCGTGGATTATTATTATTATTAAATGTTACTGACGTAGACAAATGGGTGACCTACGCGCCACGGACTGGACGCTGGCGCTGGCCTATGAAGCGCGTGTGCTATGTTTGCTTAGTTATTAATTTTCTCCCAAACCCACTTTTGTCCCACTTTCATCTTTACTCATTGTATAGAAAAAAGACTCAGCTTTCGAATGAAACTATTTTAAAAAATATTAAAAATACCCAAATGGGACAAAAATCGAAATACAAAATTACTTGTTAAAAAAGCGTGTTAGATTTTTGTTTTTTTATTTTTGTGAACATTGAAAAGTTCATGAAAAATGCTTTAAAATGAACTAAATAAAAAATAAAATATATAAAGATTTATTGGAGTTACACTAATCTAAAAATGACCGTGTCACTCAAAACGACCAAAATACCCCTAGTAATTTCCTCAATATTTTTTTTCATGAGCTAATATTTTAGGTACCTATTTGTTACTGTTACTAAGTACAATAATTCTCTAAAGTTTCAACTATATCCGAAAGCTTTACATTTTTGGATTGGGAGACTTCAGAAAGAATGCCCCATATACGAGTTGGTTTTGAATAAACTAAAAATAATGGCGCCTTCAGAACCACCTCAGAACGCTATTTTTCGCAAATTCAGTTAAAACTTTCTAAATATTTAGTACCAAAATAGTTCCAACCGCGGTATTGGAACGTCAAGGGAATATCCCTAATTTATGAGAAGTTTTTTAATCTCGCTTCAGAGCGTCACTTGTGACGAGAAAAATATAGCTTTCGAGTTAAGTAGCTACAAAAATTTAGGAAATGTTTCATTCATAGACTGTACAAAATACTATATATTAATATTTTTAGGGTGGATCTATCAATGCAAGGTTAAATCTTCTAGTTAACAAACTGGTAGTTTACGTTAATCCTAGTTACGAAAATGTCGGGTCTTTCAATGCAGTCTAAACTTCTAGTTAGGCGACTATAGGTTAAGGAGAGGTTGGCAATGGAAAAGCAATGTCGCCAATCATAGAAAAATAAGATTTTAGTAACTTTCTAGTGATATATAGCGCTTCACTGTCAGCTGTGCATCGGTTATCGCCATGTTACCGCATTTCTGTTTGAATTTTAAAGCTTCCACATTTTCTTTGTTTGCGAGTTTACATATTATGTTGCTTTCTGTAGTTTTTTTGTCTATAGACACGCACATTTGATAAGTTATATTATAATTATCTTATGTTTATTATAAGTATATACCTAACTTGTGTTTATTTTGATCTAACCTTACGTGGCAAACTGCAACAAAAATTGGTAAAAGAGCTTTGAAGAATAAAATTTAATAAAATCGATCATTTATGTTTTCATATTATTTGATTAGTTAGAGTACAGGTTAGTCCGGATTATCAAAAGTCTTCTGTATTTGGAATTAATACTCACCGTTACTCAACCGTGTTCAATACTGTTGGATATCAATTAAGTGGCAGATAAGAGCACATTTTGTACCAAATACTTACCGAAGAAGGTTTATAGTTAGTTATCACTTATTTTCTAAAAAAATACAGATTTATTTATTTATAACAGAAAATTTGTGTATTCTATAGTATGGGAAAAAAATGGCCAATATCTGTGCCCTAGCATTACAATAATTATTTTGTATAGATACTATGCCAGTCCACTCCGCTTCATGTGGTATAAATGCAACATACAGATCTTGCGGACAAACTTATTCATTTGGTCGCAGGCAATGCCCAACCGATATTGCAAGAGTTACTACCAAGATTGTAGTATCAGGCGTAAGCTCAATGCAAAACAGGAAATATGTGTTTTAAGACCCCCGTAAGACAATACTACAACGCAAAGTCATGTTTCGTAATATTGTTTCTAAAAATCTCAGCTTAGTCAGTTCCTACAATAAACATAGGTTAATAAAAGTAAAAATTATTTACTTGTTTGTATTGCATATACCTGGAGATTGCGTACCTATGATTGTCCCTTTTAGACGAGGAACTGCTACTTAAAACCCACCTTAGTGTAGACTCGGAGAGTTAGCAGAAGTTTTTCATAGGCGACACAGCAAGATTTCTAAAACAGAAACACCATTTAACACAAAAACATACAAATAAAAACTGAACTTACATAATATATGATAGACATAGTATACTCCCATCAATAGAGATAAAACCAAGCAACGTTTCTTTTAATAGTCGAAATCGCTGATTTCTTCACCATCCTCGACTCGACAAGGATCATCCAAAAGATTCATCACTATAGTAAATAAATAAATTCTTAGCGCTTTAACTATCAAAAATTCTGGCAGGTAAAATTAACCACGATTGAAGTGGTGGGTTAACTCGGCCATTGATGAACCCGTAAACTGAAAGTTAATAGAACCTAAATTAAACCAGTAGTTACTGTTTTAACCTTGCATTAATAGATCCACCCTAAGTTTGATAGACATTTGACTGCAAACTTTACACACGTGTTTTAATTAAATATCGGAATTGAAATGTTACCTCTTATGCAGCGCCGGATTTAAGGGAGGGCTGACTGGGCTGCAGCCCAGGGGCCCCCACCAAAAAGGGGCCCTCACCAAAATGAAATAAAACCAATAAAAATAAAAAATTATATTTAAAATAATACTGTACAAATGACAAATAAAACCAGCACCGCAGTTTACCACGTTTATTGAAATTATGTATATAATAGGGTGACCAACTGTCCCTATTTGAGCGGGCAGGCCCGAATTTTGACCACTTGTCCCGACCGAAAAAACATCCCGAATTTGGCCTCACTTTGGAAAATGGTATTTATATGTCTTAATTTCAGATACCAGCCATAAACATAATATTTGTTATCGGAGAAAAGTGTACCATACTTTGCCCTCTTACGAAAATGAGCTAGGCGTATCTACAAAAAAGTTACTTAAATTTTTTAGTCATTTATAACAACATATAAGCGTATTTAGTTGGTAGCGTAAATAGTGAAAACTCATTAACTGTTATGAGGAAATAGAAAATTTTACAAAAAATTAAGAATCGACTCTAGATTCCTTAGAAGAACAGAACTGCAGTAAGTACATATATAGAAACTTAGTCAGTCACTATAGACAAATTCTATATTAAATCTTGTTGACAACATACTGAGTCTTTGCGTTCATGATTGTATTGCATAGAAAATTTATTGTAAAAAAACTAACCAAAACACATGTTCTATCTGACCGTTTTTTTTTCACTGATTTCTAATAATAGATTTTTTTCTTCTTAATATGTCATTGGATTTTCTGTTGTTTACTATTTATTCATAGTGTAAGACTTTTTATAGATTTAAGAAGAACGTCTAAAAATATGAGTTAAATATCAGTTTTCAGTAACAATAAAGTTAATAAATAATAATAATGTTTTTATTTGGATCGAAACCCGATAATAGCAATTTTCAGTTTTGTTTTATGTGGAGGAGTGGACTTTTTACTTTTAACTATTTTTTACCAAATTTAAAATCAATCAAAATCAGTTCGACTAAATTACAAAAACAGATTAATCATGTGCTGAATTTCTTTATTTAGAAATAGTCAGAGATTTCTATAACTAGTAATAGTTATAGAAATATAGCACATAATTAATCTCTTTTTGTAATTTACTCGAACAGTTTTTGATTGATTTTAAATTTGGTAAAAAATACCAAATATAACACATAAAACAAAACTGAAAACTACTATTATCGCAGGTTTCGATCCAAATAAAAACAATTATTAACTTTATTGATACTGAAAACTCATGTCTAACTCATATTAAAACTAAATAAATAGTAAACAACAGAAAATCCAATGACAATTTAAGAAAGAAAACCGTTATTGGAAATGAGTGAAAAAATAACGGTCGGATATAACATGTGTTTTGGTTAGTTCTTTTACAATAAAAGAATGTTCAGGTATATTTTCTTTCTTATTTCTGTATCTAACTCAATGCACAACTAACTATGCTATCGGGACCTATGACATGTTATGTTCTATATTTCAATTAGTATCCTTAAAAAAAATTAAAAGGGAACTTTAAAATAAAAGAAGAACAAACATTAACTAAGAAAGCTAACTTCAAGTTTATTTTCTTGTACCTGTTTCCATGTTGACACCAATGATGGAATAACTACTTAAGATGCAAATTTGTTTCAACTATTCACAGTATCTATTATAACCCCCCACCCCCGGAGTCTTAGCGTCCGCCTTTTGAGTATAAAAAAGTTGTCACCCTAGTGTAAAGTGGCGAAGTAATGTGCTTAAGGGTCCCTGCTGCGTTTTTCCTAGAGCCCCACAGCTTTTCTGCCCAAGGCCCCCTCACAGCTTTTTTGCGTAGGGCCCCCACAGCTTTTCAGCCCAGGGGCCCCCACAGTCCTAAATCCGGCGCTGCTCTTATGGTTAGATATTGACATCATATTCAAATGTATTTTTGTGGAAAATGTGATGGATATTTGGGTACAGGGTTAGTGGACTTTCAACCCCATAGAAAAGTATTTCCTTGGAGATACCAATTTTGCCAATTTCGTATATAACTATTCCAAGAATAAATTTGAAATATGCATTTTACATTAATGGAATACCACCCGAATAGCCTGTATTCGGTATATACTTGGATTATCTTATAAACAGAAAGAAAAGATTTTTTGTTAAGAACTATATTCTTTGAAATTTATTCTTTTGGATCCATTTTTCTTTGGCACAACTTTACTTTATTGTAATGTTAAGTTAAATATTTATTTCGTAAATACTCTAGTTAATTTTCAATTCAAAGAACCATTTAAATACAGTAATAAAAACAACCTAGTGAGTCACACAACAACCTTCAGTGAGTTTATTGAAATCTTGCCTTAGCTGGCTTGCGGGTTACCCCGTCATCAGATGCAAACGTCTGTTCCAACTATCATTCGTTTTTTCGTCGTACTTCGTGTTAGTACTACATTCGGTAGTCTGTTCTCTATGATCTGTATGATTGTTGTACGAAGGATGTTGTCGATAGGCTCCCCAATATTCACCATAAATCTGTTTATTTGAATGCTCTACTTTGATTCTGTTGTCTGTCATGTAAATGTTTTAAAATCTTATACCATTATAATATACCATTATAATATTATAATATACCTTAATATACCATTTTAAAACCCTTATAGTACAATTTAAACATTTTAACTCAACCAACCAGTATTTCACTCAACACAATAATAATTATATGAACTAAATTAATCTTGTTTTTAATACACCTACAAATTGTATGGCTAAACTGAAAATAAAAATTTTTTTACACACACAAGTGATCTTTCTACCAAACAGAAGCAGTTTTATCCGCAATGAAATATTTCTTTGCCGGTATTAAAAACTATATAAAAATGAAATAATATTCTTTTAATGACACCAATGATCATGAATGTATAAGGCAAAATTCTAGTACATAATTCAAAGTTGCTCCGTGATGATCAAACATAATAATAATAATATATTGTGTTTAAAATTTATTAAATTTATTTTTTAATTGCAATTATTTTGTAAAACGTCATTATTAATTTTTCAACTAACTTATGGCATTTTATCTTGTCATTTTCTTCATAAACCCGTCGATTTGTCAGAATGTCGTACTTGTATTTGGAAGATGCAATTTGCAATTTAAGTACTAAACATCAAACTCTAGTAAGATAACGATAGATATAGGATCAAGCGCATAGGAAAATAACCTCTGTTTGCAGAACAAGCTTTGCGCTACAGAACAAGTTACGCACGGAAATTGAATCATTAATAATAACTCTATAACACTATATAACATGTTAAACTGAACCAGTGAGCATATAGTATAGAAATGTGGAAACCTTTCACTTTTAATTCGCTCAAAAATGAGAACAAAACTGGGCCCGAGATATGGCGAGAAACAGTGGTAATTGACTTGTAATTTCCCTAGGCGAGCGAGCACTGGTGGAAGCCAACTACATGACGACGGTCTCATTTTTGCTACCGTACAAAACTGACGCTCGCAGATGAAGAAAATCAAATTACTAAAACTAATCATGTGCACCATTATAGTTCAATCAATTCACAGCGGTATTCATTATTTCGAGTCGCTCTGCTCCCCATTCTGAAATATATTTCTTAGTCGGACTCGGGCAACGGTAATTTTTCGATATTAAATTGCGTAAGGTGCAAGTAAAACGGATTTCTAATGTCTTACCTTGATGTGAGCTAGTTTAACGCCTAAATTACCAATCTAATTTTAACTTAATTTCTCGTCGAATGATAAACATGACGCACCGATTATCGTTATAAAGTTTGTTTTTCTTTCTGGGATGAGTTTTCAGTAATTATTATATGTATGTATATCATTGCCCAATTCTTGCTTTTACAACTTACTAATTACACATATACCCTACCTACAAATAATAAAGTACCTACCTACGTGTGTAATTCTGGAATAGAAAAATTACAAATATTTTGCTTTTATTTAATATATGTAGTTAATTAATACGTATATTACATTATTTATTCGTTCACATTTTGTTTATAATTTATAATTACCATTAGGTAATTAAATAAATGGTACGTAAAATAGCATTTTATTTTCATTAATTTATTCTAAAAAGTTAAAAACTTCTTATTTGGGCTTTTATTGCGATCTGCAAAACTTTTTTTAAACTTTTTAGTACTGTTTTGATCCTAATCCTTGATATGACCATTTGAAACACTATATGTAGGTACCTTATAGGTACTTGTTATTTTAATCATCGTTTGTTTGATGTTGACTTTAAAAATAAGCTTGTTTTGTAGATCGTAACTGGTAAACATTGACTCTTTTATAGATAAAATAATAATTTATATATTATGTGATTATTTTGGTTTATTTTGTGTTGGTTGTCCGATGCATCGTTGATGTCTCCGTTTGTTTTATGCGTTTTTTTTTTTATGATTGCATGATTAAATATCTATCACCAATTTGTAGATATCATGACGATTAATGCTAATGTTGGTTTCTTCCTTTACTGTTTGTTGCCCAATGCGGCGTCTCAGAAAAAGCAAATCTTTGATGAGTTGTGACGTTAAGACGATTATATTAGATATTTTTATATTTTGTCTTAAAATCATCAGAAAATGGGGTTTCGCGGAGACTTCAACGATATATCAGGCGACGAACTAGCAACAACAAAACCAAAATTAGCAGCCATAATCGTCTTAAAGTCTATTGACCATTTATCACAGGCTGATAATTTTGGTTTTATTGTTGCTAGTTCGTCGCCTGCTGTATTGTTGAAGTCTCCGCAAAACCCCATCTTTTGATGATTTTATGTCAAAATATAATCTACAGATTTGAAGACTATTAAGGGGTAATATGTAAAAGCTGGGTTTTATGATTTTATGATTGAATCTGATCAATCTATTAAGATGATTAAGGCTAATTTTTTTTTTTTTTTCGTCTCAATAATAAGGAATTATATTGATGATTTTATGATTACATCTGATCAATCAATAGATTTGAATACTCAAATGAAAGTTTATTTTGATTTCCCTTAGCTGGTTCATGTTTGATTTATCGTTGAGGCCTCAACATTTTTCTTTTTATGGATTTGTGATTAAAACTGACCAATCTATAGACTTTAAGACTAGTAAGGCTATTTTTGCAAATGAGCTGCTATTTCTGTAATTTCGTAAAAATAGTTCAATAATAAATTAAAGTAGAGGAAATGTTGAATAATTTATGCCTATGACATGTTTTGGTAAAATTAATAGTTTAGCTGCAAGAGCAAATTCTATTTGATCGAGATCGGTCGCATCTGCATTGATATGAAACTACATAGTAGCCAGGATTTTGACAAATATTTTTTTGTGCTGTCACACTCGAAAACAGCTGATTTCATCAGAGGTTGGAGAACCGCTATGGAACCATATGGAACGTTGCCGCTCTAGTGCGGCAATTTACAAAAGACAAATTTTAAATAAAATAAGATCACCAACCATAAATTGAGAAAATTGTAAATAAAGTATAGCGATGAATGTAGTTTTATTTTAGTATTTTGGTACGGATGTGACATCTACAGTATCATGAACAAATATAAATCTGTCAGAATTTGAATTAGCTTTTTAAACTTGACGTTTCGTCAAAGTAGTACCAACCTAACATTTCCTATAGAGAAATATAACCATTTTTTATTTATTTTTTTTAAATACATACCTATTTCTCAAAATGCAACACAATAAACGTTGATGTCAGTCCTGCCAAAAACTAGATAGCGCGACTCGCTCACGTGCGACGGCGACGCTCCGTCTTCGGTGACGCGCCGCATCACCACTCATCGCACTATTCCGTACTTTGGGCACTTGTGACATAAATAACTATTATTCTAATGATAGTGTCAAATGCTGATGCTTTGACAATACCTACTATTTATCTCAATAAAATAGATTCTCACGCAGCTAAACTATTAATTTTATATATTGTATGATAAAGTCATGTGCCTGGCCACATCAGATTTTTTCTTATTTCCGCAATGTATAACATGTTGGCATTAGTTTTTGAAAACAATGGTGTAATAATAAAAAAAAGTTTCTTCTTTTTCTCGTTGTTTGTCGTGGTTATCAGGTGCCCAACTGGAGCTTGGTTACAGACCGCCCGACTGACCAAGGGTGCTTTGGATTAACAACATTCAGATTGTAAAAGAAACAAGATTATACAACAATAAGCTTATTTTTATTGTGAGGTGGTTCTCCATCTTGCTACCACCACGTTATTCACATTATTCTCCTTTGGTCCGAAGCAACATCGTCAAAATTACCATTTCGGTGCGCAGAAGATTTAAACATCGTTCTCCATTCAAGTTTTGCTGGAACATGAATGGCCCAATTAAAGGGTTGATCATTATAAGAATTGCGGGGTTTACTAAACGCTCCATGCTCCGCTAAATGTCTGGCCAATATTAGGAATATTGTATGATGGGGCATTTCTATGAGAACAATAATAACCCCTTATCATATTACGGTTTTCGTTATTGGTAAACGGCATTTTACATCGACAATTAAGGTTTATTTGTTGTGTACCTGAAGGTTTTTTTATTATTACACCATTGTTTTAAAAACTAATCCAACATGTTATACATTGCGGAAATGAGAAACAACACGACTATCGGAAAATGTCAAAATTCAACATAGCGCCCATAAGAAAAACAAAAGTTGCCATGGTTACGCCGCCATATTTGATGTTAATTCAAATTAAAAAATAACACTGCATTCTTTGTTAAAAAGTAGCTATAGAATGATTTTGTTTCAAATGTCTAGCTGCTATTGGCTTTGAATAAAAACTTAAAAACGATATCAGCTTTTTGCGTATATCTTCAAAATTAAAATGATAGCTTAAATTTCTTTTCAGATAATTGATCGACACAAAAATACGAACCTTTGCCAAATTTAAACATAGGCTGTATCTCCACTAATAAGCGAGATCCCCATGGTGAGCATCGAAATTGAACAAAAATAATTTTAAGAGATTATTTCTTAACAACAAAAGATTTTTCTCTGTCTGTGCAGAAGAATTATTTTTTGAGTGTCTCACTGTATTCTCTGGTTCTTGTCGATAGCGTGATGGTATTGGATAACGGATTTTGTGTATGGTGGACAAGAAAGTACCAGATTTTTTTCCATTTGCTTGTTGCATGAATCTACCTAAAGAGATCTATGGTATACGGTTCCGATATTATACTCCATTAAATGCATGAGTACATTTTAACGTTTTACTTGAGATGAGATAGCGTATGACTGAAAACGTTCTCAAAAGATCCCAAATTTCTTCCCGTTAGATCGACCTATAGATCCATCAAGCGTAAAAATTTAATTAAATCACGTTTGGCTTCTTTCTCTAGTGTAGTTTGCAGTTCGAATTTTTTTCTGGTAAACATGTAATCCGATGTTCCGTCGTCTCGTGTGTAACAGTTAGGTTCTCCTATTCAGTGGCTACCGCATCAAAAGCTCCGCACAGGACAAGTTTACACGTTACCGGGATAGGCATTTTAATTGCTCGCATCAATTATCGCATGCTGTACGCCTGCCTCACATATATACCCGTTATTATAACTCTAGTCTAATGTACCTACGGTTTTCGTAAACCGTACCTAATCCGCGCCAAATCGGAACGCAACTGCCGGATTTTTTTTGCACTACTCGCTGTAAAATTTGTACCGTACGATTGTGCCATTGAGATCTAGTTCGGGCTGTTAGTGTTTAGTAATAATTTTGCCGCAAACGTGCAAAATGTAATGACAAAGGTCATATTTTGTAATTGCTAACAGTGTTGTTGTTTATAAGATAATTATGGCAACAATTCATTAATTACTGTTGCTAATGTCCATAGCTTAGATCCGGATAGCGAATTTGAGAGTATATCATCAGCGTTAAACAGTCCCGCGAAGGAGGGGCCCGTAAGCGGCTGCTTCTACCTAAATAAAATAGGGGCCCACTAAATGTA
Organism: Melinopterus prodromus; assembly: GCA_964023965.1. NCBI lineage: Eukaryota > Metazoa > Arthropoda > Insecta > Coleoptera > Scarabaeidae > Melinopterus > Melinopterus prodromus. Next base: position 56,603,097 of record OZ030391.1, on the reverse strand, counting down.
TAATAAATAAATCGACTTCGAATTAGATTCGCTAAAACTTATAGATATTATTTTAGATAATATGTTATACCAATAATAATACCATTTATACAACTCAAATTCAATTGCATATCGCCCATATCGATACTTTGGGGCCGCGTTCAGAAATAGGTCCGGAAATCGGCGGCCCTCTGATCCCAGTAGTTGTTTTTTTGTGGATTATTTTTCCAATATTTTTTGGTGACGAGCCCACATAACATTACATTTTTGAGAAAAATAAGCTATATATTTTTTAAAAAAATGTTTAACATATCTTTAGCTTCCCTAAAAAGTAATTGGACTTGATAGAATTCCGTTAATTTGTGCATGCCAGCTCCTTTAACAGTAATGAAATAATACTTCATATAGTCAGTGATTACACTGAAGTTCCAAGATTCAAGATTATATTTCAGCCTACCTAAAGAATACAGTGCCAAAAAACGATATTGTTGGTATGTTGGTATTTTGGATTTTTTGTTAAAATCTAAAAAGCTATCATAATGATGTGTTTTTTCTTTGCAAGACACAACAATGCTCGAATAGTGTCGAATGTCAATACCTCACCGCAATATACCAAACGATTTATTTTCTAATGTGACAAACAGCACGCTATTATATGTTTAGGAGAATTCACATGATGTCAATGAAAATAATTCTCAAAACTTTCGAAAATATGATAAAATAATATATATAACCCATTTTTGGGAACTGGTGGCTTTTCATGCATTTGTAGACAACCGTACATTCAAGAATATTCATGTATGTACAAAATTAAGACCGACAATTCAAAATATAGTGTATTGGTGATATCCAAAAATTGTTTCCTGAATTTCACTCTTGTATCTCTTCAAATAAACGAGAAAAAGTGATTTCCCTGTATTTAATGGTGCCGAAACGGGTGCGGAACGCACCCTAGAAAGTTCAGCGGTAAACGTACTTCGTAAATCGTACCGATCGTTTAATTTTGCTTTTAAATTTGTGATTTTTTGCAGTCAAATGGTACAGTATTAATTGAATGTACCCACAGCATACGAACAGGACAACGACAACCAAAAAGAGAATACATACCTCTCCGTTCAAACGCACAAAAATCGTCGTTTTTGATGCTTCGTACCGATCGTCTAAGTATTTCTTGGGTATTTTACTGCATGTATAGATAGGTGATTTTACTATGCATTGTATGAAGAAATGCAATGAAGAAAGGATTTATAAAAATCCAAAAACAAAATTGTAAGTTAGTGTCTATTGTTCAATTCTGACCAATTTTCGGTATGTATTCCCTTTTTAGTTATTGTTGTCCTGTTCGTATGCTGTAGCTAGTGCAAAAAATCTCAAATTTAAAAGCAAAATTACAAAATTCGCTACGTAGTACGTTTACCCAATTTGCGGGTGCGTTTCGCACCCGTTTCGGCATTCTTAAGATTTACGTTAATTTTTTTTAATCTTGAATATTTTTAAGATAGAACGAATGCTAATGCTAAGCTGAAAAATAAATGAAGAAAACTGTAGGATATACTGCAGAACCCGAAAACACTTTTAAGTGATTTAAAAACAGAAAATGACAAAAAAAAAATCATTTGTAGCTTTTAGAAGTGTCAAACATTTTAGTTGACTTACACTCACTTATAAAGCCACTGTTCGTTGGTTTAATAAAATAATTTTAGTAAGTTATTGTTCCACATATTTATAAAAATAACAATACATTTTACTGCAGTTTACGCAGACAAATATTATAGACTTCTGACAAATATTTAAATGTCGATGAACAAAAAATACAAATAGAACAGTTTTATGTATAATTAAAAATCGCAGAGAATAGGACTCCGTTCAGAGAGGTTAAATTGTATTTTAGATAACAAAATTTAATCCATCTCTCCTAATAAAGAAATAATTTTAAAATTATTTCTAACACGATCAGTCAGCAATGCCGAGAGTTAATTTTCTATTTTAAGCTGGTAAAAATTTATTTGCGCGGTACACATTCGGAGTAAACCTCAACGCGTTTGCAAAAACTGAAATGGATTTCCCGTCTACTTTGACCCTCTTCTATGATGATATCAAAACATTTATTGAAGTCAAAGCCAGAAAACGAACATTTTAGGTTTGTAAAATAACATATTTTCATTAAAAATTCTTAATAAAAATAAGCAACACGACTTTAAAGAAATAAAAATCCCATTTTGTAAGTCCGGTCCACACTAACGCCTAACGTTTATGCCTACCGCCCGTAATGTTCAAATTAATGCGTTAAAATCGATTATTATTATTGGTGTTATATCATATACGATATGTAGGTTGAGGGGCCCGGAATTTCAGGTGTGTCTAGGGCCTGTAAAACCCTAGACGCGGCCCTGGTCTGGATCATTAATCGCTCTTTTTAATATAGTTGTTGGTTAAATAACTAATATGTAATAGTCGCGTTATTTTTTTTTCGGAAATGCAGCACAACTGTAACTATGTATTCAAGATTCAAGTGTGGGCTAGTAAAGGATGTTATTTTAGTTTTGGAAAAATTCCATAAAAACAGTGGAGATATTTATATAAAACCCATTTTTCTTCTGAAGAAGATATATCGAAAGCGGCAAGCTTTTGACTACATAATTATTGGATTTTTTATCATAAAATATGATGCTCCTGTCAGGCCCGCACCTACCATCTCTCTGTTATCACCCGGTTAATATGCAGAGGGAATAGGACTTGCCAAGGGGATATCAGGATTGTGCTTACTACCACCTTATTATTTTTTTTTCGAAAAATGGCATATTTGAAAGTGTCGAATGACCTAATGTCATTTATTTGCTCTATAATATAACAGATATTTGTGACAATTGAATGTCCGTGCTGGGTAGCACTAATTTCGTTTGCAAAAGTTTAAAAATGATGAAATGGAAATGTTAATTTATTTGTAGTTACTAGCCAATAAACAATTAAATACTTCATATAAACAACTTAATAATAAGCAGATTAAATTAAATGTGGAAGTGGAGACGAGACTTGCAGCACAACCTGAAATCCACAAAGGAATTATTACTGATAAGTATTATTTGATAAAAGTTAGAAATAGCCGCTCTGGATATACCTATCAAAAATTAATTTGAAAATGTGAAAAATCTCAATACTTAAATGCCAGTTACTTTTTCTTTTATATACAGCAATTACAGCCATCGTATTACAATAATTCTGAAATATATACTCTATTCCTTGTCGTGTTTTTGTTGCCATCTCTTTCATCGATAGTTTATCACAAGTCATGTGAAGATATTTAGATATGTTTCAGTTGATTTTTTTGCATCATCCCCTTCTGGTATTTTACAATACCGTAGTTATAATACCTCTGATTCAAGGGTATTATTAGTAGGTCAATTTTAGCTAGAAAATAGTTAAAGTATTCCTTTGATAAACGAAATCGTTTAGGAAAATCAAAATGCCCATCTACATGATTAATTCTAAATCTAAGATCCTTGTATCACGTATGGACAAAAGTATTTTTATTTCTTGCATAACCATGTCTTCATCACATGCACAGATGCCAGCACGTCGTAGTAGCGGGCCTTAATCTCTTTATATACATGGTGTCTCACGGAACTGGTACATTGGAAGTTTCTCAAATTCTACTATTTCTGGAAACTTGAAATTTTGGAATTAGAATTAACTCGATCTGAGCTCTTCAGCTAAAATATTCTCAAATTAACAACGGGGCTACGGGTCAAGACGTAGCTGTATTTATTCTGTATTTATTGGCGTAGCATCGCACTGCGGGGCCCTGCTAGTTTCATATAAAGGTGGAATTTATATGAAATTTAAAGACCTGAAACCCCTTGTCAATGTATAATATCTTCTGTCTCATGGGTCTAACAAGAGTCTCGAGTTTTAGCCACATTTTCTTGTTTCCTGGTCACTGGTCACTCCTGCCGGTGCTGCACACTGCACAGCCACACATTTTCTCCTTTTGTTCCACAAGAATTGCTAAGAACTTAGGAGTAATAAAATGGCAAATAAAGCGATTCTTTGCGGGATATTCGGTTATTTTGAAGGCAGTCATGCGGCAATAATGCATCGCAGACATTCTAAATTCGCGATAATTTTCTGCAGATTGCGGCGCGGCGGTCTACCGTCGACGGCGGCGGTTTGGTTAATGAACCGGGACGTGTAATTTAAATTAAACAATACGAAGCGGCGGCTTATATCAATTCCGTCATGCCGTCTTGCGTATTTTTGCTCCTGATTCCAAGCTCACGTAGGTATGGTACTATTTGTTATTGTCGTTTTTCACCCATTAGCGCCTTTACAATTTGTTACGTAACGCGGATTGATATTCATTTAACCACTAACTGTTTTCTTGGCCCGTGACGTTTATGTAATCCTAGAGCAATACATTCACAGTAGACGTAGGTAATTAAAATTTTAATAAAACTTTGTTATCCTGTTTCTATCTAATACCTACTTATAACAAAACCCCCCCACAAATTTAAACCCACAATAATATAGCAAAACAATCAATGCTATTAATATTTAGTTTTCACGTTTTATTTATTTTATTTTTATTCTAAATTTATAATCAATAAATCATTAATTTATTAATGGCAATTTTTTGATAATTTATTACTGCGCTTTCGGTTTACTGCACTCGGCTGCAATAGCATCCTGTTGTGGTGCGGGTTTGAGTGTTCGGCTTTTCCACTCGTTTCCTGCCGAGTGTTCGGCTTATGCACCGCACGCGCTCAGAGCACTCTTCTTGACAGGCTTAATCGATGAATATGTCATTACTTTTTGTGTTGAGATGATAAATATAGATACAATATATACGAATAACACTCGGGATGCTAAATATAATCATAAATAGTTTCGTAAGAGCCTTTGAAAGTCACGTATTTTTGGTTATGAACTAGTTCACCGTGAAGTTGGTTTTAAAGAATTGCACCAAAACAATGCAATACTGCATGAAAATTGTGCGCTTTTGCATCTTTACGGTGCAATTCGCACCGAGTGATTGCAGAAAATTGTATAAATCGAAAACGCTAATAGTATTTTAGGTTTCATCATATTTCTTGCAGGTTCATATATATTTTTTAAAGTCAGTTGACAAAGTATAGTCTTTAATTTTGGTCTGATTTTTACCGTTTCTATTGGTAAGCAATAGCCTGACAAAATTTAGGTCTTCGCTCAAATTAACGAAAGAGTCGGCCCTCGTGGTAAAAGAGTGAGTTACTCTAAACGGGATACGGTGTGGTCAGTACTGGTAAACTAGTGCATATGTAAACCTATTATTTATTGAACGCAAACATGGAAAAGGCGATAAAAAGAAGCAAGAAGAGTATCAACAATTGTTGTGTTCCTCAGTGTAGTTCATTTTACAGGTAGGCATTGTCGTTCCACATATTTTGAGGTTCAACACTTTGCAATTATGTTTTCGCCAACATAATCGCAACCATTATTACCATTATTATTAGGAACAATTAACAATACCATCTTGTACGCGTGTGTACACAAAACACCAGAATTTTATCCCGTTTAGAGCAGCCATAACTATTTTTTTTCAGCGTCATCTACCTTTCCTCGTTCAGGCGAATTAGCTTATTTGGCCATCACCTCAGCCCGCCACTCGTCGCGAATCGAGTTGAAACTTTGCTAATATTCAGTACACAGTTAGTACTAATTGGTACCACCAACCCGCACTTAGTATACCTTGAAGAATCTTCTTGAAATCGGACATTAAGTGAGTCAACGTCACGTCCGTCACCTCAGCTCACCACTCGTCGCGAATCGCCTTGAAACTTTCTAAATACTTAGTACGCAATTAGTACTAATTGGTACCACCCCCCCCCCCAATTGGTACCTCAAAGAACGGTAGCACTCTGCAATATAATATTGTATACTAATAATATGGCAACCAAAATTGCAGCCATGCATTTTCCAAGTTTCGTCGCGTAACGTGAAGAACTACCCGTAGTTAGGGTGGGTTTCCTTGAGGTACCAATTGCGAGGTGGTTGGTACCAATTAGTACTAATTGGATACTAAATACATATAAGTGTCAAGGCGATTCGCGACAAATGGTGGGCTGTGGTGACGTTCATGCCCATGAGCCACATTCAGTGGTACCAATTAGTACTAATTGAGTACTAAATTTTTGCAAAGTTTTAAGACGATTGTGCGACAAGTTGTGGGCTGAGTGATGGGCGAGACCTTGAGCAACTTTGAATCCCCGAGTTCAAGGAGTTCCATGAGGTAACAATGGCGGGGTTAGTGGTACCAATTACTACTAATTGTGTACTAAATATTAACAAAGTTTCAAGTCGTTTTGTGACAACTGGCGAGTTGAGGCAGCGGTCACAACAGTCAATCCTAATTAGGGGGAGTTCCGTTGAGGTACCAATTGAGGGGTTGGTGGTACCAAATAGTACTAATAAGGTACGAATTATTTTGAAAGGTTTAAGTCAATTCGCGACAAGTTCCGGACTGAACTAACGGACGTCTGATCTTTTAGGCTGGGTTCCCAGCTGCCCCTGACTTTCTAAGCAGTTGGAAAAACGAAAAGTCCATATGACTTTTTTTACTCAGTATGACATTATAACTATCTAAAAGAAAAATGTTGCGGTAGAGAAAGTAGTACACACCCGCAATAATACCACGCGTGTACCTACTGATATCGATTTTTAATCACAATAGAAATAGCAAGAGTTGCCTAATCTAGATTGCTTTTGAAAACAACTGAACAATTTCGAATAAACAGAACTTTATTAAACAAGTTTTATAGGTACGTTTTTTATTATAATTAATTTAGTATTTATAAAATTATAAGCCTACAATAAAACACTAATACAAAACAATAATTGGGTGGTTTCAAATGAACGGTGCTCCAGCGCACTAACTGTTGCAGTAAGAGGTTAGCTTAACGAGATGTTAGACGATCGGTGCGTTGCAGTTAATGGGTCATACAAATATCCACCGCGTTCCCCTGATTTGACGCCAATGGATTTTTCATTTGGGGAGCTATTAAAGGCGTAGTTTCTTAGGACCCAATAACTGATTGTGGAGAAGTTGGAAGATAGAGTTTCAGCTGATTTTAATGGGTTATGTGCTAACTCGATTTCAGTAGGTACAACTACATTTTAGGTATACAACATTGTACACAAAGTTGATCTAAAATGTTCCCTAGAATTGAGAAATGTATTCATATCTTACGGTTGCCATTTGAAAAATTCGACTTTTACTACTTTTCTCGACTTAAACTTTGATCTTATAATTTGAACATTCTGTATAACTTTTAGAAGAATGTTACAGATGTGTTGATAAAATGTCACCTTCACAACAATTTTATGGGACAACTTTTTTCCAACGGCCACAGCGAATAATTTATAAGTAATTGAAAGTAACCGTGGTACTGTCATATTTTAAGGAAAAATATGAATACCTATCTCAAAAATGACACATTAGGTATAGGGAATGTAAAATAAAATTGATCTAAAATTTAATGAAGATTAAAAAAATGCGGTAAAATACAGGGTTTACCATTTGAAATATAAAAGTTGACATAATTTCTGGTGTAACCGGAACTAACCTAAAACTCAAAATATTTCAGTTGAGTCGATCGTGTCCAACAATATAAGTCAACAAATTTTCAATCTCTCATTTCATTTGGTTCTCCATATACTTCTTATGGCAGCTCGTCGTGGGAGACCCTGTATATGGGTCGTTCTTTTACAAATGGTACGGATTTCGCAAAATAAAAATTCACTTTTTTAAATTACACCCAACTTTTTATATGGCATTTTCTCGGAAATTTAGTCGATACCTGTATCGGGAATTGTTATTACTATTTTCAGAGATATGAAAGCTTACAGTTTGGATGATTTACGCTTGTTTTCCAAACCTTGCCGTGTCGAAACTTCAATATCTTTGGTTGTAGTAACCGTATCGCACTCATTTTTGTTTTTTTAAAGTTTGAAATATTTGCTAGATAACTGCGTACAATTATTATTTTAATTTATTTATGTAACAAAATTAAACTCAATTGAATTCTTTAAATAATTATCACATAGTCGCCCCCACAATGGATATAATCGAAAAAAAAATATATAGTATCCACCACACTTTTACCTACAATATCCAATTTATTTCTAGGATGGAATCTCTTATTGTTCAAAAGATATTAAATTTTATCTGACGTGAGACACGCGCGGCGTGTCGAAACTCAATGAAAAACGCAGCAAGCGACTACTTCAGGCGTGTGCGCGACGTTCTTGAACATCTCGCAGACAGCAGGCTGGTTCAGCACGCTAGTGCAGTTTGTTTTTTAAGAACGGAGTGACTGGAAGTGCTTATTTATTAGGTGCTAAAAATATTTATTTAATAAACGCCTTTAAAGAATGCCGAAGTCTTCTAACCGTCTCAAACGTTCTACATTTGGAAACGATCTTTTCAATTTGCCTCCGCATTCAAATATAAAGAATAAAGATAGTTCTCAGAAAAATCAGAGATAACACTGCACTCATCTTCTTGCAAGGATTGTTTTTTGCTGTTCATAAAATGATTTTGGCTTTTCACTAAGTATGAATGCAATAGTAGTTTTTCAAAACCGGTCTTCTAGTTTTGTAAATATTCATCAACTTCATTAGTTGCAAGGTGGTTCTGTCGACATTCATGCATTGTCTATAAGTGATTCGTCGATCAAATGTGTTGCACCAGCACATTCAGAACATTTCCCAAAATAACTATTGATGCTTGAATGAAAATCATACGTTGTAAACAGTCGTGAAAACTTTTACCTAGATGGTATAGGTATATCTAATGCCAATAATTGGTATTTTATTACTTTTCTGAGAGCTTATTATTCTTTATATTTGGATGCGGAGGCAAATTGAATGGATTGAAATATCTATCGGTGCAAAATTTAGGACGTTTGATAAGGTTAGAAAACTTCGGTATTTTTAAAGGCGTTTAATAAATAAATATTTTAAGCATCTAATAAATAAGCATTTCAACTCACACTGTTCTTAAAAAACAAACTGCACTAGCATGTTGAACCAGCCTGCTGTCTGCGAGATGTTCAAGAACGTCGCGCATACGCCTGAAGTAGTCTCTTGCTGCGTTTTTCTTTGAGGTTCGACACGTCGCGTGTGGCGCACGTCAGGTAAAATTTAATATCTTTTAAAGTATAACAGACTCCTTCCTAGACAAAAATGGTTTTTGTATGTAAACGTATAAGGTATATTTTGTATATTTTTTCGATTATATGCATTGAGGGGCGACTATGTAGGTACTAAATATTTAAAAAATTCAGTTTTTCAGTTTTTTACATATATAAATTAAAATAATGATGTAGGCAGTTATCTAGCAAATATTTCAACGTTTAAAATAAAACAAAAATGGGGCCGACACGAGTACCTACTGGAACCAAAGATATTGAATTTTGAATATGGCAAGATTTGGAAAATAATCGTAAATAACCCAAACTTAGAACTTTCATATCTCTAAAAATATTTTTTTTTTCGACTAAATCCTGATACAGGTATAACCTTATTTAGTGCATACAATTTATAAAAGAAGTTTAAGCCAAATCTAAAATGTGACGACATAAACGGTGTAAGATTTGTAAAAGGACGACCCATATTTGTGTGCGATTTTTTTTAGTACATACAGCCTTGAAAAATTAGAATGTCTATTAGATTTTCAGTATTTTCAGTTCCAAATTCTAGATTAATGGTCAAGTTAAATTAATGTCCCTTCAATTTATTGTAATTAGTATTTTGTAATTTTTTATTTAAGCATACAGTTTAAAGTGTTGTTGCTATTCAAACTGTGTTGCTCCATTAATTATAGAAATGAATTAAGTTGTCTTGAAATTACCAAAGTGTCGGCTGGTTTGCAGTTATTTATTAGTATTTTAGTTTTTTTTATGCCAACATTGTAATCGTGCAAAAACAAAGAGGGTCTAAACATATGCTATACAATGGTAATCAATCTGTAGAAAATAATAATGTAAATAATCTGTAAAAAGAGGTAGGTTTTTATTTCAAACATTATTTTTAAAATATCTGGAAAACGGTAGGGGTGCAAATGAAACTAAGAAGGGTGTAAATAAGTGCAAACGAATTGCAAAACAATCTGTACCTATATGTTTAGGTCACACTTCACAAATTTTTTTAATTTTATCACGAAGACTGTAGGGGTGCAATCGAAACTAAAAAGGCCGCAAACAATTGCAAACAAGTTGTAAATGATCTGTAGTAAAAAATAATTAAAATTTGAAAAGGGCAAGTTCAAATTGAACTCATGTTCAAATTTTGAACATCTTGGGTCCACATGTTCACACTTCACAAAACGCGAAAACAGTATAGGTGCAAACGAAACTAAAAAGGGTGCGAACAATGGCAAACGATCTATAGAAATAGAATTTCAAATTTCGAGAAAGGAGGGGCCAGTGTGAATCAGGCCCACCTCCGAATTTATTTATATTTTATCGCGAAAACCGTGGGGGTGCAAACGAAAACAAAAAGGGTGCAAACCACGGAGTGGTGCAAACCGTTGTAAGCGAATTGCAAACGATCTGGAGAAACAGAACTCCAACTTTCGAAACAGCCCAAGTTCACAGACGTCTAGTTTATACAACAATCAGAATGCTCAAAAACACAATGCAAACAATTTAATGAAAATCTGAACATATTCCTCGCTGTAAGTTGGGTCGGTTTTTGATTATTTAATTAAATGCAATTTGCTTAGTTGTCTATATTGTTATTTTTATTTTTAATTGAAAAATGCACGGACATTGCCGTGAACTTTTCATCAATGTGATTTTGCGTATGAATCGTTGGTAGAACTGGGCCCGTCATTTCGGTCCGCCGCTCGCGTAATGTTGGCAAGACCGTTTGTAAGTAAACTAACCTATAAAGTGAAAGTTGTGAAAGAAATTGAGTGATACGAAAACGGTCCAATCGTTGCATTAAATAACGTTTTTGTTTGTAATAAACTAGTGACAATATGCAGAACAGCGTCCCACGAGAAGGCAACCACCCACATCCCATGATGATGAGCACACGGGAAAAGGAAAGATACATAGAAAATTTCGCATTCCCGTACTGCGACGAGTCTTTAAAATACGAAAAGATTACGAAAATCGGTCAGGGAACGTTCGGGGAAGTATTCAAAGCTAGGGACAAGTCCAACGTCAAAAAGTTTGTTGCATTGAAAAAGGTTCTTATGGACAATGAAAAAGAAGGCTTTCCTATCACCGCTCTTCGAGAGATCCGCATTCTGCAGCTTCTCAAACACGAAAACGTCGTTAACTTAATCGAGATCTGTCGGACAAAAGCGTCACAGAATAATCGGTACAGATCGACGTTCTACCTCGTGTTTGATTTCTGCGAGCACGACTTGGCGGGACTACTATCTAACGTACTCGTTAAGTTTAGCATGGCTGAGATTAAGAAGGTCGTACAGCAATTATTAAATGGCCTCTACTACATACACAGCAACAAGATCTTGCACAGAGACATGAAGGCCGCAAATGTGTTGATTACCAAGAACGGTGTTCTTAAATTAGCCGATTTTGGACTGGCCCGAGCTTTTAGCGCCAGCAAAAACGGAGTTCCAAACAGGTACGATTTAAGATAATTAGGACACCAATGCGGCCCTCCCCGCTGGGTTACTAATAACATAACTTTTGTCGGGTATAGCATAACCTCACTTTTGTATTTTCATCTGATGTGACCTTGGAAAACAATTGTTTTCTGCTAGGAATGGCTTTGAAAAAGATTAACGTAACAGCTGTAACTAGTTATTTGTTTGGAAAATCTATAATAATTCATTTATAATATGAAATATTTGCTATTTTCTGTATTTCAAATATTTCAGTTCGTTAATTGAAAATATTAACGTCAAAAATACAGTTCTGTTTACATGGTAACTAACTTATGCTACCTCCGATATCAGTTTCCTGTCTTGCAAGACTAAAAATATTTTAAAATATGTCGTACTGAGTTGTGTATATTTTTCTTTTTAGATTTACGAATCGAGTTGTAACTCTGTGGTATCGACCGCCCGAGCTGCTATTGGGGGAGAGGAATTATGGCCCCCCAGTCGACCTCTGGGGGGCAGGTTGCATCATGGCCGAAATGTGGACTCGATCGCCCATCATGCAGGGCAGTAGCGAGCAACAGCAACTAACGTTAATATCGCAGTTGTGCGGCACTATTGCACCAAACGTCTGGCCCGGAGTCGAAAATTTGGAGCTCTTCAAGAAAATGGAACTGCCTCAGAATCAGAAGCGACGAGTGAGTATTGTGTTTTTTATTTCTAAGCAAAAGATATTTATAGTAAAATTATTGGAAATAATAAAGAAAACAATAAACTTGTATGTGTGTATGTCAGAACACTGGCAGATTTTCTATATTCAACTACAGTAGCGACAAACAAACATACCAAACAAATGATTTCAGTACGCTTTTTTCCTACGATTTTGAATCTAAAGGCGCACAAAGTGAATTCACTAATTTGCCAAAAAGCGCAAGTTTACATTTTTAGCACTGTTGTCAACAATTTTTATAAAATTGCTTCTTTATTTACATCCTTCAAATTCAATGGAAAAGAACCTTACCGAATGAGTTCAATTTGTTTGGCAATTTTGCTGGGGATGTGTAATCATTTACATAGCTGCGGGTTTAGATGTTAGACAAAGTACGTAATAGGTAATCTGTTGATATTCGGATAGCCACGCTCCTGTTTATTGATTTTTATTTTGATTAGTTATGGTATTCTAATTTGTTAAAATAAATAAACATAAAAATGATTTATTTATATTTTTAGTGATAACTCTATCTTTTTTAATTATACTTTCTGGTGGTATTGTGTTCTTCAGGAAAGGGTTTATTTTTACACACTACCCATGAGTTTAACTAAGCAAATATATACTTGAGCAAAAACAACTTTACATTCTTGGTACATACAATATCTGTTAAATACTAGCTATCAACTGTCTAAAAAATTAACATTACACATACGCCAATATTCTTGACGCCATCTAGCGGTTCTACTCTAAAGTTAAATTAATATTCTCAACATATCGACGGCCTAGCTGCAATACCACGTATCATCTATGCTTTAATCAAGGTCATCGATATATTTTGAGACAATATTGATAAATTGCAAGATAAGGTGCACAAATGTCGGGCACGCAACAATAGAATGCCCATTAACATTTTTACAGTAATCCACAAGATTGACCAACTTGAAAATTCTGTTGCAGGTAAAAGAGAGACTTAAGTATTATGTTAAAGACGCACACGCGTGCGATTTGTTGGATAAGCTATTGATCTTGGATCCTTCAAAACGAGTTGACGCAGATGCTGCCCTGAATCATGACTTTTTCTGGATGGACCCGATGCCTTGCGATTTGGGGAAAATGTTGGCAAATCACACGCAAAGCATGTTTGAGTATTTGGCACCACCGCGGCGAATGAGTAATATGAGACAACATCATCAGATGCCGGCTGGTAGGCCTACGACTTCTACGGTGCAGGACAACGGATATCAGGACAGAGTTTTTTAGAGCGATATTATTGATTGTGATATAAGTTATTGTGATTTTATCGTGTGCACGGTGGAACTCGATAGCAGTTATAATGACGGTGGCGCTAAATTTTGAAGGAAGAATATGTTGTTTTCTGCATTCGAGTGGGTTTATTTGTTTCTAGTGGTTAGTATTTACCCATTTTGTTAGTATGTCATTACAACGTAATAACTATGTTTATACTATGATTTTTCATTGTTTTAGTTATTGTTGTTAGTAAATAGTTAGGTGCAAAAGGTATACAGTATAATACTATGTACTATAACATTTGTATTTATTTAAATCTTATTCAACCCTGACGACTTGTTTTATACAACTAATATAGTCGCGGAAAATATAATGTATCCAAACTACATTTTTTACAGTGCGAAAGCTTCAAAAAACAAATAAATTTTTATGTTTTTCTTAAATATGACATAAAATAAAAATAATTTCCGAGTGACAATTGGATCAAAATTCTTTAGGTACTTTCTGAATTATATTGCCACAAAAAATGGGATGGATACATATTATTTTGTCGCGAGTACCTACCTACTCTATATCATGTACATGATTGACTGCAACAACCAATAAACTAATAAAATATTATATTAAAATAAAAATAAAAATTAAATAAAATCAAATAAAATATTATTTGGGTACAATTATTACTTTGCTTGTATATAGAATAATCTATCTATTACATATGCTGCAAGTTTGTTAATAAATGTTAATAAATATATTTAACTCAATATTGCATTTTAGTTACTTAATTATAATACACAAACTCTCGTATGACATAAAACCATATTTTTTACAAAAATATTTTTAAATAATGAATAGATAATAATTTTATAATAAATGGACTGACTGATATAGATGAATGACAAAATTACTTTTTGGATTTTAAAGGTAGGTATGGTTAAGGTGACCAGAATTTGATTGAGCTAAAGCGGGATATAAGCGGTGGGGGGGATCAGTAATTAAAGCCAAATACTTTTGTCAAAACATCAGCGTTTGACACTACCTACTGTTGTTAGAATGAAAATATCTGTCCAATCCTGGCTAACTAGATTTATATTAATGCAGACACGACTGATCTTGATCAAATAGAATTTGCTCATGCAGCTAAACTATAATTTTACAAAAAAAATGTCAGACATACATATATTATACAAAATTTCCTCACTTTACTTTATTATTTAACTATTTTGACGAAATTACTGAAATGGCGGCTCATTTGCAAAATAAATGAAAAATGCTTAGAGGAAAGATTTAGTTCATTTGGATCCTTTTGAACAAAAACCTTTTCAGCTCTAAGTTTAGTCATAAACTTCTAAATATATGACACTTCGTCTCGATACCATTAGTCATACTACGTATGATAAAGTAAAAATAGTAAAATGACGGGGGGGGGGGGGGGGGGTAGGTTTTTATTTCAAACTTTATTTTAGATAAATCTGAAATACGGTAGGGTTGCAAGCAAAACTAAAAAGGGTGCAACCAAATTGCAAACTGTAAAAAATGTGAGGCCAAATTCACTTTTCACAAAATTGTTTTATCATTTTTTATCATTATGAATTTTATCATGAAACCCGTAGGGGTGCAAACGATCTGAAGAAAAATAAAAAAAAAATTTGAAAAAGGAGAGACCAAGTTCACAAACTTGTTTTAATTTTATCACGAAAACGGCAGGAGTTCAAACAAAACTAAAAAGGGAACAAACAATTGCAAATGATCTGTAGAAATATAATTTCAAATTTCAAGAAAGGTGGGGCTAGTGTGAATCTGGCCCCTCCGAATTTGTTTTAATTTTATCTCGAAAACGGCGGGGTGCAAACGAAACTAAAAAGGGTGTAAAGAATTGCAAAATATATTGCAAACGATCTGTAGAAAAGAATTTAAAATTTCAAAAAAGAAGCGCTACTACCGTGCAATCTGCACCCCCCCCCCGAATTTGTTTTAATTTTATCTCAGAACGGTAAGGGTGCAGACGAAAAGAAGAACGGAACAAACAATTGCAAAGCAATTGCAAACTAGGTATCTGTAGAAACAGAATTCCAAATTTTGAAAAGGAGGGGCCAAGTTCACAGACGTCAGTAATATTAGGCTCTGTAGTTGAACGTGGTTGTTTAAACATAGTTGGATAGCGAGAACCCCATGGCAAAATTAATTTTATTCTATTGACCTACTCCGAATAATATTTTATTTTGATATTAAATTGGCGAAAGCACCGCAGCCAGGTCGTGCGCACAATGCAATGTTTATTATATTTCGGGCCACCTGCGGTCAACAAAATCGAATTTACCGATTGGTTACGGTGATCATCACAAAGGATGAGTGTCTGTCTAGGTTTGCTCTTGTGTCGTTGCTCAACGTGGTATAATAGAACGGGAATGGGGACACTTCTTTCAGATATTGAAGGTTGTTGCGTAACCGACATCAAGGTGGCGTACATAGTCCAGTGTTGCTACATTTCAATTTTTCGTTTAGGTAACGTTCATTGTTTTGACATTTATTTACGATGAATATGGGTTTGATGTTTCAAAATTACGTACTCATTTAATTGACTTTGAGAAAGTTTTTTTTTTTTTAATTTCTTGTTTTAATCCATTTGCGTACTTGAGTTGGGTATCTTTAAAGATGGTGCAGAAATCATGGCCAACATTTAGTTTTTTATGGGCGCCATTCTGTTTTCTATGTTATACTGTGGTTATACTATACATGTTGGGCTGTAGTTTTTTTGCAAAATTTTATGGTATTGTTTTTTAGTGTTTTGGAAGTAATCAACCAACATCTTTTTTTACTGAATGAATATTATGACAGTTTCCTTTCACTTGTCTCACGGTCAGGTCAAAAATGGGGGGCAACACAATGTATTCAGGGTACAGGATGATGTTGGAAATGCTGTTCATTCAAAAATACCATGAAAAAAAAGACTTGGTTTGAAATGATGTGACGTACTCACAAAACGTTAACTCCAGCTGTGATTCAATCTTTGCAATACCAAACAAAAGATTCGTATCAACGTAACTACACGCATGGGCGCCGTTACAAAATGTTCCAGGGGAGGGGGGCAAGATATTTTAGTAATAAAAGGTGACGTAGTGTGAATGACTATACTATTCATTATTCTGTAGCGTTTCGTTGTTTTATTTGTTGCAAATGGCATTGATAGAGACATATTCATATTTATTAGTTAGGATTCTAAAATTGAGACACAACAAAAAAAATAATAAATATAAAAAAATACCCAATAGCCCATATTGTTCGTTGAATTTAAATTGCATTCACCCTGAGAAATCTCCGTTGTTTTTATGGTTGTGTCATTTTTTACACATTACCTTATGAAATTAGCCACGCTTGTGGCCCCTGTATGCTCGGCAACTTATCTATAGCATATTGATATTAAGTGAATTGCAAGAAAATTTGCTGCCTTTCTATCGTTTATTAATGTGAAATTAATAATAATTTGTATAAACAATATTATTTGTATTTATACATTTGTTTCAGAATCATTGAACTTTTATCCTAGAATTTTAGATTTGGTCTGCTTGCCAACCAATATTGAAGAATTTTTATTACTTTGTAATATTCCGAAGTAAACATTGTTAATTTTTTATAAGCATTTCCAGCTCGTGTTCATCGAGCAAGGCCTAATGTATAATGAGCAACTGGCACCTTTCAAAATCAAAAATACAGGCACAAAATGAACACAATTGATAATTGAATTCTATAATCGTGTCAATCGAGCATCCGATAAAATGTCTTAATAACAAATTGGTAAACAATAAAAGGTGAAAATATTATTTTAAAATATAACCACATAAAGGGAAAACAATGACTAAATATAAAGAAAAGTTGACAAATTAGAAAATTCTGTGATACGAAATTCAAAATTGCTATCATTACTATTATACGTAAACACTTAAAAGGCGACAATACTAAATCAACTAGTTAATAATAATAATTGTTGTTATATATAAGCTGTATGAATGGTCTGTATGACCATAGTAGACAAATTTTGTAATGAATTCATGTCCGGAAATGTACCTATTGTTTGGACGTTGGAGAGAGACGGTAGATTGAACAAATTTTACAAACAGCTTAGGAAAAATAGTGCCATGTATCATAGGACGGCACTTTTAAACCCAAATAACATTTGTGTGGCTTTTTACTTTATCATACGCAGTATGTAAAGTATTGTAATCGTGCCGAAAAAAAAAAAATTGGGATTTTAGCGGAAATAGGTCTTTTTGGGTCCCCTGAACATTTTTGACCAAGGTACAAAAAAATGTGTGTGTGTGTGTGTGTGTGTGTGTGTGTGTGTGTGTGTGTGTGTGTGTGTGTGTGTGTGTGTGTGTGTGTGTGTGTGTGTGTGTGTGTGTGTGTGTGTGTGTGTATGTGTGTGTGTACCCGATTTTTGTGACGACGATTCCGGAGAAACTACTAAAGGTATCGGAACGAAAAATCATATTTAGAAGTTTCATGTCCAAACTTAGAACTGAAAAGCTTTTGGTTCAAAAGGATCGAAAGGAACTGGCTATTTACTCTTACCATTTTTCAACGATTTTACAAATGAGCCGCCATTACTGTAATTTCGTCAAAATAGTTAAATAATAAATTAAAGTGGAAGAAATTTTGAATAATTTATGCCTATGACATTTTTTGGTCAAATTAATAGTTTAGCTGCAAGACCATATTCTATTTGATCGAGATCGGTCGCATCTGCATTGACATGAAACTACATAGTAGCCAGGATTTTGACAAATATTTTTTTGTACTGTCACACTCGAAAACAACTGATTTCATCAGAGGTTGGCGAACCGCTATGGAACGTAGCCGCTCTAGTGCGGAAAATTACAAAATACAAATTTCAAATAAAATAAGATCACCAATAAAATTTGATTGTTTGTTGATAAGAAATATCAACCCCTCTTTATATCTAATTCTAAAAACGATAAATTAAGAAAATTGTAAATACTGTGACGCAGTAGCGGTTTTTACGAACAGGCAAGGTAGGCCGGGCCTACCCACAATTTTTTTGCCCGGCCTACACAAACAATATGTGTCAAATTATATATTTTTTATTAATATTAAAACATATACTTATTATACACAATTAATTTGGTTAATTTTTGTGCAATTTTTTAGTTAATTTCTTTTCAGCCTCTGCAGAAATGACCGCGACGTATTTTTATTCGCATTTATTTTCGAGGTAGGCACCGGCCGACCTCGCGCGCATGCAGAGGTGTATGTACCTGCGTAGCGGCAGGGTGTCTGCGCAATACATAGGCGATAATACACGAGCAGTAGGCCCGTGCCTAATGTTCGCAGTCGTATATAGTTCGTTGTAGTGCGCGTCGCTTTCGTGTCATTACAGCAGGCACAGGCCAGTGATATTTCAGAAGTAGTTGGTTCTAAATACAGAAGATTATATTTTGAAATTTAGGACAGTACACAATTAGAGCAGCGTTTTTCTGAGTACGACAAACTCCACTTCTTACAACTAGGCGATACAACCCAATTTATAAAATATAGCGAAAAATTTCCACAACATTCATTGGATTCGTTACTGGAAATCTATAAACCATTGTTTGATAAAACCACGCAAAAAGCTGAATTGGAAACAATATATTCTCCATATCATAAGGATAATTTTCACGAAAAGAGCCTGATAACATTGATTACAAAGATGAGTGACAATGAAACTAAGGAAATTCTTCCCCAGTGCTACAAATTATTTTGTCTGATATCTACAATTCCAGCAACTAGCGCCTCGGTAGAAAGGAGTTTCTCTTGCTTAAAGCGTATAAAAACATACTTGAGAAACACAATGTCACAAGATCGACTATCTTCTCTTGCACTGCTGTCAGAAGAAAAAAAACATTCTCGATAAATTATTGAAGACAGAAACATTTCACGACAACGTGATAGATAGATTTGCAAGGAGTAAGAACAGAAGAATTGATCTACTTTATAAATAAAATAATATCCAAAACATGTTTGTACGCAATATTATAATAAGAAATATATTATTCTGTAAAATTAAATTTCTGTAGTAATAAATATAAGGACAGGATTTTTTTTTCAACAAAATGTATCCCTCTGCGACGTTGCTGGCCTACCCAATATTTTACCCCACGAGCCGCCGCTGCTGTGACGATCTTAACAGCCGCGAAAACGCCAGAAGTTCTAGGTTATTCCGGAGTATTCCATCGAGGCAGCGAAGCGCAAGTGGCGACCGCTCTGGGCAAACGTAGAAAACACGGGAACATTCCAGAGTATCGATCGATAGGTATATAAGAGAAACTGCTTCGCGCGCTAACCAGTATTATTCAGAGTGCAGTCGGAGCGCGGGCGCGATTATTGATCGACATAAATAGTTCGAAATAAATACAGTAAAGATAAATTTATAGTAGCTTTAAGTGACAGTTAGTTTTTAGTGTTCGTGTTTTAATAATTAGGTAATAAGACTGTAATAGTGTTAAATAAATTAGTTGACTATTTTAATATACCGAGTGTTTTAATTCACACCTTAACGAACGAAAAAACGCTACATTGGTGTCAGGTGTCGGGTGTGAATTGGACATTAGTGAAAATAAAATTGAAGTGAAATAAATCGGACTACTTAGCGTGCGTGAAAATGGCGAAACTAGCGGACTTAAAAGTTAGTGAGCTGAAGAAGGAGCTGGAGGAAAGGGACTGCGATACGACGGGGAAGAAAGCGGACTTGCAGGAACGGCTTCGTAAAGCATTAATTGAAGAAGGCAATGACCCGGACAACTTTGTTTTTGCTAGTGCAAGTGATATCGGCCAAATGCTGCAATGTTTGGAGTCTAAGTTGCTAGAAAATTCCACCGACCTGGCTAAAGTGTTGGAAAATTCCGCCGACCTGGAGGCTAAATTGCTAGAAAATTCCGCCAACCTAGAGACTAAATTACTAGAAAATTCCGCCGACCTGGAGGCTAAATTGCTAGAAAATTCCGCCGACCTGGCTAAAGTGTTAGAAAATTCCGCTGACCTGGAGGTTAAAGTGTGCGAGCTTGGGGAAAAGCTAGAAGAGAATTCTGCCAAGTTGGAAAAAAAGATGTTAGAAAACAATGCCAACCTAAAAAGGGAATTACACGAAGAAATTTTAACAAAATCTTCTACACTGGAAGAGCGAATTCTTTTGATTTTGGAAGGCAAGATCCAGGAAGTTCAGAACAAGATCACAACGTTGGACGTCAACACCTTCCAGGAGTTGCCCTATCAACCTTCAGCAATGGACAACAAGAGCAAAGCTAGTGGCAATCAGGAATCCGTTGGGCTGATGCGCCTCAAACCACCGCGATTTGATGGTTCAACGTCATGGAATGTTTATCAGCGTCAGTTTGAAGCGGCTGCAAAAGCGAACGGCTGGTCATCCAGGGAGAAGGCGACCGCCCTTACGTTGGCTTTGAGAGGAGATGCTGCTGCTATCTTGCAAAGAATGTCCCCGGAAGAGCAAGAAGTCTACGACCACCTGGTGAGACACTTGGAGACGCGTTATGGCCAGTCACACCTGGAACATGTCTACCACACTCAGTTGAAAAATCGGTGCCAGAAGTCAGGGGAGCCCTTACAGGAATTTGAGGCAGATATTGCACGTTTGGTTCGACTGGCATATCCAGATGCCCAGGAAAAGATCATGGAACGTTTGGCGGTTCAAGCATTCCTGGACGGACTCCGTGATGGTGAAATGAAGCAAGCCTTGCTACTAGCACATCCACCTAAGCTAGTTGATGCACTAACACGGGCCCTTGAATTCGAAGCTGCCAAGAACACGAACAAAGGTCAAGCTCGTGTCCGACAAATGATTCCAGGAGAGGACGACTTCGAAGAGTCAGTCAAACGGATCGTCAGGGAGATCAATAGAGAACGTAGCCGCCAGGACCGGAAGTTGGAGTGCTGGAAATGTGGCAAGGCAGGCCACATAAGAAGACGCTGTCCAGAAGGCGTCAGTCCCACTTCCCCCAATCCGGAAAACTAAAAAAGGTCGATGCGAGGGGGCAAACGTCGACCTGTATTCAGCAAGCCCCAGCAAATACCGCCCAGGTCTCGTCACTGCAACACCATGCCAACAGTGTTTTCGTCGACGCGTGTGTGGATGGAACTCTCCGCACTGTGCTGCTGGATACAGGTGCGACGAAGACAATCATAAGGCCCGACATAATAAAACCTGCAGCTAAGGTTCGGCAATCAAAATGGCGTCTACGAACAGCAACGGGAGATCAAGCAAAAGTGCATGGTGAAACAAACGTCATGTTTACCATCGGGAAAGCCACGTTTAACCATCCTGTGATAGTGGCTGAGATTGAGGATGAGGTGATCATCGGGACGGACATAATGGACACCAAGGGCTTCGAGTTAAGCTTTAGGCAGGGAGTTCTGCGGGTAGATGACGAGGAAGTTGTTTTACACCGACAAAAGAATTTAAGCGTTCAGGTCCTACTGCCGGAGGAGACACTGATACCAGAACGGAGCGAGATAGTTTTGGACGGCTGCATTGATGGCAAGACCACAGATGGTGAGATAGTCATGTTCGAACCCGTAATGCATGACGAGGCTGTTGGCCGAGGAATAGCGGTCGGAAAGGCCCTTGTGCGGGCTGCCAAGAGTATTCCTGTGAGGATAATGAACGTCAATCATTATCCTGTATTATTAAAGGAGGGCACGGAGTTAGGACACTGCTCTGGAGTTTCAGCGATACTGCGACAGGTTGCGGCCGTGGAAACCAGCCGGGAAGCCATTCCGGAAGAATTAGAAGTGCTGGTATCATCGTCAGGCACCGGTCTAAGACCAGACCAAAGAAGGAGGCTGAGACATCTGGTCCATAAGTATCAAGATGTTTTTGATACTGGGAAGAAGGGGAGGACCAATATAATCCAGCATAAAATTAATACGGAAAATGCTCGTCCCATTCGGCAGACAGCTAGAAGACTACCGCTGGCTAAGAGAGAGGAGGCTGACAAAATTGTTGAGAGTATGGTCGAGGAAGGAATCATAGAACCATCCAGCAGTCCATGGTCTTCACCGGTAGTACTGGTAAAGAAGAAAGACGGCTCGACCAGATTCTGCGTTGACTACCGGCTGCTTAATAATGTGACCAAAAAGGACAGCTATCCTCTTCCTCGCATCGATGACACTTTGGACACCCTGGCCGGATCGAAGATGTTTTCCACGCTGGATTTGAAGAGCGGGTACTGGCAAGTTGAATTGGCCCCCGAAGATCGAGAAAAGACAGCTTTCACGGTGGGTGCTGGATTATGGCAATTTAACGTGATGCCATTTGGATTGTGCAATGCTCCTGCTACTTTCGAACGACTGATGGAAACGATTTTAAGAGGACTGTCCTGGAAGACATGTCTGGTCTATCTTGACGACATTATTGTAGTAGGAAAATCGTTTGAAGACCACCTGCGAAACCTAGAAGAAGTGTTCCTGAGGCTACGAGGTTCAGCATTGAAGTTGAGCCCAAAGAAATGTCATCTATTTCAGAGAGCTGTGCAGTACCTGGGTCACGTTGTTTCCAGTCAAGGAGTGGCGGTTGACAAGGCAAAGATCCAGACTGTCAAAGATTGGCCAGTTCCCAATGACAAGCATGAGCTGCGCAGCTTCTTGGGATTATGCACATACTACCGACGCTATGTGAAGGGATTTGCCAACATCGCAAAACCATTAACCAGGCTCACCGAAGGAGAACGAAAATTCCAGTGGTCCCAGGAATGTCAAGAAGCTTTCGATCACCTAAAAGAGGCTCTGACAAGCGCACCTATCTTGAGCTATCCCCTACCTGAAGGAAAATTTATACTAGACACAGACGCTAGCAACGTGGGCATAGGAGCCGTGCTGTCCCAAATTCAGGATGGACAAGAAGAAAAAGTCATTGGCTATTTTAGTAAAACGTTGTCCAAGCCAGAGCGTAACTACTGCGTCACCCGCCGAGAGTTGCTAGCTGTTGTGAAAGCGATGGAGCACTTTTACAAGTACCTCTACGGAAGGAAGTTCCTGCTACGAACAGACCATGCAGCTTTAAAATGGCTCCTTCAGTTTAAAAATCCAGAGGGACAAGTGGCAAGATGGATAGAGAGGCTACAGGAGTTTGACTTCGACACCGAGCACCGAGCAGGGAGAATCCATGGAAATGCAGATGCCCTATCAAGAAGACCCTGTCCACAGGACTGCAAGCATTGCCAGCGGGCAGAGAAAACATATGCTGATTTGTTACGAACTACCATAGTCGACGATACTTGGCAAAATAGAGATCTTATAAAAGACCAAGAGGAAGATCCTGATATCCAGATAGTCCTAAACTGGATGAAAGAAGAAAAGAAGCCAACCTGGGGAGAAGTTGCCAAGTATCCTCCTAACATCAAGTCGTATTGGGCACAATGGGACTCCCTAATTCTGGAAGATGGACTCCTGCAGCGGAAAATAATTGACCACGACGGCAAAGAGGAAAGAAGGCAAATTGTTGTGCCCAAATGTCGGATTGCGGAATTGCTAGAGGAACTCCATGCCGGTGTGTCAGGAGGACATCTCGGAGTGACAAAGACGCTGGGAAAGGTGAGGGAAAGATTTTACTGGGTCAATAGCAAGGAAGACGTAAGGGACTGGTGCAGAAAATGCGTTGTATGTGCGGCAAGTAATGGGCCGCAGAGAAAGCAGAAGGCTTTGATGCGCCAGTACAACGTGGGAAGTCCCTTTGAAAGGATTGCTATTGACGTAGCCGGCCCGTTTCCCGAATCCGAAGCAGGGAATAAGTACATCGTGGTCGTGATGGACTACTTCAGCAAATGGGTTGAGGCATACGCTCTACCAAACCAGGAAGCCTCAACAATTGCCGACGCCTTGGTGAAAGAATGGATTTGCCGATTTGGCGTACCTTTGGAGCTACATTCAGACCAAGGGCGAAATTTTGAATCCAGTTTGTTCCAGAACATCTGTAAGACGCTCGGAATCAAGAAAACAAGAACTACTGCGTTACACCCGCAGTCAGATGGAATGGTGGAGCGCATGAATAGAACCATTAATCGGTATTTGGCCAAAGTGGTCTCCGACCATCAAAGAGACTGGGATGGCTTTCTTCATTTGTTCCTCCTGGCTTATCGATCGGCCGTCCACGAAAGCACGGGAGAGTCTCCGGCTCGGATAATTATGGGAAGACAACTCCGTCTCCCATGCGATCTGAAGTTTGGTTGCCCGCCAGGAACTGATGTCGCCGGGGAGGACTACGTCAGTGAACTTCGAAGAAGAATGGATGCCATTCATAGCCAAGTTCGCATTTCCATTCAAGATGCCAGTAATCGGATGAAGGACGCATACGATGTGAATGCCAAGGACCACAGGTACAATGCCGGTGATATGGTTTGGCTTTACGACCCTAAGAGACGAAAGGGACTGTCACCAAAACTTCAAACATCCTGGGATGGACCATACAAAGTTCTGGAAGCTATCAACGACGTCCTTTACCGGATACAAAAGCCACCGCGGGGTAAAGCTCGAGTCATTCACTTCAACCGACTGGCTCCTTACTACGGAGACCACGAAGACGCGGAGCTGCGGCGAATCCAACCAGAGCCGGATTTGACATTCGACGAATTCATGGCCCGTCATACTAATGGTCAAAAGAGTCGGTTCGGTGTGACCTGTGAAGTGCAGCGGGACCTGTTTACTGCTCCAGCTGGCTACGCACTGGCACATTGTGTGGCTAAGGACTTGCGAATGTCTAGAGGGATAGCCAAGGTTTTCCGCGGGAAGTTTGGAAATATTCCAGAGCTGTGTCGGTCTAATCCCAGAGTCGGACAAGCACTCAAGGCAACCGACGAAAAGACCGGCAGAAAGATCTTCCACTTGGTTACCAAAGAGACGTCCGATCAGAAGCCAACCTATAGAGATGTTTGGGATACTTTGTGTTCTCTAAAGGAAGAATTGCTAGCCGAGGACCTGAGAAGCCTGGCGATTCCCAAGCTGGCATGCGGACTCGATGGCTTGGACTGGAGGATGATTCGCAGCATGTTGGAAGCACTCTTCAGGTTGACGGGCGTACAAATTCTGGTGTGCTGTTATAGCCCTCAACGTTGTTCCCTGGAGAGAACCGTGGACTGTTACTTCCACAAGAGATCCTGCTGCAAGAAGGGAGCTCTTTGCCGATATCGACATCCACCATCTTTGGAATCATTTCGGGACGAAACGAGCTTAGGAGGGGGGCAGTGTGACGATCTTAACAGCCGCGAAAACGCCAGAAGTTCTAGGTTATTCCGGAGTATTCCATCGAGGCAGCGAAGCGCAAGTGGCGACCGCTCTGGGCAAACGTAGAAAACACGGGAACATTCCAGAGTATCGATCGATAGGTATATAAGAGAAACTGCTTCGCGCGCTAACCAGTATTATTCAGAGTGCAGTCGGAGCGCGGGCGCGATTATTGATCGACATAAATAGTTCGAAATAAATACAGTAAAGATAAATTTATAGTAGCTTTAAGTGACAGTTAGTTTTTAGTGTTCGTGTTTTAATAATTAGGTAATAAGACTGTAATAGTGTTAAATAAATTAGTTGACTATTTTAATATACCGAGTGTTTTAATTCACACCTTAACGAACGAAAAAACGCTACAATACAGTATAGCGATGAGTGTAGTTTTATTTTAGTATTTTGGTACGGATGTGACATCTACAATGTCATGAACAAATATAAATCTGTCAGAATTTAAATTAGCTTTTTAAACTTGACGTTTCGTCAAAGTTGGACCAACCTACCATTTCCTATACAGAAATATAACCATTTTTTTTTAATACATACTTCTCAAAATGCAACACAATAAACGTTGATGTCACTCGTGCCAAAACTAGATAGCGCAACTCGCTCACGTTCGACGGCGACGCTCCGTCTTCGGTGACGCGCCGCATCACCGCTCGTCGCGCTATTCCGTACTTTCGGCACTTGTGACATAAATAACTATTATTCTAATGATGTAGTGTAGGTAGTGTCAAATGCTGATGCTTTGACAATACCTACGATTTATCTCAATAAAATAGATTCTCATGCAGCTAAACTATTAATTTTATATATTGTATGATAAAGTCATGTGCCTGGCCACATCAGATTTTTTATTATTTATCGTCTTTGATGGGAGTTAATGAGAAGCGTTTTGTAATTTTGATACCAAGTTTGGCTAATTTGGGTCATTTTGAATTCTTATTAGAGACGTTAAACAAATAAAGTTTTACATACAAATTATTTATATATTCTATAATACATATATTAAGGCTCTATGCAGTACCTAAACGGTGCTAGGTGTGTGGACATGAGTTCGATATCAAAAGTTCAGTATACTTTATCTTTATTTTACACTTATTTTTAACACCCACTGGCCACTATTAGTCGGTGGCGTTAGCAACATTAGGCACCAAAATATTTCAGTGCTGGATACCAGCACCAAATTTTGCACACAGCATGTACATATATTAAGGTTTAAAAAACCGCCTGGAGACACTCTCCTGGGGGTCAAGATCATCCCTTTATAACGTCATCAAAATGGCGGATTTAAGTCAGAGTAGCGAATTATGTTATCGCATGTATTATTGTTAATTTTTAACCAATTTTGAGTTTTACTACGTCATTTTAAAGCTCAGGTAGCGTTCTTTAAAAAATGTATTTTTTTAATTTTTGTGTACGAAAGGTAGTTTTTGCGTACCTCTCTAAATTCCAGTAAATTGTTCGATAAGCAACTCAGTATTGCTATAAGCAGTTAAGTTTATGTAAAAAATATCTGCGTACGACAATTTGGTATTAATGTATCCAGACACATTTTTAAATGTTAATATATTTTTAGTCCCCACTAAACCTCTACAAACTTCTGCTAACCTCTATAAACATACGACTAATGTAGATGTCATGAAATACGCCACTAGTGAAAGCATAGTCATTTCATGAAACGCCGGCCAAGCTGTTCACTGCTGTTAATCCAAACTAACCCAAGTTTTCATAAAATGAGGTATTTCACTATGATACTATGATGTGTGTATTATTTGACAGTGTTGGATATAAGCTTTAAGGCGAAAAGTAATAATATAAATATTGTACTAAGTAATAATATAAATATTGTACTAAGTAATAATATAAATATTGTACTAAGAATTCTGAATTATCGCCAATTTTCTTGAAACCTCACACATAGGCGGAATGTTTTTAATGGACCTATTAAATTGACAAAGTTAGATTCGCCGTGATTCGTTTACGGTTTCAGCCGAGCTTGATGAATGATACATAAGCAGCATGAAACGTTGAAGAAGCATGAAAGCATACTCGTTTTGTGATAGAGACTGCGTGTGACACAAAATGCACGAAACCTTTGTGAATTTTTCTAAATGCCATCCACGTTTTCTATGCAGTGGTTTTGCCGATACCTCCTAAACTCGAAACAGTGTCTGCCACAGTAAAAGCATGAAAGAAAGGAAGCAGGTTTGATACCCCAGGTGAAAGTTTTCTCTGCATTTGGTTAACTGGAAGATTTGCAGATGTTTTCCTGTTCCATATTCAATCCATAATTCCTCTACTTTATCTAACTTAGAACAGGCGTACATCGCAATGAGAACTACATCGCTATCCACTGTTTTAATGGTAATTTTGGTATGTCCTTCGAAGGTGCTGGCATACCACACGTGAAGCAATAGACGGGCATCTGCTTCTTCATGAAAAACTATTTGCTTTCCAATAAGCAGACCCAACTTTACTAAGTTTTTTACCAAAAATCCAAACAAAATATTTTTGGTTACCAGAAAAGTACAGTTTTATCGTGACCAAAAATGAAAGTAGAAATGTTTTTAAAATAGCCTGAAAACAAATGAATATTGTTTGTTATAATTACTGCCATACTAGGCAACTAATGTAAAAAATATAACGAAATTTAGAGGGTTACTTGAGCCTTAAAATGACATATTAAACTTCCAAATTGGTTAATAATGTACGAAGATACGTGCGTTAACATTATACGTAAATCCGCTATTTTGATGACGTCATCAAGGGATGATCTTGACCACCAGGAGAGTGTCTCCCGGTGGTTTTTTAAACCTTAATATGTGTACAAGATGTGTGCAAAATTTGGTGCTGGTATCCGGCACTGAAATATTTTTACACTAACGCCAGTGGAGTAGAGCGTCGATAATCCGAACTAATTGGGACCGAAGGTCAATCGGATTATCAAATGTTCGGATTATCAAATATTGCAACTAAATAGCAGAAAATAAGATTGGATAGTTCAATCTTAATAAAACAACACCATTCGATTCCGCTCTTCATAAACTATACGAATGTCAAAAAGTCAAAATCGAAGGGATATCGAAGCGATGTCGAAGGGTAATCGAAGGAATTTATTTATAACTTATTTATGATTAATTATGAATTATTTATTTATTACAGTAGAGCGACGAGTAGATCGGGTTCTACTTGGGACCGAAGGTGATTCGGATTATTAAATATCAGCCAAATACTGGAAAATACGAGTATTGGATAGATGATAAAAAAACAAAAGCAAAATTTTTCTGTAAACAGGAACCGACAAAAATGGCTTTTTGCTAGGTTACTCAGTGATTTATTTTATTATTATTTCTTTTTGGGTATTCGGATTAGCGAATGTTTGGATTACCGAGGTTCGGATTATCGACGTTCTACTGTAATTAAACCTAATAAGTATGATTAAATGAAAGCTCAAACATGGGCATTTTGGACTACAGCGCAAAATCGTATACTTGGCACAATTTATATTGTGACTCTTTCACGACGAAAACTGGAGGTAAACAATCTAATGAAACTGACATTGGTGACGATTATAATCGGTATACCTAGTCACTATTCATTAGGATAAAAATGATGTGTGCGCCGCGCAAAACTGATTTCGGGGCCCCAAAATGAGCCTAACCTCGATTAGGAACCACTTTCTTGTCTTACTCCACAAAATACTATAGTATGTAAAATGTCAGTAGGATTTTTTTTTGTAATTCAGGGCGGGGGGCAAGCGACGGTACATCACCGAATAGTTTGGGTTTGCCCATATGTAACGGCGCCCATGACTACAAGTGTCATATATCATAATTTAAACTAACGAAACGAGTACCCAAAATGTTTACATCAAAGATGCCGTCGATAAAAAAAACGAAAAGTTGTCAATGGTTTCTCCATACTCAACAAACGTCCATTCGCTTTTTTTAGTAAAAACAGTAAAAAAACATAAAACATTTCCCCCTGTAGACGAAAAAGAAAATCACCTGTATACAATGCTATACAATCTCTACTGTCTTTTTTTACCAAAACAAGATAAATGTGATTGACTATTGATTTGAGTTCACGTTTAATTTCTGCTTAGTTGGCCCTATATTATCAGAAAGCATAGCCAAACATAAAGTAACACAACATTCGATTGTAACATTCTGTTATTGAGAATTTGTTATGGTTTCAAACTTCACAATTCAAGCAATTCGTTTTTCAAACAAATATTTGAATTGGCTAAATATTATTGGAAGTACGAGTAATAAAAAATTTGCATCGCTTTTTTTTTGGGCCACCGCATACATATAATAATGAACAAACTGTACTGAAGCTTACAATTGAAAAATATGTTTAAAATAAAAATATATTTATTACAATCTATAGTGCGGCCTTCAGATTGAGTATGGCTGATCTAGACCTTAAAGTTCTAATATCTTCTAACTTACAATTTAAATTGCCAAATTACCTAATATCTAATATCGATTTCAAGTGATCATGATGGTAATGTTTTAATCACATAGCTCATCGTTTGTTTATATAAATTGAAATACTGGAAAATACGAGTATTGGATAGATGATAAAAAAACAAAAGCAAAATTTTTCTGTAAACAGGAACCGACATAAATGGCTTTTTGCTAGGTTACTCAGTGATTTATTTTATTATTATTTCTTTTTGGGTATTCGGATTAGCGAATGTTTGGATTACCGAGGTTCGGATTATCGACGTTCTACTGTAATTAAACCTAATAAGTATGATTAAATGAAAGCTCAAACATGGGCATTTTGGACTACAGCGCAAAATCGTATACTTGGCACAATTTATATTGTGACTCTTTCACGACGAAAACTGGAGGTAAACAATCTAATGAAACTGACATTGGTGACGATTATAATCGGTATACCTAGTCACTATTCATTAGGATAAAAATGATGTGTGCGCCGCGCAAAACTGATTTCGGGGCCCCAAAATGAGCCTAGCCTCGATTAGGAATCACTTTCTTGTCTTACTCCACAAAATACTATAGTATGTAAAATGTCAGTAGGATTTTTTTTGTAATTCAGGGCGGGGGGCAAGCGACGGTACATCACCGAATAGTTTGGGTTTGCCCATATGTAACGGCGCCCATGACTACAAGTGTCATATATCATAATTTAAACTAACGAAACGACTACCCAAAATGTTTACATCAAAGATGCCGTCGATAAAAAAAACGAAAAGTTGTCAATGGTTTCTCCATACTCAACAAACGTCCATTCGCTTTTTTTAGTAAAAACAGTAAAAAAACATAAAACATTTCCCCCTGTAGACGAAAAAGAAAATCACCTGTATACAATGCTATACAATCTCTACTGTCTTTTTTTACCAAAACAAGATAAATGTGATTGACTATTGATTTGAGTTCACGTTTAATTTCTGATTAGTTGGCCCTATATTATCAGAAAGCATAGCCAAACATAAAGTAACACAACATTCGATTGTAACATTCTGTTATTGAGAATTTGTTATGGTTTCAAACTTCACAATTCAAGCAATTCGTTTTTCAAACAAATATTTGAATTGGCTAAATATTATTGGAAGTACGAGTAATAAAAAATTTGCACCGCTTTTTTTTGGGCCACCGCATACATATAATAATGAACAAACTGTACTGAAGCTTACAATTGAAAAATATGTTTAAAATAAAAATATATTTATTACAATCTATAGTGCGGCCTTCAGATTGAGTATGGCTGATCTTCTAATATCTTATAACTCACAATTTAAATTGCTAAATTACCTAATATCTAATATCGATTTCAAGTGATCATGATGGTAATGTTTTAATCACATAGCTCATCGTTTGTTTATATAAATTGAAATATCAAAAACAGTTTTTTTTTAATTTTAAAACGATTGACCTCCATTATAATGATTAGCATTTCGTAAAATCTATTCTCTTAGGTAATTACATCCTCTCTGATTTCCGGGGTTCCTCTTTAATCTATAAGATTTTTATTCTAGTCCTGCTCTTAAACAAGTATCTAACTAACTGGATTACCAAGTCCATGTGATTTTTGTTTGATGCACGGCCGGGAAATTTCAATTGCACGGCAGTATCAAAATTTCTTTTTACCCATTATTCTTGCAGTCATTGTTTTTGGGAATTCCCCTACCGTGTGGCACTATCCTCAATGCCTCTGCAAGACGTTATTTGACAAACAATAAAAATACTTGCTAATAAGAGTTCCATGGCTTCTCTTGTCGTACCGAAGCGGTCTCTCATTCATTATAGAAAACGAGGAGCCTTCAAAGCTGGAGCTCGTTTCAAACCCCGGAAAAGGTAACCGGAGTACCCATAGTTCAGCTCCGGATCGATCCTGAGCGGTGCACCCATATTACGTTTCGTTACCGTTATAAATCTGCTTAGCCTAGAACCGCTGCAGCCCGGCACCGTCCTCCCATCGGTCGTCCCCATGGATAATCACGTCTCATTCCGTCTACTCTCATCAAGAAGGCCGGGTATCTCCTCTTTTTATGATTCCGTTGCATCGATCGGAGCTCCACAGCCTGCACTGTGTTGGCAGGAGAGGAGAACAGGCAGGCAGGCAGCAGGTATTCGTTCGTAACCGTGCCTTTTTTCACCATTAAGTTGGCAATCGTGGGAAAAGTTATTTGGACTCTGTCTCGAAACAGGAAACGCATACGAGGCATAGTTAACGATATCGGGAAGCGCGTTTAATCTTGTCTCGAGAGGGGAACCCAGAAACAGAACCACGAACCCACTATGCGATCCAATCCACGTATGCAGATTGTGTGCAGACTGTACAGTGACTCACAAAAGTTCATACACCATATCGTCAGCAATATTTAAAAACTGCGTATATCGAATGGCAGTCTCAGAGCGAAAAAATGTTTGTGATTCTATTGGGATCTATCTGTATTCACTACAACTGTTTGATGCAAAAACAAAACAAAATAGATTTTCTATTGGTGGTTTGGGACAAAAATTGGTTGTGAACTGATTTGGTAACCTTCGTTCAACCTGGCACCTCTTCGTTCAAACTGGCCCCTGTCCACTTATTTTCATCTGAGTGCTTTTAGGACACCAAATGAGATCTCAAATGACAAATTGTTGACCCAATGTACCAACTTGAACAATCGTGCAGTGCACTCCTCCGGCATGTTATGAATCGCACGAAATATATTTCGAAATGTATGGAGTACTTTTGTTTTCTAAATGGCCTAGTCTTATTATTATTTTACAGTTACGTAATAATTATTATGGCTGGAAGGACTTACATTAAAGCGTTGGTAATTGTTTTCTATGCGCTTGAGTTTTTGCAGCATTTTAATGCAATAACTATTCAAATTTGAAGACATGTGATAAGAAGAACTATGTATGTAGTATGTAGGTTTTAGAGGTTGGGAAGGCCCAAAGCACCTAGGCCCCACTGGACCCTTTGTGCAAACCTCTTGTGCTCACTCTGGTCTCGTAAACCAGCCCAGGCTCTGGGCAAAGGCTACGAGGCACGATAGAGGAGCATTTCGAATACTGTCCATGGTAGGCCAGGGGTCCCCAAGAGCACTTACCCTATGGTCTTCTAGGGCGGGGCATTCCCACAGGATGTGTCTTACCGTCTCATCGTCCTGCGAACAAGCTCGGCAGGTGGACGCGTGGACGTGTCAGTCAGTCGCATGTTGAACATATGCTTCCGTACTTTACAATGACCAGTGAGTAGTCCAGTAATGAGCCGGAGCTTACCTCTGGGCAGTTCAGAGAATTTCCTGGCTAACGTTGTAAGAAGAACTATTATAAAACATTTTTTATAAAATATAATAAATAGAACAAATAAGAATAAAACGTAAAATAACAATTTTATTGCTGTCGAAAGTGTCATACTCGTGCTCAAAGTTATTTGTAGTCCTCTTGCAAACTGCAAGTTTCTATAAAATTGAAATAAAAAAAACCATTAAATTGAATCGGTAAATTATAGATAGTACAAATTCAAGTTTATCAGGCGAATGTGAGCGTTTTAGCTTTTTTAGTTGTTATGTGGGATCTCGTCTGTTAATTTTTACAATGTGATGTCAGATTTAGCACGAGGCCACGAGGGGCTTAAGGTGGGATTCGAAATGATAGGCAACCAAATATACCTAATAAATTTTGAGGTCAGTATTTCGTGGTATTTCACCGAAATGATTAGAGGTATTTCCATTCAAATTATACGTCGAACAGAACTTGAAACCTTTTACCGATAATACAAAAAATATCCGGCTCAATTCTGTAGGGTCTAGGTAACGGATTTTACGATTGTTGGAGGCTATGGTGTAATCTTCTTACATTCAACAAAAAGACGCCGATATTCACAGAATTCGTTATGACAGAATTGAGCCGGATATTTTTTGTATTTTCGGCAAAGGTTTCAAGTGCTGTTCGACGTATAATTTGAATGGAAATACCTAATCGTTTCGCTGAACAACTCAGAACAATATTATGAAGTATATTTGGTTGCCTACTCATTTCGAACCCCATCTTAAAATATCACATGAAATAAGATTTTGTATATGAGTTTTCTTTTACATTTTTTGTCGACACATTTGGTTCGGATATCATCATCTAGGAAATAAGATTTATCCGTTTGCTACATGTTTGACAGTTTTTACCACCATATTGTATCCGCTATTATGAATTTTCGCATTATGTCTTAGCTTTCGAATGGAGTTTCAAATTACATGGGAAATAAGTTTCATGCAAAGTCGATTTTACATGTTTGGTCGCCATTTTGTAAAAATATTCAAGTAGCAAGTGTTTTATGTTTTTTATATGATCCGCAATGTTACAATTATTTTGAAAATTTGCAATAATATTTCGAATCCGTAATCTTCAAGTATTACGGGAAATATATTGAATTTTGTAAAACGGACATGCGATTTAAAACCCAGGATCTGGATCTGGAAGTAACAAGCCAGTTTCTACACATTTTATCGTAAAAAATTTTGAAATATTGGCATCTGATTTGGAATGTCACAGCAAAAAAGTTTCATGAGCACCCAAAATTTTTCTACATTTCTAGTCGTCATACTAAATGCCCCATTTTGATATTTTTAATCTGACCATAGAATAGGAACCAGCTTACAACATGCTTAAAATAAATAAAGATTGTTCTAAATATATGTTGTTTTCACATTGAGTTTAAGCACAGTACATGTCCAAGATGATTGTTTTAAACATAGTTCTGATTGTAATCCAAATTTAAATAAATATAGGATCCGTTTTATTCTCCGTAAACTACTTTATATTTTGTTTATATTTTTGAGATAAAATATCTAACTGCTATAACTACTCTTTAAAATATTTCACCAGCAAGGCTGTTTAGTTAATTTTCTCAGAACTCATTGTATGTAGTTGTAGTGTTTTCGAACACAGCGATTCAATTACTTTACTTAATTAGTCATAGAAACATCATAGCACTATGTGAATACTAACCCCAAAAGCCTAAGAACCAAAAGCGCATGACCTGGGAGACCAGTGTTTAGTACCTAGGGGTAGTGTTTGTTGTTTGTTTCGGTAATGATCAGAATTGACGAAATCTAGTCAGAGAAGGAAATAATGCCTACTGGTCTACTATTTGTTGCACCTTTTGAATAACTTATTGATTGTACGTTTATAGATCCAAGTTTTAACCATTTTATAAGATGTATGAAGACTTTTGTGAGTCTCTGTAGTAGATCTCTGTAGCCATCTAGCGGATGGCGGTAGCCGGGCTCGTGCGCCGCCTTTAGTAAGTTGTGAACACTTCCATAGATGGAAACTTGTTAATTCCGGATGGAAATAGCTAGCGACGTTGCCACTTCAGTACCTCTCTACGCGGATCGGCTTCGCAAAACAAAACTATTGGGTCGATGAGAGAGTCATTTTGCTGTTTTTGTTGGTTGCTGTTGAGGGAAGCATTTTGAAAATGCAGGCGCGCGCGAGCATGAACCGTTATTATAGTAATTGATAATTCATTAATACAAATTGATGGCATTAGTAGGAAAATCTGAAAGTAAATGCTTCTATGGTGTGCACTTAAGACCTCTTAAGGTGCGTTCGCGTGATTCAATTTCCTTGATGAACGTAGTTTAGGAATAAATGGCTCCAACGGGGTTAATCAAGTACATTTAATGAACTCGGAGAGCTAAAATTTACTATAAAAACAGGATCAGAATCTTTTTATAACAAATATAAATAACTTTATATCTTAGGTAATTACATCTACTAATTAAAGATTTAATATAACTACACCCATGTTTGTTAAAAAAAGTATAACATTGTTTTTGTACCAACATAATTTTTAATCAACTATGAAGCGAATGATAATTAACCCAGATGAGCATAATGTTTGGAAAAAGCACCTCCGCCTGGATTTGAACCAGGAACCCTCCAATGTCGGGTTAACAGCTCTCCCAGTTGAGGTACAGAGACTGGAAATTTATAGCTTTTATTTATCACTTCAGGACTTGCAATCCGAGTTTCTAATTAAACAAACCCGTCGTGACACCTATTGGGGCTAGATGAAAGTTTGGTAACTAGGAAACGCTAAATGTTTATTACTAAACGGCTCATACAGATGAATAAATTCAAGGGAACATGGTTTTATATTCACGCCTTTAAGTTTAAGGTTCAAAAGATTTAATTTTAACCTACTTAGGGAATTTTGTCATTTTGTCGCGTTGTTTTCTTTAGGATGCCAGATAATACAATTTTGTGCAAGTTTTTTCTAATCTCAAAATTAATGTGATATAAAACGAGATTATAAAATCGGTAAATTACGACAAGAAAAACACTGCTTTGGAAAGACCTTTGCACTTTGCCGACTTAAACCATTAAATATTTGATACTAACACTTAAATTTGTATATAGTCAACTTCGGTTATAACGAACCCCAAGGGACCAGCAAAGTTGGTTCGTTATAGCCAACGTTCGTTGTAGGCAAAAAGCAAAAAAAAACAAAGGAAACACGTGTAAATTTTACATTCATATTTTATAGTTTCTTGGCCATAGAATTTGTATTTTCACATGATAATAATTTAATAATTCCTCCATTCATGTCTAAGTCGTTTATTTGAACAAATTTCGTTCACGACATATTGCATTCTGATCTTTTCCGTTTTATATTTTGTGCAATATTTACGCACTTTTCCGCTACGATGTGTAAGTTCGTTATATCTGGGGAGTTTACATCAATCGCAGTCTGGTTGATAACATTACGTGTTGGCAACACTATATACATGCCAATGGTTCGCAATATTAGTGTAGGTTCGCTATATCCGGAGGGTTTACGTCAATCGCAGTTTGGTTCATAAAATTACATATTGGCAACCCTTTGGTTCTCGAATGATAGCGTAAATTCGTAAATGCCCGTGGAATTATTACAAATTATAATGTTATTTGGTTTATTACATCCGTTATATCCCGGTTCGCTATAACCAATTATTTTAACCATGCTTTTACGGGAAATTAAAAGGGTACTTGAAAATTAGTTCGTTATAACCGGAGGTTCGTTACAACCGGGGACGTTATAACAGAAGTTGTATATGAATCCATTACTTATGCTGTTGTGGACAACTTACCCAACGAAATGCACATTTGTTGTTATTTTATCATACGCAGTATGCAGTGTAGGCATGTTCCGATACACCTGGCTGTACCGGTATCGCGTAGGTACTGTATCGTAACAAATGTACCGGTTCTGTACCACACCGGAGCACAAAGTACCGGTACATGGTACCGGTACATTATTTTAAGAGAAAATATTTTGCGTAGCAACAGATACCCACAATGAAATAAAATAATGTACAGTAGAATAAATATTTATTTTTATTTTAAAATCATATGACATAAAGTCCCAACTGAAGTAGTAGGTAGGCAACACAGATAGAAATGACAAAATAAATGCGTGTCTGAATAGAGGCAAAAATATATTTATTTGCTACAAATAATGTTTATTAGAGTCAATTACCATTTGTTAAAAGTAAAGTATATTGTTTTGACTCAAATAAAAATTCTTTGTAGCAAATAATAGTATATTATTTGACGAGCACTTAATTAAGGATATAAATCACGAGCATGACGTTTACACGCGAGCCGTAGGCGAGTGTGTGATTATGCGAGCGATTTATATCCGTTATGTGCGAGTCAAATACGACGTTTCATCTACGACTCATAAATTTCATTTTAAACAAAATATTTTAAATGCATATGTCAACGATGGCGAGGCGAACTGTCACATAACTGTCATCCACGTAGGTTTTGACAGACTTTGACACTAGCGCTATATAATGATGACAGTTCGTTCAAATAATGAGGTCATTATTTGAACGAACTGTCATTATTATACAGCGCTACTGTCATTATAATCATTGCCGCGTATAATGATGGGGATTACATAGTCATAGATACGTATGCAATGAACTTATTATATGTGAGTCGTAGATAATAGTATATTATTTGACGAGCACATAATTAAGGATATAAATCGCGAGCATGAAGTTTACACGCGAGCCGTAGGCGAGCGTGTAATCATGCGAGTGATTTATATCCGTTATGTGCGAGTCAAATACGACGTTTTATCTACGACTCAAAAATTCCATTCTATGAAAAAGATTTTAAATGTATTTGTCAATGATGGCAAGGCGAACTGTCAAACAACTGTCATCCACGTAGGTTTTGACAGACTTTGACACTAGCGTTGTGTAATGATGACAGTTCGTTCAAATAATGACCTCATTATTATTATATAACGTTAGTGTCATTATAATCATTGGCGCTTATAATGATGGGTATTATATAGTCATAGATACGTATGCAATGAACTTATTATATGTGAGTCGTAGACCAATATCGCGATAGAATATCGTCCAAAAACATATCGTAGCGTACCGTATTGGATGCTATAGTACCGGTACAAAATATCGGGTATCGGAATGTAAAGTATCGGTACCGTAAGGTACCGTAAAATATCGTATCGTATCGAACATCCCTAATGCAGTTGCGGATTTAAGGACCGAGGCGCCCGTAGGCACTATATCTGAGCGCCCCTCCCAAAACCTTAAATAATGCAAATAGAAAAATCTCAAAAAAAGAGCTGTCAAGTTTACCTAATTGTTTCAAACATCCATTATCGCTTAACATCTTCTTCCGCTAATTATCGAAATTCAGCACCACTTTTTTCTTCTCACTCATGAATTTGCTATTATTTGCATACGCTTATTGTCAGCGCCGGGTGGCGTGTCCCAAGTGTGCGAGGTATACAGGCATCGTAATAAAAAGGCGCTCACTAAAGCCTACAGATGATTAAACTTTCATCCGATGGCCATTCAACAAAGCCATTCACAGGGGTCATTCATACTCATTGCAAATATTTTATTATAAATGATATGCAAAAAGTCCCATCGATATCGTGTCTGCGTCGCGAGTTATTCATGGTCAACTGTAACGGACTTTGGTTATTTAACAATATCTGACGGACTATCTGATTGGACGACAATAGACGTTATTTCGAAATTTCTATCTTATTCTCTCCAAAAAATGATTGTATATTGTTTAAGGTGGCATTTATTCGGAAATGCAGTTATAATTTTCAATCGCCTATTAGCCCTATTACATATGCACTTTCAAGTTTGTGCATTAAAAATATAGGTTAGAGTGAAGTTTTTACCTTTGCTAATAATAAAAACTACCGAAAATATTAAGAGATATTACGAAATTTCTAGATCTTTTAATTATTTACAAAAAAACATAGTTTAAGTTCGACTTGGCGTTTTCAAGTTATGCGTCTGAAAATACATACCTCAAAGGGTAAGGAGTGATCTAATAGTTATTTAACCAACAAGTATATTAAAAAGAGCGATTAATGACCGAGACTGTTTAACGCGCGAGCGAAGCGAGCGCGTTAATTGTTGAGATCATTAATCGCCGTTTCATATTCGAGTTGGTTACAAAATTTTTCCGTCGATCGTATTCTTCTAGCGTCGTCTACATAGATTGTTCTTCGCCGATGTCTTTTTAGGTTATATATAATTTATGTAACTTGACACTGACAGTTCTAGAGGGCGGTATGTTATGATTGGAAGGTTTCATTTCACATATGTTCAATTGGCCAATCAAACAACGTCATTAGGTCGTGTGATTGGCTACAACAAATCATCCATTAATAGAAATCGTGCATTAATGGAGTTGTTTAATAAACGATTTAATATTCACTAAATTGACTCATAAATAAACGATCGACGGAAAAGTATTTAAACACATGATAGAGCATCATATTTTATTTGACCATTTCCGAAATATGTCCATCAGTAGGTAAAGAAGTTTTCACCTCGCTTCTTTTGCGGAAAGATGCAACAAAACTTTTGTGTGAAATGTACGCTATTAGATAAATGAAGCTATATTATTTTGACAAAAATCCGAGTAAAATCAGGGTAGCTATTTATATAACATACGTTTTTCTTTTAGAGAACACCAAAACCGCCACCTTTGACCACATGTTGTTATTGGTTCTTTTAAAATTAAATATGTTGCCACTATAAACCAGCACACTTTTCAGACGCGAATTGTTATTCCCTGTATAATATGCATAATGTGATTGTTGCCACTTGTTTTAGACTTTTTCAGCCGTATATCTTAAAAACGGTTGCTCGAATAAAGAAGATGAATACAGCTCTTAAGTATTGTATTGAATTAGAACATCTATCACTTTCAATCTAACCTTTATTGTCGTCAGACCAATAGCAACCAAGATAATGTGACACACGACTACCCATTTTTCAAAATCGCTTCTTGACAAAGTCTTTCTTGCTATGGTTTCGCGGTAGGGAAAGTTACGATAATATGTATTGCTAGATCTTTTAATCACCTACAATAAATGTCATATACATTTTTCCGTACAAGCTACCATTCTTACCTAATTCAGCTGAAAAGCATCACCCATATGAAAGAGCAGTAGGCACACATTGTTTATAGGGTGTCACCTTCCGCATCTTGTAAATTTCCAATGGAATTTAATAGAGCATCATACTTTATGGTGATCTACTGCTGATCTATCATATTTTATGCTGATATACTGCTGATCGGACTATCTCAATGGTAGGCCATCGTTTTGTCGATAAACGTTGTTTATTAATTGAAAGTATTTTAAAACTGTATTAAACAATTCAATGATATTTTTAATGTCGCTATTATTGAAATTATTAGATTGTATAAATTTGGGTTGTGATGTATAGTCTTGTAATACCATTCGTCTTTCTTCGTTTTTGTCTTAATTATAAAATCGATACAGTTTTTAATTTCATATTGTGGTTTGAATTGTACGGATCACCGTCAGCGCGCCCGGGCCTACGTCGTTTTCTTGCGTGTGCAATCAGCCAGTCGGTATAGTCGATGCCAACTTTGCGCTTTTACAGTAGCGGCCGCAATTATCCTTTTTTATGCTCGTGAATACTTACAATTGTGCCCTTTTCCTTTGCGCGCCCCTAGGCACGTGCCTAACTTCCTTATGGGAAATCCGCCTCTGGCAGTATGATAAGGTATTGTAGTCGTGCCGAAAAAAGAAATTGAGATTTTAGCGGAAATAGGTTCTTTATCCTGATCATTTTTGACCAAGTTACAAAAAAATGTCTGTGTTTGTGTGTGTGTGTGTGTTTGTGTATGTGTGTATGTGTGTGTGTATTCGATTTTTGTGGCGACGATTTTGGGGAAACTACTAAAGGTATCGGGCCGAAAGTTCATGTTTAGAAGTTTCATGACCAAACTTAGAGCTGAAAAGCTTTTTGTTTGAAAGGGTCCAAAGGAACTGGACGTTTTGCTCTAAGCAGTTTTGATTGCTTTTGCAAATGAGCCGCCATTTCTATAATTTCATCAAAATAATTAAATAATAAATTAAAGTAGAGGACATTTTGTATAATTTATGTCTATGACTTTTTTTTTGTAAAATTACTAGTTTAGCTGTATGAGCAAATTCTTTTTGATCGAGATCGTGGATTTCACAATTATTTTCATTCTGACAGTAGGTAGTGTCAAAGGCTGGTTTTTTGACAATACCTACTGGCAATATTATCCATATACGTATTAGGGATTATACGGAGCTTGTCCTATAGCGCCAATGTGTAGTTTCGGTTCCAACAATGTGAGACGGAGATATATATATATTTTGTCTATCAATGTGGTGCCCGGCATCAAACTGCGCATGCGTGGCCAGTAGTTATTAAGACCGTCGGCAGATGGCGCTATTATAGCTTAAAGTGCGCGGTCGGTATTACCGTGGCCGTTAGCCGGTATCCACTGACAGGCCATAGATAACCTTATACATGTGGCAGCTGGTGGCAGCACTGTGGCAGCCTATGGATCCAATCCAGCCGATCGAATCCACGAACTTGACGCATGCGTAGTGTGTCCAGTGGCACTACGTCGGATGAGATAGAGATATATGTCGCAACGCTAGTGATTCTTTATATCATTTTGTATTTATATGATATTATCAAAATATCTGTCAAATCCTGGCTAACTTGTTTTATATTAATGCAGACACAATCGATCTCGATCAAATAGAATCTCATGCAGTTAAACTATTAATTTTATATATCAATTGTATGATAAAGTCATGTGTCTGGCCACAACAGATTTTTTAGATTTGCCTAAAGACTGCTAAGGAACTGAAGTACACGTCGAATAAGACATCCAGCTGTATTTACAGAAATGACGCTACCAATAAAATTGATACCACTGACTTTCTTGACTTGACTTTCTTGACTTTCACCGTCAACAATTTGCCATCCTCATTGTGCATCACGTTACAATACAGGAAGGGAATCCAATTATCATTTTCAACCTCACCCGTAAATTGGACATGGGGATTTATTAAACATTTTGAAACGTCGAAAGTAGAAAGTCCAGGACTATAGTAGAAAAAATGCGACTAATGGGAACGCCCATGGATGTACCACGTTTTTGACGATATATTCTGTTTTGAAATAAAAAATAAGTATTAGAGAGAACAAAAATACAAACTTCCAGTGAGTCAAGGGTAATTTACAGTTAACAAAATATCTGTCAAGTCCTGGCTAACTTGTTTTATTTTAAGGCAGACACGATCGATCTGGATCAAATAGAATCTCATGCAGCTAAACTATAAATTTTATATATTGTATGATAAAGTCATATGCTTGGCCACATCAGATGTTTATATTTGTCAGTTTATTAAGTGCTTATTTTAATCTTTAAAAGTTTGATTCCATAATTAATGCCCACAAAATAAGGCTACTGTTAACAATCTGGAAATTGATTACTATTACTTCTACACAAGGTACAAAAGAAGCGCGCATGGATCGTGAAAGAAAGCATAACGTTGCGTAATTCGACCGCGTTTACGTAATAAGCGGTAGACGCTGTCGTAGAGCGCAAACGGCAAAGTAAAAGTGAAATTTTCACCTAGACTGCAACATCGCTCGCGTGGTCGAAGGTCAAGAGTGCTATGCACGTCTCTTCTTTTGGCATGAAGGTCACGTGACCAAGAAAAAATCCGCCGGCGCGACGCATAGCAAAAATCCCATTCATACTTCGCACGATTACAGTTCACGTCACAATTTCGCATTTAGCTCCTTTCTTTTGCTTCTGGTTGCATGTCGGATGTGTTCGAAATCAGAAATAAAAAGGCTCATAATGCTATGTCGCATTTTTAAGACGAATTTTGATTTAGGCATTTTTGAGACGAATTCTGTTCTTGTAAACATGGCTTTTGCGGTAGTTTTCTTAATTCTGGGTGCAAATCCGGATTTTAAGCATCCTTAACTTCTCGGTTTTTGTTTCAGCATTTCGTCATGCTTTGTGCCGGCGCGGCGTCCAAATAGTGTTAAGCCATTTTCAGGTAAATTTAAGATTTAATTTTGTGATCCGAGAAGATTTTACGGTATTGGGGTGAGACGCTACAGATCCGCCAACATCCAAAAAATCGTTTTAGAAAATGGCAAAATCACTTTTTTTAAACTTTGATCTCAACGTTTCAAAAAACCTCCAAATTTCCATTCAGC
The DNA here is from genome assembly GCA_964023965.1 of Melinopterus prodromus. Classification (NCBI taxonomy): domain Eukaryota; kingdom Metazoa; phylum Arthropoda; class Insecta; order Coleoptera; family Scarabaeidae; genus Melinopterus; species Melinopterus prodromus. Next base: position 56,559,198 of record OZ030391.1, on the reverse strand, counting down.
GTAAAGAAATCTATCAAAAACAGCTCTTCTCATTTGAAAACCCAAGTTCCGAGAGTTATCAATATTTTACGTATATTTTATCAATATTATGCTGCATTTTCAGAATTTATAAAAATTTTCTAATGAACCTCAAAAAGAAAAAAAAATTGGTTGCTATAGCAATAAAATCGGAAAAGATATGCAAAAAACTAAAAATGAATACTTCTTTGTTTCAACCAAAAAATGTATACAGCTTGCAGACCTGAGAATACAGTTCTAGACCTGAGAAATTGTTGTTTATTTTTGCTACTAAATGGGCTACCAAAAGACGTTTTTTGATAAAATGGCAATTGAGCCGCCAATACTGCCCAAAGTTAGATTAATTCGATAGGCCTCCAGACGAAAACCTCATAAAAAACTTTTTAAAAACGGTAAAAACAATAAAGTGCTACTTGATAGGATACCCTGTTCAGCGCATCTAATTTCTTTGGACAATGCCAAATTAAAAAAGAGTATGTAACATATACCTTTATTATTGACTTTGGTTAGGCACTGCCATTTTTTATAGAAAAAATGGAATATCTCAACCATTATAAAGCATTTATTATAAAGCATTTATTTTAATTTGTATGTCCGTACAGTCATCTTTAATCAAATAAATTTTCACTATTGCACTATTTTTCACTGTTTGAACAACTTTCCTGACATTTTGTGCATAATCTGTACAATGCAATCCATGTTTCCGATATCCGCATCGATTACTTTCACAACTTGTTTCGCTATTACAAGAAATGGTTTGTGCGAAAATTAAAAGCTAAAAATAAGAAAAAAGTTATTTTTCGTATTTTTCTTGGAAGTTTTGAAGTTATGTTATATAAAAAGCTTTACAAAAGTTACAGATTTTTTCATGATCTAAACTTTTGTATTGAATACTTTGATTCTAAGACGAAAACTGATTATTTTGCTTACTTATGTGATGCTTTATTATTCTAATTTTATGTTTATAGCATTACTGTAGAAATAAGAGACAGTTTATTTTGTATTTTTTCCCGTAAAATTAGATGGTGTATTCAAGTTTCTTAAAATATTAATAAATATGAAACACATACAGAAAAATTCATTGTTGCAAAAGTAATTTTTGAGGTTTTTCGATGTTTTGGTACGTTATTCAATAGGCTATTATTTTTCATTATTGTATCAAAAAGTGCACGCAAGAACAAAAAAATGAGCACCAGAAGATCCTGTATTTTCGACAAAACATACAGGAGTTGATTGAAAAAACTGAATATCTCAAAACTTCTTGTTGTTTTGTATAAAAAAATGCATGGTTAGTAGACATAAAAAGGCATGCATTCGAAGAATTACTACAAAATTGAATTATTTTTGCAATAATGAAAAATAAAAATAGAAAATTCGGTTTTGCATTGGAATTTTTCTCGGAAATTTTGAGGTCATAGTAAAAAGTGAGCATTATGAATGTAGTAGATTATTTTATGATCTACAACTTTGTATAGAACATTTTTTGAGTTTTGCCGGAAAACGCAAAACTATGTTGAACCTTCTTTCTACCGCCCACACCCCCCAGTTTTATATTCTTACATGGCCCTTGTCATAGCTGATTTACTTGGGGCACTGACCTGTCCGGCTTTGGCCTATGCTGATGCTGTCAAGATGTATTTGTCAATTAATAACGATGCTGATGTTCGCGAGCTACAGAGAAACCTGGACATTTTTGCTGATTGGTGTAAGAAACACAAACTGATCATAAATGAAAGCAAATGCGGAGTGGTTTCGTATACCAGAAGCATGATACCGGTGTGGTGCGAATACATGATCAACGATGTGGCGCTTCAGAGGATGAATAGTGTGACTGACCTTGGAGTGCTGTTTGATTCATCACTGACCTTTGTACCGCACATTACAAACGTATGCACAACCACAAGCAAGCTCCTTGGTTTTATACTCCGTACTGCAAAAACGTTCACAGATACGCTAACCATCCGCGCGCTATACCTGGCATTTGTTGCGTCCAGGTTGGAGTATGCCTGTGTGGTGTGGAATCCATATTATGCTTGCCACCGATCTGGTATCGACAGCATCCACAGACGATTTCTTAAATATGTATCCCACAGAATCAATGGTTATTATCCACCGAGGGGAGCGGATCTTAGTGATGTGGAGTCACAGTTACAACTAAAACCCCCGATCGTGCGAAGAGAACAGTTAATTGCAAACACGTTGGTTAAATTGGTTCAGAACAAGATTGACTGTTCCTACCTTCTGTCCAAAGTATGTATTCAGGTCCCGCGTCTTTCATCGAGAGCGCTGCGACCGTTCAGCATACCGAGGGCCCGTACTAATATTCTGGAAAGATCACCAATTTCCACAATGTGTCGGTGTGGGAATTCCCGAGAGGTGAATGTGTTCCAATGATCACAACATCACCATTTTTGTATATTATTATATTATTGCTATTATGCATATTTTTTTGTTTTTACTTGTCATTCTATACTATTATTATTATTAATTATTGTACACTATTGTCCTGTAACTGGGGGTACCTGTTGGGCAAATACATTATTATTATTATTTATTGAAAATCTCTGATACATCTCATTAAATATTTGAAACCTAGATAATTTAATTTAGATATAACATATAAATACTAAACTTACACTAATAATTTTGAAAAGTAATAAAGAGGACCAGGGCAAATTGGTAGTACCGAGCTTCGCTGAAGCCTAGGGTACTCCCTTTGCGGGTATCACTGCAGCTCTACCCAATTTTGAAAAACACAAGGCCATTTATGCTTTGCAAAGAAAAATTTCATTTTTCTTTGCAAAGCAAAGGAAAACTGCAGAAAACCCTTGCAGCCTTGTGCAAAGGTCATTAAAAACACACACACACACACTCACACACACACACACAGACACACATTTATTAATAGACAATATACATTAAAAGAAGGTAAAGATGAAATATTAAGCAGCAAATTTAGGGTTCTTTATGATAAAACTCTTCTCAAAATATTCGCCCTTCCCAAAACCGCAATTTCTTGAATTTCCCAGGGCGAAATTTTGCACGGCACCTCTTTAACATGTTTACTATAATTTAGACTAACTGCTCCCAATGCACCTACAATCACCGGAACAATGTTCACTTTCATTCCCCACATACGTCCAACTTCTATTGCGAGATCCTTATATTTAAGTTGTTTTTCATGCTCCTTCCTTACAACATTCGCATCAGCAGGTACCGAGATTTCTATGAACGTGCACACCTTCCTCTGGAAATCCTTTACCACGATATCTGGCTTATTAGCATCAAGCATTCTATCAGTGACAACAGGCATGTTCCATAATATGGTAATATGATCATTACTCACAACAGTAGATGGGATGTGGTCATACCACCGAGACACACCCATTGCTAAACCTAGTTGGGAACATAAATTATAATGTATATATGTTCCCACCCTATCATGCCTAGCAATGTAATGCGACTCAGCTAAGACTGGACAAGCCGCCAATAAGTGGTAGACATGTTCCGGAGCCTGATGACACAATCTACAACTCCCATCATGAGCAACTTTCATAATCTTCTGTTCATGATATCTAGTACGAATTGCCTGATCTTGCGCCGCAACAATAGAGGATTCCGTTTCAGCCTTAATGTTCCCATGGCAAAGCCAAGATAAAGACCCAGACTTTGAAATGCCATCAGCCTCCACAATTCTTAAAAATTGACCATGCATTGGCTTACTAACATAATCCTCCCTCATTTTCCGATTCATTCTTAACTTAATCTCCCGCTTTAAACTCGCCACCGAAGTTTTATTTCCATAATTTTCTAGTTCTTCGACTTGAAATTTTTCTAAAATTAGTTTATGTTTACTAATTATTGACTTACCAGAAGTATCCCTAATTAATTGTTTAATAACTTTATCCTCCTTGTTGGCCTTTATAAAATTTCCTAAATTTAACATTTCCAAATCATAAATATTTTCCAATTGCTGCAAACCACGACCTCCATCTAAACGATGCAGGTATAGCCTGCAGACATCGGACCTAGGGTGAAACATAAAATTTAATGTTAACTGTTTTCTAGTTTTAATGTCCAAATCGCGTATTTCCTTCTTCGTCCAGTTTAAAACACCAACACTGTATCGAAATATAGGAATAGCATATGCATTTATCGCTTGCATTTTATACTTTCCATTTAAACCAGACTTTAAAATTTTCCTCACACGCTTAATGTATTCGCCAATAACCTTCACCTTCATGCCTTGATCATCAATACCAAAGGCTTCATCCATTCCCAGATACTTATATCTAGTATTATCTGTTAGGTCATTAATACTAGAATGATCATTCAGGCATATGTCAGCGGTTTTCTCAATTTTCCCTTTGACAATACTAATTTTGGCACACTTCTCTAAGCCAAATTGCATCCCAATATCATCAGAGAATTGTTTAACAATACTGAGGCTCCTCTTCAACTGCTCATCATTTTTGGCATAAAGTTTCAAGTCATCCATATAAAATGAATGACCAATTAACTTTTCGCCAGGTAATAACTGCACACCAACTTTATCCTCATTCAATTCCCTAGACAATGCAAACAGGCCTATGCAAAACAGCAATGGAGATAAACTATCACCTTGAAATATGCCACAATTAATATCAATCAGCTCTGAGAAAACACACGAGTCTTCTCCCCGCAAGCATAGTTTAGTAGACCATAAAGACATACATGAGTTTACAAAAAAAATAATTTTTCGGTTTACCCTATATATCTCCAAGGCTTTTATAATCCATTCATGCGGGATACAATCGTACGCCTTCTTATAATCAATCCAGGCCATGGATAGGTTTCCTCGAGTCTTCTTGATCTTTTCAACAATTTTCTTGTTGATTATTAACAGTTCCTTTGACCCATAGCTGTCCTTTAAAATACCTTTCTGCTCAGAGGGCAATACATTATTTTCTTTTAGATGTTCATAAATCTTGGTACCTAAAATTTTAGTTAATAATTTATAACTACAATTTAAACAAGTAATAGGTCTATATTGGGATACTTCCATTGTATTCTCCGTTTTAGGAATCAAAACAGTAACACCTTCAGTCAGCCACGACGGTATCAGTTCCGGATTATTAACCATATTGTTAAAACATTTTACCAAATGTTCATGCAAAATGGTTAGCCTTTTAAGCCAAAAATTAGGAATTTTATCTGGTCCAGGAGCTTTCCAAAGTGCTAAACTTTTGCAAGCATTTGAGATGTCATCTTTGGAGAGAAGTACATCTTCCATTGCTGGATAATGGTTATTACGCCTCTCCTCGCGTCTAATCCATTCCGCTTCAGAATTATACTTACCAGATTGCCCCCAAATGCCTGTCCAAAAGTTGGTAACATCCTGCATGTTTGGAAAATTCTGGATACAGATATTGTCCTTGCCTAGACCCCTATAAAATTTTTTAGGATTTTCTTCAAAATTTTTGTTATCATTGTAAGTCCGAATTCTTTTCTCAAATCTTCTGATACGTTGGGCCTTAGCTTGAATTTTCTGTTTTAACTCTTCTTCAATAACTACTATATCCTTCTCTTCGCCTAAAACACTATATTTTAGTATTATGTTTTGCCGTAACCGTTGTAACCTCTCAGTTAAATGAACTGATCTTCTAATTTCTGAAATTCTGGAAACGTCCTTTCTCCAATTAGCAATATTATTTTGGAGTCTACGCTTCCAACGGTTCTCCCGAATTCTATTACTGTGTATTGATGTAAATTTTGGATTCACCATCTTAGTAATAACATAGGCAGATGAATACAACAAATTATTTATGTCAATAATGGACAATTCTGGCTTATTTCTGAGAAATACTTCCAGATCAGAATTAGCTTGCGCAATCAACTCCCTAACCCTGTTAGTCTCCCTTATGAAAGGCAGCTTAACCCGGCTATGAAAATTACCTGCAGTAAGCAACTCTTCCTGTACCAATATTAAAAACTGACTTTGCTGCACGTCATTGTCAATATCATTATCCAGATTTGACATCCCATTTACCTCAATATCCACAATAACAGACGCCTCATCGTCAGCAATACGGCTGTTCGGTTCTAATTCTTCAACTCCAACCACTTCATCATTTTCAAGATTTAGAAAAATCTCTACCTCCCTTCTTATACTATCTATCTCTATATTTGATAACTTATTCCTATTTAGAATGCACCGTCTCTGGGAAGCCAAAGTATTAGCAGTCAACTCCATTCTTTTACCTGGGTTTCTTTCTCGCCATAATCTAAAGCATTCCCGTTGATTGGCACATCCAAACCTTAACAATGAACAAAAGTGACACCAAATCACCTCCTTATATTCATTTATGGACCATTTGTTACGCAATATTCTTGAGTTATTTAGATCCATTTGTTAAAAAACTAAAGTGGGCTCAATAACAATAAATATTATGAGTAACCTCTTTATTTACAACTGAAATTCAAAGGATAATTAGGTATCACAATAACACTTACTACAAAGAAACGTAGAAATATTACGTATTACTGACAACTTCCTGGATAACTAGAATTGTCAAAATTGACACTATCACCAATCTGAAACCTGAAATATATTAAAAGATATGTTACTACCTCCCAATATACTCCTTCTCTTCCAAATGGTGGGCGTCCACTTATAAAAGCAATTCAAATCAATAAATGAATTTTAAACTGCTTCGTTTATTAGATAATTCTATTTCTTTCAGGAGGTCAGATTTGACACTGCGTGCCAAGGCACGGCTATTATTATTATTATTTATTGAAAATCTCTGATACATCTCATTAAATATTTGAAACCTAGATAATATAATTTAGATACAACATATAAATACTAAAATTACACTAATAATTTTGAAAAGTAATAAAGAGGATCAGGGCAAATTGGTAGTACCGAGCTTCGCTGAAGCCTAGGGTACTCCCTTTGCGGGTATCACTGCAGCTCTACCCAATTTGGAAAAACACAAGGCCATTTATGCTTTGCAAAGAAAAATTTCATTTTTCTTTGCAAAGCAAAGGAAAACTGCAGAAAACCCTTGCAGCCTTGTGCAAAGGTCATTAAAAACACACACACACACACACATACATACACACACACAGACACACATTTATTAATAGACAATATACATTAAAAGAAGGTAAAGATGAAATATTAAGCAGCAAATTTAGGGTTCTTTATGATAAAACTCTCCTCAAAATATTCGCGCTTCCCAAAACCGCAATTTCTTGAATTTCCCAGGGCGAAATTTTGCACGGCAACTCTTTAACATGCTTACTATAATTTAGACTAACTGCTCCCAATGCACCTACAATCACCGGAACAATGTTCACTTTCATTCCCCACATACGTCCAACTTCTATTGCGAGATCCTTATATTTAAGTTGTTTTTCAAGCTCCTTCCTTACAACATTCGCATCAGCAGGTACCGAGATTTCTATGAACGTGCACACCTTCCTCTGGAAATCCTTTACCACGATATCTGGCTTATTAGCATCAAGCATTCTATCAGTGACAACAGGCATGTTCCATAATATGGTAATATGATCATTACTCACAACAGGAGATGGGATGTGGTCATACCACCGAGACACATCCATTGCTAAACCTAGTTGGGAACATAAATTATAATGTATATATGTTCCCACCCTATCATGCCTAGCAATGTAATGCGACTCAGCTAAGACTGGACAAGCCGCCAATAAGTGGTAGACATGTTCCGGAGCCTGATGACACAATCTACAACTCCCATCATGAGCAACTTTCATAATCTTCTGTTCATGATATCTGGTACGAATTGCCTGATCTTGCGCCGCAACAATAGAGGATTCCGTTTCACCCTTAATGTTCCCATGACAAAGCCAAGATAAAGACCCAGACTTTGAAATGCCATCAGCCTCCACAATTCTTAAAAATTGACCATGCATTGGCTTACTAACATAATCCTCCCTCATTTTCCGATTCATTCGTAACTTAATTTCCCGCTTTAAACTCGCCACCGAAGTTTTATTTCCGTAATTTTCTAGTTCTTTGACCTGAAATTTTTCTAAAATTAGTTTATGTTTACTAATTATTGACTTACCAGAAGTATCCCTAATTAATTGTTTAATAACTTTATCTTCCTTGTTGGCCTTTATAAAATTTCCTAAATTTAACATTTCCAAATCATAAATATTTTCCAATTGCTGCAAACCACGACCTCCATCTAAACGATGCAGGTATAGCCTACAAACATTATTATTTATTGAAAATCTCTGATACATCTCATTAAATATTTGAAACCTAGATAATATAATTTAGATATAACATATAAATACTAAACTTACACTAATAATTTTGAAAAGTAATAAAGAGGATCAGGGCAAATTGGTAGTACCGAGCTTCGCTGAAGCCTAGGGTACTCCCTTTGCGGGTATCACTGCAGCTCTACCCAATTTTGAAAAACACAAGGCCATTTATGCTTTGCAAAGAAAAATTTCATTTTTCTTTGCAAAGCAAAGGAAAACTGCAGAAAACCCTTGCAGCCTCGTGCAAAGGTCATTAAAAACACACACACACACTCACACACACACACACAGACACACATTTATTAATAGACAATATACATTAAAAGAAGGTAAAGATGAAATATTAAGCAGCAAATTTAGGGTTCCTTATGATAAAACTCTCCTCAAAATATTTGCGCTTCCCAAAACCGCAATTTCTTGAATTTCCCAGGGCGAAATTTTGCACGGCAACTCTTTAACATGTTTACTATAATTTAGACTAACTGCTCCCAATGCACCTACAATCACCGGAACAATGTTCACTTTCATTCCCCACATACGTCCAACTTCTATTGCGAGATCCTCATATTTAAGTTGTTTTTCAAGCTCCTTCCTTACAACATTCGCATCAGCAGGTACCGAGATTTCAATAAACGTGCACACCTTCCTCTGGAAATCCTTTACCACGATATCTGGCTTATTAGCATCAAGCATTCTATCAGTGACAACAGGCATGTTCCATAATATGGTAATATGATCATTACTCACAACAGGAGATGGGATGTGGTCATACCACCGAGACACATCCATTGCTAAACCTAGTTGGGAACATAAATTATAATGTATATATGTTCCCACCCTATCATGCCTAGCAATGTAATGCGACTCAGCTAAGACTGGACAAGCCGCCAATAAGTGGTAGACATGTTCCGGAGCCTGATGACACAATCTACAGCTCCCATCATGAGCAACTTTCATAATCTTCTGTTCATGATATCTGGTACGAATTGCCTGATCTTGCGCCGCAACAATAGAGGATTCCGTTTCAGCCTTAATGTTCCCATGACAAAGCCAAGATAAAGACCCAGATTTTGAAATACCATCACCCTCCACAATTCTTAAAAATTGACCATGCATTGGCTTACTAACATAATCCTCCCTCATTTTCGATTCATTCTTAACTTAATCTCCCGCTTTAAACTCGCCACCGAAGTTTTATTTCCGTAATTTTCTAGTTCTTCGACCTGAAATTTTTCTAAAATTAGTTTATGTTTACTAATTATTGACTCACCAGAAGTATCCCTAATTAATTGTTTAATAACTTTATCTTCCTTGTTGGCCTTTATAAAATTTCCTAAATTTAACATTTCCAAATCATAAATATTTTCCAATTGCTGCAAACCACGACCTCCATCTAAACGATGCAGGTATAGCCTGCAAACATCGGACCTAGGGTGAAACATAAAATTTAATGTTAACTGTTTTCTTATTATTATTATTATCATTATTATTATTATTATTATTATTATTACATATTATTATATTATAGCTTGACGACACCTGACGTAAACAGTTATCATATTTTGTTTATTTCCTTTTCTATGGTCAATTGACATAATATAATTCAAACCGCAGACAAAATGTTAAATATAGGGATTTATATTCATGACTTTAAATTTGGATTGTCAAATGTATTGACATTTGTAACGATAGTTGACTCACGAGCAATGTTTAAAATCGGAGATGTTAAATTACAGCGGTAATGTATGGAGTTCATGTTTATGTTTTGGGGTATTTTACCGCTAAATTACGCTGTTATCTTACCCATAAGAGTAACATGGACTCTGTAAATTACCGCGGTAATTTAACTTCTCAGTGTATAAAATATTTCACTATTTAGTTTTCAATCAACTCTACTGTGTTGTCGTTACTCGCAGGTTAAATTTAATTTTCGGGGCACATCCTTCAGGGAATATCACCGATTTAGACCTTATGATAGATTAAATAAGAAACTGTATACGAAACTCGTAACAAAAACTATGTATATTATTTATTGCTCATATACAGTGTGTCTAGGAAAGTCCGTATTATATGGAAAATTTGTTTATTATCCATTTCTCAGAAAATTTATTCTTTATAAAAGTTGGCGGCATATATGAAACCAATACAGCAATAGTCAAATATGTAAATTTCGATAGCATATACCAAGGGATTCAGAATATATGAATTTGTGATAAGAGTAAAGTACCTTTACTTTCATTATTATCTATAAACTTTATTTGGAAATGTTGCTTAGAAGTAAAAATTATATTCAGATTTGAAATCACAGCAACCTATCGTGAAATTTTTCCTTTTTTGTTTTTTTTTTATTCGTACTTTTATGACTAATATTAGTCAATGCCAGTGATACTAAAATGTTCATTTTAATCTATTTTTTAGAAATTTGAATAGATTTTTTAAATTTTTGATTAATTTGGTGTGCTAACTAATGTTTACTTGGAACTAGTGCAAAATTACTTATTATCTTGATGCAAACAAAGTTGATAGTTCACCCTGTAGATAATAATAGATCAAACAATAACTAATACATGAGCGTGACTTACTTTTAATTCAATTAATATTAATGACTTTGGATATGTTTATAATGGTAGTTATCCATCTACAGAAAAGCGATTATATCGATGTCGATATTTTCAATGAAAAACTCCCAGACAACCAAACTGCCCATTCAACCATTTCTAGGATAATCAGAAAATTCAAGCCGACTAGGTCTGTTGAAAATCTGCATATAGTCTACATATCTGACTGTTGCCATATTGGTTTCATACAAGCCGCTAACTTTTATAAAGAATAACATTTTCGGAGAAATTGATAATAAAAAATGTTTCCATATGATGCGGACTTTCCTGGACACACTGTATACCTAGCTTTTTACTGATAGATTAACCTTTGCATATTGATTAACAGACGCCCACGATTCTAGCCATATATACTCTATGCATACACACAATATTCAAATTAACTTAATGTTATGAGTCAAGATCGCACTCAAGTTCTATGTATATCTATGCATATCGAGATACTAATAATGTTTGTATATTATAAACCAAGGTTACGTTTTTATTATTCCGCACCTCCGTACCACTAATTGTTGTCACTGTATATCTGCCGGTGTTTCTAATACCGTATTAAATTACTGATCGATATCTATCTATTTATTACAGCTGCCGATTGAAACTGGAGCAACAATAGTCGTGAGTGTGGTAAGTACTGATAGAAATGTATATATTAAATTTAAGCCTCAACGTTGAAGGTTGTACGTTAGGTACCTGTGAATAATAATAAATAGGTATTGTGTCTGATTAGGTTTTAAAGAAGTATTTAAAAGATTTAACATTAAACTAGAATATTTTAATAACATCTTGTATACCTTGCGTTGAGGATATGCAATACCGGCTCCTCCACCATTATTCTTTGTCCTATTATCTTCAATAGTTTTCCTACACTTATAATGTTTGGCATAATGTAACTTAGATATGTAATAAAACATGTCACAGATTTCGATATGTTTACTATTTTCATCTTTTGAGTGTAATGTTTGAAACCTGTTGTTGCATTGTGTCACGTTAGTACCCAGGGATGAGCATAGGCAACCTGTTTAACACTGGGTTCAAACCATTTTTCTACAAATCAACTTATTAAAACGATAAATTTTAAATGATTGTCTTTAATTAGTATTGATAAATCAAAGAACCTCTATTCCTTTGCTGGTTTATTTATTAATTCCTGTTATCAGTTTCAACACTCTGCGGCATCATCCGTCCAATGGACAATCTAAGATTATCCCACCAACATCTTCGTGGGTTTCTTGTATATCGTGTGTCGAGTATAATGAAGGTAATTTCTGACAAACAGAATGGTGTGTGCAAAATGTTTCAACCTGGAAACTGGTATGTCAAATCGCTCACGTTCGATGTTAGGGTGCATGGAGCCAGCAGCAAGAGGCGAAAAACGCACAGGCGAGTATTCAGCGCCGCGGTTAGTACCTGAAGACAATAAATAATAAATCACAAACACACGCGACATTCTATGCGGAGTAAACAGTTGTGACACACATGTTTAATTACATACAATTATTGCTTGTAATGGTTTCTATGAACAGGGTCCCATGCAGTTTGACTGATTCCACCTGATTTTTTTTTCTAGAAAGTAAATATTAATTCCGGGTAGACAATTTCATATGGACTTTATGGTTTTCGATTCATTAACAAGTTGGAACCGTTTATAATACAGTTTTATCAATATTTCTAATGACTGCAACTTTCTAATGAATTGAAAAAAGGATGGAACCCATATGCAACTTTTTACTCAATGTAACATTTGCTAATTATTATTATAGTTTCCGTTATAATAGCTAACAAAACTCAATTAAAACATCACTATTTCCCTTATGCTGTTTTTAGAGTTAGTACTATCTTCCGGACTCTTTGCATTTGACAAACGGTGTGTTTCCGGAGATAGTTATAAAAACATATACCCTTTAATTGCTTTACTGTGACTTACATACCATACATAAACCAACAAGTAATAACTATGTTATCTATTTTTTAGTTCATGTTTAACGTTTAACTACAAAAATTGTATATAACTTAGACTTTGTCATAGACTTTGAAATTGAGTGATGAGAAAAAAGTTTTCAATTTCAACAGCCACACTTTAATACTATAAAAAACTCCCCCATCCCTGGTACATTTTGTAACTGCGCCCTTATTCAGGTGTGTTTAAGGGCAACTGAATTAAAAGATGGGATATTGATTTTTACAGACTATAATTTTTGAAATTTATTGTTATTTGGCTTACGTGAAATGGATGAAAAGTAACCAGTGTACAAGTGCAAAGTTCAAGGTTTATGGGAAACAATATTTATGTGACAATAGCCCATTTTTTTTTTACTTTGTATACAGATAACCTTTTATGTTTTTTTATAATCTAGAAAAAATGAATGGGTGGCATTTTTCGCCCCGACAAATTAGGGGTTCGCGCGTCAAATTTAGGTACCTTAACGACAAGATATGCAATTGAACGACAAAATATGCGATTGAACGACAAAATATGCAATTGAACGACAAAATATGTGTTTTAACGACAGAAAATGTAAACAATCGACATAATCTCTGATTTAACGACAAAAACGTAAATTAACGCCAATATTTGAATTTCAACGATAAAATCAGCAAACTACATATGTGTCGTAAAAAATGACATCGCGGTGCTGCAACTTTGTGGTGCCTTAGAGCAAAACCAAAGATAACGGAGTTTTTAAATTATTTCAAGAGAGGGTGGCTAGAAAAAATAAAAAGTGGGTTGAAGCTGCTGCAATAGGATATCCAAGTACCAATAATGGGGTAGAAGCAACAAACGCTATAATAACAAAAGAACACACTAATGCTATAAGAGACCGATTGCCAGTGGTTAAATTTTTATACATATATTTGGTCAGTCTTTTAATAAAATAGCCAAAAGATCGAGATCCATTGTCACCAAATAACTCCTCGCTGCGCTCGTCGGGCCCAAAAAAACTCGTGCGCCAATTTTTGTCTTATAAAATTTGTATTATAATATACTATAATTAACTACATTTAACATTTGGACTATTAAAAATAAAACAACAAATTGGACAGTTTGTGTCCAAAAAATGCAAGCATTCACTTGGACTAGAAATTCGTAAATAGACTTAATATTCCCCAAGAGGCAAAAACCATCCGTTTGGTTCAGAAACGAAAGAGAAGCAGAGCATAAAAGTAAAAAAGATCTGATTAATCAACATTAATGGTTTTTATAGGTTCGAAGAACCATATTGTTCTGATTTGTGTCATAGTTTTGTCATTCATATTTATGAATAATATTAAATTTGTTTTATTTATAAAATTATTTTTGCAATAACATTTTTTTTTATAAATTCATTGTCTTTTAATGGCTATCGGGAGTGCCTCAGTAAAACAACTTTACTTTTTTGCTGACGTTTCGGTCTATTCTTCAAACCTTATTCATAGCGGAAAACCGTGTTATTATTGGGTTAATAGAGCCTCAAATAAAAGTGCCAACTAGTTAGACCTTTTTATTTCTTCCAATATTTCGCCAGTAAATTCTGGCTTCTTCAGGGAACAAATAACAGTCTCAGCACATAGTCACAATAATCGACGATAACGGCATTTCACAGACAAACACAGGATCGAATGTACCAGTACAAACGTTCAACTAGGACTTATTCATAGCTCAAAACATTTTTTTAAGATGTACGTCGTACCGACACACGCGTGTGATGCGTAGTGGGTGTAATTTCATTTTTAATGTGTATTTTAATTTTATGTCATACTTTTGAGCTATGAATAACGTTTGAAGAATAGACCGAAAAGTCAGCAAAAAGGTAAAGTTGTTTTATTGAGGCAGCTCCCGATAGCCATTGAAAGACACTGAATTCATTTACTGCTTGGAGCGATAGAGGAAAATATTTTGTATATTGTATATATTTAAAAAGTAAAAGCTTAACGTTAACAAACAGCTTAAAAGAAGTAAAATTACATAATCTGCCGTGATAGTCAATTAAACTATCGTTAAGAATCCCTAATTTGTCGTGCTGAATACATATTATGTCGTGTTAACCATTGTCGTGGGGAATACCAAATTTGTCGTGCAAATTTGTCGTGAGTACATATTTTGTCGTGGACAATTTGTCGTTGAGAATACCTAATTTGTCGGGCCGATATATATTTGAACTAACATGAACGTTTCCTTTTGTATAGAATAAGAATGGTATTATTTTCTTCAAAATAAAACAAACACTTGCCTATTGTTGAATCCATAGTAGTATCGAAACTCACTTTTGTCTCGAATTTTGGGAGATGAATTCGGTCTAGCTGCCTAGAGGATTGATCTCGTTATCGAGATCAGCAATGAAAAGCTGGAGTTAATTGCAAAAACCTGTCGTTTGTTGAGAGGATGTGACGGAGGCTTCATGTCAAAGGCCTCTCCTGTAAAGCTTTTCTATTTTTGGTCCTGTATGCGTCTCTTATATTAGGAGCCAACAATGTTTGGCCAACATATATTTAGCGAGTTGTCATCAGTGGCAGTGGTCAATTGTTTTTTTTTTTCGAAAGTGTAATTTATGAACGTATATTGGCCCACACTGAAGATCGTCATGTCATTCCTAATGAACAATTTGGCTTTCGATCTGGACATTCGACCACCCACCAAATTGCTCGCGTCGTTGCGGGCGCCGTGGACAGTTTCAACAAGAGAGATCATATGGCCATGTTGATCCTGGACATTGAAAAGGCGTTTGACAGATTTTGGACATCCGGACTATTGCACAAATTAATTACGAATAATTACCCAGCGTATTTAATTAAACTAGTCCGCGGCTATCTCGAAGGCCGACAAATCATGGTCAGGGTCAATGATCAAATGTCCTCAAGTAAGGAAACTTTCTGTGGCGTACCACAGGGTGCGATTTTATCTCCCCATCTTTTCAATATTTACATCTCGGACACCCCTAAATTAAGAAATACAAAGTTAGCTTTTTACGCGGGTGATACTGCGATCGATGAGAAATTGTTTTACCCCTAATAGCATCTCGCATGATCCAATTTCACGTTAATGTCCTACGGAAATGGAATCTCCGGTTAAATGCTGCCAAGTCGGAACTCGTGATTTTTAGCAAACTAAACCGCCCGATACGCCTTCCCTACCCTGTCAAAATTGACGAAGTGCCAGTCCCTCTCAAAAAGTGCATAAAGTATCTGGGTGTGTATCTTGATCAAAGGTTAACTTTCAGGAACCAGATCAACAAAATTATACATATAGCAAACGGGAACATTCGGACAATGTACCCTTGAGGTTGTCGTAACAATGTTCTAAATTTTGCATATAAGAAGCTCGTGTATTATTCGATAATTCGACCGGGAATGCTTTATGGGGCGCCAGTGTGGGGCTACGCGGCACGTGCATATTTGAAACGTGTT
The DNA here is from genome assembly GCA_964023965.1 of Melinopterus prodromus. Taxonomy (NCBI): domain Eukaryota; kingdom Metazoa; phylum Arthropoda; class Insecta; order Coleoptera; family Scarabaeidae; genus Melinopterus; species Melinopterus prodromus. Next base: position 56,542,882 of record OZ030391.1, on the reverse strand, counting down.
CAGTTCCAGGAAAATAAAATTCTACGCATTATTTTAAGAGCCGATCGATATGACCGTACTATAAATTTACATACTCGCGTTGCGTGTCCTTTATTAAAGACATTTTGGCTAAACACGCCACAAAATTTTATGCAAAAACATTCGGCATGAGAACCCCCTCATATGTGACATCACCGTTAAACACAGGATGCGAAAGAGGATTGCAAGAGGGTTGCAGCGCCGGAACCACCTGAGCAGCCTGGGGATGAGCAGAAGGCGACGCGGACGCAGGAGCTCAGGAACAAGATGCTGAGAGGGATGCCACCGATGACGATGAGTTTGAGCCGTATCAACGGAGGAGTCGTCGAAGGCGGTAGCGGTAGCTGCGTGTGCGTGTTGAGAGTGTTCGTGTTTTAATCAATAATTTTTAGATCAAAACGTTTTAACGTCGTTTGTTCTTAAAAATTTACTCGCCGTTCACTCACTGACGCGTAAGTCGTAAATATTTCAAATTGTAAATATAATTCGGATAAGCGCCCACGGTGCAAGGCACCGTATATAATATAATAATGATGTTTATTTAGTTAAAAGAAACTAATAATCACAATAAATTTGGTTTCCTAAGTACTAAACTTATCAACTACTTAAAATTAGCCAATACATGAACCCGACATGATGTTTTAAAAAGACTTAGCGAACTACTGTTTTTATATCACTTGGTAGGGTGTTAAACATCTTGCTTTATAATAAAATGAATTTTGTGTGCTGCTTTTTGTATATTTTGGTAATCTGAAGTGGTCCTTTTGCCGAGTATTGTATTCATGCTGCTGACTATTGTATGTTAAATAATTACTCATATAATTTGGGAGTTTATTATTTATGCATTTATATAACAACGTGAGTGCCTGATGTACCGTTCCTTGTTTAACATTCAAAAAATTTAATTTACTCAACATGGACTCGATACTGGTTAAACTGGAGCTTTGTAATAAAATTCTGAGTGCTCGATTTTGTTGTACTTGAATCTTTTTAATATCTTTGTCTGTACACAAAAATAATATACTGCTGCAATAGAAAAATATGGTTCTATAATCGTATGGTACAAAGATATTCTAGCTTTTAATGTAAGTTTATTAGATATTCTTCCTAAGTAGCTAATCTTTCGACTCACCTTTTTAACTATATATTCCATATTACTCGTAAATTTCAATTTATTATCAAAAATGACACCTAGATATTTAAATTTATCCACTATCTCAACAACTGTGTTATCGATAACTATGTCTGGTGTAGGGTTTACCGAATTTCTATTTCCCAATACCATAGCTTTTGTTTTCAATACATTCAAACATAATTTATTTTCTTTATACCAATTTGATATCGACACTAGTTCGGAGTTTAATGTCGCGATTACATCAGGTAAGTTATCTCCTGCAATTGATATTAGTGTATCGTCTGCAAATAGGTGCATATCACAAGATTTAATTTGTGAAGCAACATCGTTTATGTACAAAAAAGTTTCCAATTTTTGTAGTAACTTTTGACGACAAATTGTTTCGAAGGCTCTTTTCAAGTCTACAAAAACTGCAACTATCGTTTTACCGTCTTCTAATTCTCCTTTCCAATTTGCCAATACCAAATTTAGGGCCGTCTCGCATGAATGCTGAGCACGAAAACCTGACTGTTGGTCAGTAATAAATTAATTTTCATCCAAGTACTCACTGAGCTGTTGTTTAACAATAATTTCCAGTATTTGTTCTACCGTATGTTTATAGTAGGTATTTGAAATTATGTTAATTCATAATGTATGTTCTTTAATATATAATACAGTTGTGTTAATGGTCAATTATTTTTAATTCCTTATAGCATGACGATTCTGTTTCTCTATAAAGAATTATTAATTGTAATAATAATGTTAATTTAGTTAAAAGATTAGAACTATTAATACATAATATAGTTTACCATCAACATTGCTTAACCTGGCTGTACCTTGTATATAACATTTACAAGAGCAGCAATTTCCGATCAATTTACATAAGTCGCCATATTATTTTCGAACTGTAACCGGTAATTTTGCCTACGCCGGTCCGTTTTATGGCAGCATCCTCCGCGAGAGAGCGCCCGCGCGCGTGCAAAAAAAAGACAATGGACAGAGTGGAGGAATGCAGAGGACATGGGCACGTGTAATCGCCAATGGGGCTATAAAGTCCATCGAAACGGCTCGAACGCCACCTATGCAACCGTGAAGAATTATCAAAGAAACGATAAGTCGTTATTACGGCCACATTAGCGGGGCATTTTTCTCCCGCAGCCCTCTCGATCCTGAGTCCAGATTACGACCGCAACGCCATCTCTTGGAGGCGCGTCTGTACCGTGCGTACGCTAGGCGAAAAACCGCTCGAGATAAGTCTTTACACGGCGAACGTTGTGGTTCTTGGCCAGAAAAATTCCTACTAGCAAGACTCGAGGGATTTGCGAAGGCTGCTTCTATACTATACCCGATAGTGAATAAGAAAAAGGATCTGGATTTCATTCGTTTTATTTTTAAGCCGTTTACCGTGCAAACGGTGCTCGCGTGATATTTTGTGCATTATATTTTGTAATTCTGCGGTCGATACAAAGTTAGTTCTCTGAGAAAATTGCTGTGAAATAAAAGCTGGTCAACAAATGGCAGTCAGTCAGTTTACGGAAGAAATCCGCATGTCTGCCTCTATTTCAAATATGAGAAGCAAAGGGTTTATAGACTCCGGCCCAGACTTAGAGACCCAGGACCCCTAGGCACTTGACATTTGGGCCCCCACCATCTCGAAGCTATTTTGGAAATTTCAATTAGCGCAAATTAAATGCGCTGGTACAGAACATATAATTTTTAATCGACATTAATAACTTTAATAAAAATCAGAATAATACAGTCTAAGTTACTATAGTTACGTTATTATATAAAATTTATAGAATCATACGACGAACCTAGGCAGAAATCCGGCACTGTTAATAGACTACATTCAAGAACCTCTTCCAGTAGAACTAAACACTAAGCGGTTTTGCGTTGTCTCGTATCAATTTATTTCGCAATATCAAAATACGCAATTATTATTAGTGTTGTCTCTATACGCATCGCCAATGAAGTATTGGACTGTACAGATACCGTCGATTGGAAAAAAATATGACTTAGGGCCGACCTTACAAAATAGTTTATACCCTGCATGGGCACCGTTACAAGATCTTCCAGAGGGGGGGCGGCACGACTTTTTTAGTATCTTATGAACGGTGACATAGTGCGAATAACTGTGCTGTTAACGATTTTGTAGCATTTTGGTCTTGTGATATTTGTTGTACATGATATTGATAATTAGAAACCTTATTCTTATTTGTTAGTTACTATTCTAAACTCAGACGCTATGAACGTAAATAAAAATGACAAATATAATAATAGTCTTTAAAATGTCTTTAATTCTTATATGATACTTCACACTACCTACTTGCCTATGCAGTTTGTAAAGTTGGTACCATATTCCGGCTCTATGCAGTACCTAAACGGCGTCAGGTGTGTTTCTGGTCATGAGTTCGATATAACAAGTTGACTATTCAGTATACTTTATCTATATTTTCTACTTATTTTGAACACCCAGTATATTCGAGGTAAATGCGCAGCAGTACCAAAAAGTGCGATGTAATGGTACCTAATGAAGCGCCGACCCATCGCCGTTTTCTCTCATAATGGCACTTGGGTTCGAAATCCGTGTTATTCGAAATCCGAGTTATTCCCAAAATAATGACTTTTATCTAACTCACATATAATAAGTTCATTGCATACGTATCTATAACTATAATAATCCCCATCATGATACACGCCAATGATTATAATGACACTAGGGTTATATAATAATGACATGACATCAGTTCATTATTTGAACGAACTGTCATCAATCATCATTATACAACGCTAGTGTCAAAGTCTGTCAAAACCTACGTGGCTGACAGTTATGTGACAATTCGCCTCGCCATCATTGACAAATACATATAAAATATTTGATATAAAAAGGAATTTATGAGTCGTAGATAAAATGTAGTAGTCGACTCGAACACAACGGATATAAATCGCTCGCATCTTCACACTCTCGCCTACGGCTTGCGTATAAACTTCATGCTCGCAATCAGTGGCGCGTTATCCCGTGAGCAAAATGGGCATTTGCGCAGGGCCCCGAATAACAGTGGGGCCCAAAGCAATATATTGGAAAGTCATTTCCGTAATAGACTACCACACCATGCCAGTCCTAATTAAGGTTGCAAACAGGCTCCTCTCAGCGAGGCCCCAACTAATCTTTAACTAATTTATTACCGTATCAAGAATAGTGAATTTCATATTTTCGCTCCTGCCGGTTGGGGACCAACCTCAATCTTTTATAAACTATAAATTAATTATGTAATTAATAAATTACCGTAGTAAGAATATGAAATTGAACTTTAGAGTAGTCTTGCCTATGGGCCCAAAAGAGAGTTGAGGCAGTTTTAACAGTTTTTTACAATAATAGAAACTATGTATATGTAATACTGTACGAGACTAATGAGTGAGAAACCGTTGACTATGTTAGAAGAGAAAAGCAGTATGAATTCTTCAAAGATTTTCAGTCTACACTTGACTTTTCGTTCTGGAATTCTATTCTGTATAGATGAACGCACCAAAAGAGTCTGTAAAATAAAAATTCCGATCTGCAAATGTTTAATTCCTGCAAAGTTCTTATTATTACACAGTGTGTATAAAAACAACCGGAACCACACATTTCTTTCGAAAAAGTTGACAAGAAGAGGATTCTAATAATAGTTTTAGGAAATTGCTTGTTACAAATTGTATATGCTTAGAAATGAAACACACTTTATATTTAAAAGTATTTCGTACTTATAATTTGTCATTTTCAAAAACGAAGACACGGTAGAAATCCTTTTAACATTGTTTAATTGCGTTATTTTAATATTTAATCTTCTTGTTACATTTACACCACTGAACTCAGTGACATGCAGTGGTTTTCACAATTTAATTTGTTATTCAAAAGAGTACAAAAACAGGAAGAATATACAGAATGGATATAAAAAATTAATTTGGTCTGCTTCTTACAATTACATAACCCTGTATATTCAAAAGTCATTCAAGTTTCTAGCTTAAGTCTTTTCCTAAACCTTGCATTTGATTAGTTTCCTCTAAACTTTGAGGACCAGATATTGATACGTTACGTTTCTTCTTGTTAAAACTGTATATAGCTGAAGGCATTCAGTACAATTGTATTTTTTGATGAAAGAAAATAGCAATCTTAGGTAATGTTAGAAAAAGAAATAGGAAATTACATTCTATTAAAAGTAACATCTCAAAAAACTATGAAAACTGCACCACAAATTTAATACGTACATATTAAAAGAACACATGAATATATTGATGATGGCGTATTTAAGAATGGACTATCGCAGTTTTTGAAATATTTAAAATATGAGAAACATATTTCTCTTCATATACTCTTTATTATTAAGATAATATATTTTACTTTCTACGAATTTTGATTTTTAACTCTTTAAGCTATTTATTAGTTATTTTGTAATTCTTATGGTTGTTACTTTAAACTTTAAATAATTATGTAGGTACTTATAGGAAATGTTGCGGAAAAAGGTCAATACCTTACCTATTATTTATGATTTTCTTTAATTGTTCCGAAATGTTATATCGGTTTTATTAGTGTAAAAAAATGCCAATTCTAATTCTTCAACATTGTATATGGGGGCCCCCTGATTCAAAATTGCCCAGGGCCCCATGATGGCATAACGCGCCGCTGCTCGCGTGTTATATCCTTAGTTATGTGCTCGTCAAATAATATACTATTATTTACCAAACATTAACATATGTAGCAATCATATCTTACAGCAATCTGTATTAAGGTCTGTTTTAATTATTATTTTGAATATTTAATTACCCGGTAATTTAAACCAACGTAATTTACCATTTGGAATTTTTAATTACACGGTCATTTAAGCCAACGTAATTAACCATTTCCATTTTTAATTAAGTGGTAATTTTAAAAACATAATTTTAATTTCAACGGTAATGTAAAAAAATCTGATGTGGCCAGGCACATGACTTTATCATACAAAATATAAAATTAATAGCTTAGCTGCATGAGAATCTATTTGATTCAGATAAATCGTGTCTACATTAAAATTAAATTAGTTAGCCAGGGTTTGACAGATATTTTGATAGTCAATACTATCAATAGTAGGTATTGTCAAAGCATCAACATTTGACACTACCTACTGCCACCAGAATAATAGTTATTTATCTCACAAGTGCCGCAAGTACGGAATAGCGCGACGAGCGGTGATGCGGCGCATCACCGATGACGGAGCGTCGCCGTCGCATGTGAGCGAGTCGCGCTATGTAGTTCTCGGCAGGAGTGACACCAACGTTTTTTGTGTTGCTTTTTGAGAAATACGTATTTACAAAAAAAAAAATTTAAATGGTTATATTTCTGGATAGGAAATGTTAGGTTGATACCACTTCTACGAAACGTCAAGTTTAAAAAGCTAATTCAAATTCTAACAGATTTATATTCGTTCATGACACTGTAGATGTCACATCCGTACCAACATACTAAAATATAACTACACTCATCGCTATACTTTATTTACAATTTTCTCAATTTATCGTTTTTACAATTAGATATAGCAACGGGTTGATATTTCTTGTCAACAAACAATCAAATTGTTGATCGTATTTTATTTGAATTTTGTATTTTCTACTTTGCCGCACTAGAGCGGAAACCATAGCGGTTCCATAGCGGTTCTCCAACCTCTGACGAAATCAGCTGTTTTCGAGTGTGACAACCATAGACATCTGTGGTGGCAGCATAAAAAATATTTGTCAAATCCAGGCTACTTTGAAGTTTCATATCAATGCAGATGCGACCGATCTCGATCAAATAGAATTTGCTCTTAAAGCTAAACTATTAATTTTACCAAAAAATATCATAGGCATAAATTATTCAAAATGTCCTCTACTTTAATTTATTATTTAACTATTTTGACGAAATTACAGATATGGTGGCTCATTTGCAAAATCTTTGAAAAAGGCTTAGAATAAACTATCAGTTTCTTTGGGCCCTTTTGAACCAAAAGCTTTTCAGCTCTAAGTTTAGTCATGAAACTTCTAAATATGAACTTTCGTCCCGATACCTTTAGTAGTTTCTCCGGAATCGTCTCAACAAAAATCGGGCACACACACACATACACACACACATACACACACACATACACACACACACACAGACATTTTTTTGTACCTTGGTCAAAAATGTTCAGGGGACCCAAAAAGACCTATTTCCGCTAAAATCTCAATTTTTTTTTTCGGCATGATTACAATACTTTAGCATACTGCGTATGATAAAGTAAAAAATAGTTACCGGAATTTATCATTTCTGATCTTTTCACAAATAGTTTACACATAATGGTCGCTTATTGGCCTTATCAAATGCAAAAGACATTAAAAATCAAAAAATCATTCTAGGAATTTTTTTATCAATACTTTGTTTGGTAATCATCAGATTTGACGCTAGTATGATTTTTCATTTTCATTTTTACGATACGCAAACGCAATTAAATACCTTTACAACATTTTCACAGATCAGATTTTATTTCAAACAATAGCCAAAGCAAAAATTTCATTATTTTTTAATTTTAATTTATTAAAATTAAAAAATAATGAAATTTTTGGGATTTAAGTGCTTTCGAGAATTCTGAACATTTCTGAACACTACACACATAATTATACGTTTGTGAATTAAAGAACACAGAAATGTTTTTTTTTTCGTTTATTATTATTATTATTATTTATCTATTTGTCATGCCATGGTATGCCTACCAAGTTAACGTTATTATTTTGAATAATAAATGAATACATCAAGGTTTCAAAAGGTGTTGCGTTTATTCACATTTTGGAGTGGAACAAAATTAATCATATTGAATGACACGTTCATACCGGTAAAAAGCCGGAATGCCAAATGAGAAGTACAGTCAAAAATGGTGCTTATGTATTTCTAAGCAACCTCTCGTACCTTTTCGTAGTCTTATATATTTTTACTGGCAGCATCATGTAGTTGGAAAAGTAAAATATAGCAACCCTTATTAGAAAATATTTATTTTTCACATCATTTTTATTTTACTTAGACTTATGTTAAAACATCGTCACTTGCGTGTTTTTTATGTAATTCTGTACGCCATCATCGTCCAAACCTCATTTGATTATAAATATATGTTATTTATTTTATTACAAAGTGCGGTAACTGCTATTACCAAATCACTTTGTACTATCTATAGTCGGGCCAACTTAAGTAGAATTGTCGGAATGTACGTATTTAAATGTACCATGTTTTCATTAACAACTTCAGCAAAAAGATTAAATGGAATAAATGCATATTTATACAAATTTTACTTCTAAACGTACCGAAATGGGTTTTGATTGTGTTAACAATCTCCACCTACCAATGAGAAACTTCCTTCGACAAGGACAATAACTCCTAGAGAATGAAATAATATAAATTATCCGAAACATGTCGGTTCCAGTTCGGTGGCCAGGGACGGAAAATGGTATTTGTTGTGCCCACCGAGTGTACATGTTCGTATGTATAAGTGCAGTTGGTAAATAACATAAAATAATGACACGGTGTTTGCCCCTGTTGGGGCACGGCATGCAGCAATTTATGGCACAACGTTTTGCCGTCTGAAGCCGGCCGGCATCCTTGTTGTATGCCATTTCCTGATATTACGCTAAGCAGATCACCCACTACTACTAGTATGCCAGTGTGCGGCGACGGGGACTTCGGAGGCACTTTCGTACACGATTTTGCGGAGGACACGCTTCGCAAGGCTTCCGATCCGTGCACGAGGCCCCCCGTAAATTCTGCTGCTCTTTTTCGCGGAACCAAATTACTATAATACGTCTCTTGATACACAAAGGGGCCGTCATTTCGCGCTCGAACGGGAAACTGCGAAAATTGATACCGTGTGCTAGGTAGGTACAGTGCATGGCTTTGACCGTGAGATTTCTTGACAAAACTTTATCCTTCCTGGATTGTTGTAGATTGTACATACCTCTACGTGTTATCCACTATGTACTTTTACCATTTCCGCGATTAGCTGTTTGTTATAGAAAATAATGGTTATTATTTATGATGCGTATGAAGGAAGGAACAATAAGCAATACCATACTTAAAAGAAATAAATAAATACTTAACAAAGTACGGGTTCCAGGATTTGGATATTAAGTCGACGAATAAATTGAATGTATTCCATCCGAAAAGGAAGAAGAAAGCCAAAGCGGACGAAAACGTGGACGGACAAAAACCGGAAGTAAACTCAGAAGACATTAAATAAGACCACAAACAAACAAGAAACAACTACATCGCGGAGATAAAGGATTAAGAACTGAAAGCTCATAGACGCAAGAAGAAGGGGACGCAAGAAGAAGGCGTTTCCTTTGTCTGTGACATCTTTATTGTCCTTATGGTCTTAAGAGAGTACTTCGCTTCTTTGGTAAACATGCTCATCGGAAGCGTTGCTGGGTACCTTCGGAGGTCAACTGTCAAGCCCCTAGGGCACCTAGGATCTTCGGTTTGCCAAATATTTACAAAGATAACTTACGCTTGAGAGCAATAGTCAGCGCAATAGGTTCCCCAACCAATTTGTTGGCAAAATACTTGTCTACAACCATCATGGACAAACCACATCTATTGTAAAGAACTCCCAGATTCTGCAGGCAGTTGTCATAGACCCTCAAGAGATACTCATCAGTTTTGACGTAACATCACTCTTTGCGTGTGATCCGGTTAAGGAGGCGGTCGTAGGCCCGATACTACCCGCGCATATACTGGATCTTCTAGAGTACTGACTCTCCACCACGTGTATACTTCAAGTCGGTAATGAGCAGGTTGTGGGTGCAGCCATTGGATCACCTCTTATTAAGAGTCTGTGTAACAGAGCCGACAAGGGATACGACTGCAGTACCTTGAACGACGAACTGAAGCACTTAGAGTGGGCGCTACGTCATCGTGGTAAGGTATGGAGCACCAGCTAAGGCTAAGGATCTTTTGCCTAACCCAAAGGATATCACACCACTCCTGAAGAACAAATTGGTATATGCACCTCGGGCATTACTATATCTTTGTACCCTCGGGCGACTTAAAAAGCTCTCAAGCCTATCGGCCCTCGAGCTTTTTAAACGGTCACTCGGGGCATAAACATCCGTGTAATGCCCTTGGTACATAAATAATTATAAACTGCTCATGTAAATTTGGTATTTCAATATTTTTTTGTGCTGTCACACTCAGCTGATTTTGTTCGATGTTGGAGAACCGCTATGGAATTTTGCCGCTCTAGTGCGGCAAAGTACAAAATACAAATTTAAAGCAAACTAAGATCATCAGTTTATTGTTTGTGTATAAGGAATATTTGTTATATCAAATTCTAAAAACGATAAATTGAGAAAATTGTAAATAAAGTAGTTTTATTTTAGTATGTTGGTACGCATATGACACCTACAGTGTAGGAACACATATAAATCTGTCCGAATTTGATCAGTTTTCGTTTGAACATTTCGTCGAAGTGGTACCAACCTGACATTTCCTATACATAAATATAACCATTTTTTTAATTTTAAATAACACATATCTAAAACTACATAGCGCGACTCCCTCACATGCAACGCTCCGCATTCGGAGTCGTGCCGCATTACTGCTCCTCGCGCTACATCGTACTTTCGGCACTTGTAACATAATAGTATATTATAATACAAGTTTTATAAGACAAAAATTGGCGCACGAGTTGTGTGCGCAATCGTTCCATGCTATCGTTCCATTTGAGCACTCCTCGCTACGCTCGTCGTGCCCAAATGGAACGATTGCGCCAATTCGTCTTATAAAACGAGTGTTATATACTATTTTTTTCTACTTTGCGACATTAATTTTACATAAATGTCAAAAATTGCGGTTGTCATCTTACAATAGAGAGTAATTTTTTTCTTCAACACTTGGTAGTTGTAGTAAAATTCACAAATACGATTGAGGCGAGCCAATAGCGTTTGAGATGTCAGCCTTATTTGACACTTGACGACAATTTCATCAATCTTAGAAAACTAAAAGTTACTAAAAGTTTGTGATCTTGTGTTTTCATAACGACACCGAAAGCGGTTTCGTTATGAGTTTATAACGAACGTAAAGTAGAAAAATAACTATTTTCTACTTTGCATTCGTTATAAACTCATAACGCAACCGGTTTCGGTGTCGTGATGAAAACACTAGGTCACAAACATTTGGTAACTTTTAGTTTTCCAAGATAGATGATATTGGCGTCAAGTGTCAAATAAGGCTGACATCTCAATCGCTATTGGCTCGCGTCCGTCGTATTTGTGAATTTTCCTAGAACTGTTGAATATGAAACTACCCTAAATTGTAAGACGACAACCGCAATTTTCGGAATTTATGTAAATATAATATCGCAAAGACAAAATAGTATATAACACTCGTTTTATAAGACGTATTGGCGCACTCGTTCCACTCCTCGCTACGCTCGTCGTGCCCAAAACTACTCGTGCGCTAATTTTTGTCTTATAAAACTTGTATTATAATATACTATTTAAATTGTCGCTTTTAATGCTTTAAAAATGGTTGCATAAATTATGCAAGCTACAATTCATGTTCCCCATTGCGAGATCACAGGTGAAGGAAGAAGAGTAAATTTTTGCACAACGCTCTATATATTGAAACTCGTAGAGGAGCGTTAAAAAATACTTAAATTAATGAATTTGTCAATATCTGAAAAGTGGTGTCTGATGAACTGAAGTCTATGGAGACCGTGAACAATTAATGGTACTTGCAGCATATTTGTGTACATAATCTTTAACAATTTACCTGCTTTCAACATTGGACTTTGCCGAGATTTCTTTTCCGATAGGCCTTATGCTATCGTAGATAACTCCTACAATTGTTAAATAAAGTATTTCGTAGGTATTTTATTTCTGTGGTCCGTAGTTTGCTCTTCATAGATCTATTTAAAGTCCAAGCTTTCATAGGTTAATATCGGTCTATACATACATATATGGTCCTGAATATTATCATTTTTCTGTAGCTCAGTACTTTCTTCTTCCTAGTAAGTTTCTTATTCATTGCGTGCTACATTGTAAGTGTTTTCTGCATCCTTTCACTTATGTCCCTGTCCTGTTTCCCGTTGTTCTGTATTATTACACCTAGGTATTTAAATTCGTCTACTTGTTCGATATTTTCTTCCTTGATTTTAACGTTTATCTTCCCCATTGCCCGTGACGTCACCATTACTTCGCCTTATTCTTGTTTATTTCTATACCATTTAGGGTTTCATTCCATACATCTATATTGTATGAAGGCATTCGCAGCTTCCTGCCATAATTACATGTCGTCGGCGAAGGCACATTCTGAAATTTCGACGATGCTGAGATTCTTCAGTTTAGGTCTGCAGTGCTTAATGATTTCGTCCATAAATACTGTAAACAGTACCGGGCTTAACTCCTCCCTATCTCAGGCTTTCTTTTTTGTTGAATGTGGTAGATTTCATGTTTTTATTTATGACATAGTTAACATGGTATCTGTATAGGGTTTTATTGCTTCCAGTAGTCCGCAGTCTACTCCTCTACGTTTTACCGCTGCCCATACTTTACTTCTCTACACTCTATCAAATGCATTTTCCAGGTCAACAAATGCCAAATATATATTCTCTTTCATAGACTTTTACTGCCGTACTTAACAACGTTATGCCCCTGTAGTTGTTACAATTTCTTATATCCCCTTTTACTATTACGTACTATTACGCCGGTTTGCCAGTCTGTAGGTGTTCTTTTCTGATTGCAGGCTTTTTCACATACCTGCCAGAACATATTTATGCCATCCTCTTCCATATATGTTATCTTGTCATGTCCCGGATCTTTACCAGTTTTTAGATTCTGTATTGCTTTTTTTATCTCTTCTAAGGTTATCTCATTCGCTAAATCTTCTCTTTGTATATTTTCTTGGAGGTCAGTTCTTTCTAATTCTTCGTCTTGCTGTTCCACTGTTATATTTAGCAGCTCTTGGAAGTATTCTCGCCATCTTTTTATTATTTGCGCCGCCTCCGTTATAATTTCTCTATCCTCATTTGTTATTGATATATCATACGATCTTTGTTCATTTGTGATGTTCTTTAATGTCTTGTAGTATGTCTTGTAGTATAATTTTTGATTACTTCTACTGTCTCTTTCCCCCTTTTCTCCAAATGTTTCCAAGTTTTCTCCTTTTCCTCGTTCTTTGTGAGGTTGCTTTTTATTTCCCATTTGGTTATTTCCGGTTCGTTAGTATTCCATCTGAATTCCTCTCCTTTTATTGTTATCTTCCTGTATCCCATTCTTACCGTTGCTCCCTTTAGGCTTTATTCCTAAGTTGTTATAGTGAACAGATTGTCATAATATTGCTTTTAGACCGGTTTTACAATATTTCGTCCTCATCTCAGCGCTTCCATTATTTTGCCATCTGTGAACTTCGGTCTTTAGTTGTTTTCTATATTTACTATTTCTTATTACCTCCTAATCTTTCCCTCCAGGTTTCATAAGAATTTCATCTCCTAAGAGTTATTTTTCTAATTGTCTACTTGTGTCCCATCTTTGAATGTCTTCCTGTTACCTCGACGTTCAAAATTGTCATCATGCATCCTTATCCCCTTCTTTGTATGTAGGGTAGTATACTTGGTATGTATGGAATAACTACGTACTACCTAGTACAGTACTGCCATGTTAAGCACAAAGGTCGTATCTGCAAGCTGTTCTGTTTTTACATTTTTAGATTAAATCATAATATGTATATATAAAAACTTGGTAAAGAATAACAGAATATTAGATCTCGTCTATCTGCATAATAAAAGCACAAAAAATTCTCACACTTAACATTTTACAATTTTTGGCCAACGTAGATTCGACCTCTATGCTATGAAGATATGAGAACATAGTAAAGAATAAAAAAATAATATTAGAACGCGTCATTCTGCAAAGTAAAAGCACCAAACATTCTTAAAGTCATAGATACGACCTCTATGCTTAGCACTAAAAAAGAATGGTTGGAACTTACAACGGGCAGATTACTTGCTGTAATACTCCTATGTTGTATTATCCTTTCCAATTAGAATTTGTCTCTGCAGCTATATTGTTCAAGAATTCTCCATACCTTTTCATGCTTATCGACTTTTCTAATGTCTTTCATGACTGCCTTTTACCTCACTTTAGTTCGTAGATATGCTAAGAGGTAAACAAAACAAAAATGCATGCAATTCGGTAATGGGACCCACTGAAATTTTGATCAGTGTTATACCTTTGCAGCAAAAGCTGGCCTTCGACGATCCGGCGATGCGTTTTCTTCTCTTTCTGGCGGAGAGCATTGGTAAGATTTCGTGGTCTATCCTGTAATCATGGCGTGGTAATATTTCAGTCGGCATCGAACGACGAGGCGCACGGTCGGCAGATTCAAGGGAAGCGTAGACCAAAAGCAAAAAAAAGCACTAAAGCCTCGAAGCCGTATCTGCACCTCACGCAAAGGCGCGTCCAAATTTCAGCTTGTTCACTTCTTCCAGCCAGGACCAACACGCAAGGAGGCTATTTTCTTTCATGAGCTTAATATGTGACCGGTTTATGTACCAAGATGTTGATTTTGCGTTTCTTGGTGATTGTAATAGTGAAAATTACACTCTTTCGAATGAACCAAAACCTAAACCAGCTTGCAGCTAACTTAGCGGCTGAGTTAACTACATGTAAAGTTTCGTAGGTAGCAGAAAGCGAGCGACGTTGTTGAGAACCGTCAACTTCATTTTTCTGGAAAATGTGTTTTCGCACATAAACCCTATTTCACATTTCAAAAGAACTAGATTGAGTTTTTTTACAATTGAATGGATCTATTCTTTATTGTCGTGATGTAAACATTGCTATTGTTGGTGAAATCACTAGTATTTATCAGTAATCATATTATTTTGCATCTACTTGGTTGTTTTCTTAAGTTGGTAGTCAATATATACCTAAAACGTTTGTTTTGGTTTATTTTGCATCATTTATTAGTACGTCATAATAAGAATACATTCGTACAGTTACAAAGACTAACAATTATTCCCTCATTCGTGTGGTCTAGAACTTGTAGTCGGTATAAACAGTATTTGCTGTTATGTCAACCTGCGCTTGTATAGGTAGGTACTATCAAATGGACAAAGAACAGAAATGCCGGTAACGTCGTTTTTCCTTGTATGACTAATTAAAATATACTCTTGTTAGATAATAAACAACAGTTACGAAGGCACACTTGCAAACAAGAAAAGGCCATGACGCATGTGCAAATCAATCACGTTAAATATGTGACGTAACATTTTATGGATAGTATGGTTGGAAAGTTAGGTTATCCAGCCGAAGTCATAGGTGGCGCGTCATACTTTTCTCCACTTTATATGCCTCATTTATATACTTTATATGTTTCTTCATTCCTTTTATATAACTTTCTCCTCTTATATTTTGATGGTACTCTTTTTTCCTTCATTCCTTTCTCATGCATTTTTCTTACCTTGGTTTTCTTCTTCATTTCATTATTTTACAACCCTAAAAATTCTCCAAGAATAATAATGCGTTTATATGTTAGATGCCATATGACTTCTAGTATGTACTGTATTACGAAGATCTACAAAGGCAACCGAAGCTATCTTCGGAGAACTCTTGTCTCTCAGACCCAACCCAGAGACTTTGTCTTGTCGAACCTAATCTGTTGGAATATTGCGTCTACAACTTATTTCATTTGGACGAAGTTTGACGCATTTGAAGACGTAGTTTTACCAGCATGGATGGTTTCATCATGAACCCTTTTGAGGAATACGTCACTACTGGAAGCTGTTTAGTTTCTGATGTGGCATCTTGGTAAAGACACATTTACAGAGACGTAGTTTGTTAGTTGCGTCAACAACATCTAATCCTTCCATGAAATTCACAATGGAATAGAACGAATAGTAATCGGATATTACTGTGGTATCTAGGATGTCAAATGATTGGGGCAAAATGTCTACCATTATAAGATACCACCCTTAACCATATTGTGATTCATTTGGATTTACAGTTAGTGTCCAAGCTACATACCCATAAGTAACCACATGTGTATTGAACGCTCTAGATGTATGTTGGCAGTTTTATGTTTCTGCCGAGTGCTGTAAGTTTATGGCACTCCTGCACACAGAGAAATGGTTGTTTAATGTTAAACAAATAGCATTCGTAACATAATTTGTTTGTTTTAAGACAACACATACTTAAAATAAGAATAGTTTTTTAATATAAAACAACCTAACTATTTGCTTTAAGAAAACGATTGTTTTGATATAAGAATATCGTTGTTTCGAAAATAATGTGAAGGATGGCGATAGATGGCGCTTTAGTTTCTCGTCGTGATAGTATACAGCATCAGTGATTGTGCTATTGTGCTACCTGACGTAGAATGGTCCAACAGCTCTAATATTGATAGAAAAAGATTAAGAAAGGACACCGGGTGTCTTCTCTAGTTGGAAAATAAGAATATTGGATGCGATAATTGCATTCCACGTTAAATATTATTACTTTCGTAATAACATGTTCATGTTTATATTCGGTGAATGTTTAATCCAAGAATGTGAGCTGATTAATCTAACTACCTAGCCTTTCGATTTTAAATAACTAATACTTAAGTCAAATAAGTATAGTAACCATAGGTATATATTCTTGCGTATATATAAATTAACCGTTGTTTTGAATTAATAAAGGTTGCCTTGAATTGAGACAACGTTTCGTTGTGTGTGTTGATCTAGGAACAAAAGTATGTGAAGCTGTCTACATGTTCAATGTTGAACCTACCGCTCTCAAGAAGTAGCTAATATTATTCCCAGCTCTCTTTGTTTTCATTTTAGTGCATTGTCTTTATCACCTTTCGTTGAGTTACCTTTCTATTTATTATGTTATGTTTATATTACTTTCTGTGCTATGATGGGAATAAAGGCGATATTTATTTATTTATTTATATATTACTGAGAAAAAGCCATATTAGCTTATGAAGTATGTACGAGGCTTAAGATGAGGAAGGAGAAAAGAACGACTGGGGACCGCCAATAAACACCCCAGAGTGGACGGACGGCGAACCCAAGAGATGATAGTTTAAAATGTACAGCACAAAATTGCGAGAGAGGCCAGGCCGCCTCTCCGCTGCACTGAGGCGCAGGGCGAAAATAAAAGCAAGAGAGGCCATAGTGGAGGCCTCTGGGGTCTCGGGGTTATTGGCCAAACGCGAGATTTTAAAGGCTTGATATATAGGCATATGGTGCCGAGTTGCCTTCTTTCGGATCTGCATTTTTCGTGACGCCCACTTGCGATGGAGCGAGATGTGAGCGATCCTTAAAGGTATTTGGCAGTACGTACTCAACGTATGCATGCCACTTTCCATCCTTTATGCTGTCTACGCCAAAGTAGGCACTGTATTCTGTTTACTATTTTTAGTTACGTAACACTTCTTCGGTAGAGTTGAACTTATCTAAATTAGTTGATAAGAAGATGCAGTCGGACCTAATACTCAACAAAAAACAGCACATAAACACTATCTACGTTAAGTGCAATTCTCTATTTCAAACTCCTACCAAACCTTATTAGATATTCTCCTAATGTAATTAAATATTAGGAAATAACTCTTTAAGGTTTTAATATTGATTACTATAGAAAGGCTGTCGGTTCTGTTAACTAAACAATTTGTATTTATGAAACTACTTACGTATTCAATAGTCATTATTTGATATGCTGAGTATTCCTTAGTCTTGGTATCCAATAGTCAGTAATCGCTATTCTATGAGGAAGCTAAGAATAAAGTTAGCTCATGTTAAAACAAAAAATGGATTAATTGCTATTATGTTTGTCTTCTCTTGCGAAGTAATTGGCCTAGTTGTACTCTATCAATTAAGATACATGCCGAGTCTTAATGATTCGTATCAATCGACGGCTGTGACAAAACGCACCATTGTTACATTGTTTAAATTAAAGAGCGCGTACTTTGCATGGTAAAGACCCAAACGTGTTAGAGATAATTGGCAAGATCTATCTATTAGAAACCAGACGCGTTAAATGAATAAATAGTTCTGCGTCACAACAATCCACGAAACACTCATTCTTAATATGTTTTAAGGAAAAAGTATATATTGCAAAGAAACATATTACGATATGGTTTTGATCTACAGTTTAAAAAATCTGATGTGGCCAGGCACATGACTTTATCATACAATATATAAAATTAATAGTTTAGCTGCATGAGATTCTATTTGATCGAGATTGACCGTGTAAAACAAGTTAGCCAGGATTTGAACGATATTTTAATAATAATGACACTACCTACTGTCAGAATGAAAGTAATTGTCGAAATCCTAGCTAACTAAGTTTTAATGCAGACACAATCTCGATCAAAAAGAATTTGCTCATACAGCTAAACTATTAATTTTAGCAAAAAAAGTCATAGACATAAACTATACAGAATTTCCTCTCCTTTCATTTATTATTTACCTATTTTGTGGAAATTATAGAAATAGCAGCTCATTTGCAAAATCCTTGTAGATGTCACATCGGTACCAACATACTAAAATAAAACTACAGTCATTGCTATACTTTATTTACAATTTTCTCAATTTATCGTTTTTAGAAGTAGATATAAAGACGGGTTGATATTTCTTATCAACAAACAATCAAATTGGTGAATCAAATTGCCGCACTAGAGCGGCAACGTTCCATAGCGGTTCTCCAACCTCTGATGAAATCAGCTGTTTTCGAGTGTGACAGCAGAAAAAAATATTTGTCAAAATCCTGGCTACTATGTAGTGTCATATCAATGCAGATGCGACCGATCTCGATCAATTAGAATTAGCTCTTGCAGCTAAACTATTAATTTTACCAAAAAATGTCATAGGCATAAATTATTCAAAATTTCGTCTACTTTAATTTATTATTTATCTATTTTGACGAAATTACAGAAATGACGGCTCATTTGTAAAATCGTTGAAAAATGCTAAGAGTAAATAGCCAGTTCCTTTGAACCATTTTAAACCAAAAGCTTTTCAGCTCTAAGTTAGGTCATGAAACTTCTAAATCTGAACTTTCGTCCCGATACCTTTAATAGTTTCTCCGGAACCGTCGTCACAAAA